>VZRZ01005945.1:1544648-1580408 GCA_013398175.1 Climacteris rufus | reverse complement strand
TTTTTTTTTTTTTTAAATCAGTGAACTTAACAACCAGATTTCAGCTCCCTAATACTATAGAGGAAAGTTTATTTTCTTTAATAATAACAACAATAGCAATAATAATGATGATGATAATAATTATGATAATAATAATAGTTTGGGTTTTTTTTTCACCACAGTTTAGACTAAGGAATATGGTCTTATCCACTATTAAAATCTTTAGCATAGGTAACACCATTAAGAGTCAGAGCTTGTCTGCTACTTGCAGAAAGTTCTAGCTAGACTGTCAGCAAACAGTGACGCAATAAGCTGTTTTAACAAAGATTTCTCTTAGTTATATTTCTCCCTCAGGCTGGCTACAACATGACTGTACAAGTTGAAAATTATCTCCAAAATCATTCCAGTTATTAATCATCGAAGTTGTCTCTTGTTATTAAGACTATGTCAATGTTCTCATCCTAAATCTTTAGAATCAAAGCTCTACAATTAAAAAAATTAATAAAAAAAAATTAAAAAGCCTTGCCCAAGGCTAGAACATGACACCCAAGTTATCAGCCTGAAAACTTAAAGTTTCCCATACCTTCTTCATGAATTCTCCTCTCTACTATATTATTTTTCATGGGACAAAATTGCTTTGCTACACATCAAGTTGTTAACTGCAGAACTTCTCAGCAACATTTCTTGGGCAGGTCAGATATGTGGTTGTACATGTTCTGTCGTCATGCATCTATAAACATGAGCAACCCAAATATCTGCTGTGTAGAAAACCTGGAAATCAGCAATTATTTAAAGAGAATTTGCATATACCAATCTAATGGAAGATGTTTTTTTCAGACCATAATATGATATTACAAAGAAGAATTTGTCTATGCAGAAGCTTATTTAAATAACTTTTGCCCTTCCCTCAAGTGTATATATACTAACAAACCTAGGACATTCATTTTACTTTCAAAAAACCCAAATGCTAAATGTGGTATTTTGAAATTTTAAGTCTCTTTGCAGCTTAGCATTCAAGTATCTCACACCAGGTATTAAAAATAGTTTGCTTATGCCTTTGTTGACAATGCAAATTTTGTGGAAAGAACAGATACTCACTGAAACTACATTCACAAAGTCATCATCAGACAAGGTCTCCAACATCTCAATGACCGATGTGCGGATCAGCTTCAATGTCAATCCACTGACACTGCCACTCCTAAAAAACATCCACAATAGAAAAGTTGAATTTAGTAAATGATGTGGAAAACACACAAAGAAAATACAGAGCACCTGCCAGCACTCTCACCAACTTTCGCACTAAAATTTTCAATTTATCTGCTGAATTCTCTAACTCATCACTAGCGTTATTACACTATTTATAATTATTAAACTAAGACCAAAACTGGCATTCAAAGTCCTGTGCCTGAGATGAGGTCATAATGCTACATTTTTTACTCCTTTTCTTTTCAAGAAATCTGAGTTTACCACCTTCAGCCAACACATTATCTAAACACTTTATACTCCTACACACAGATTTACAGCTTTAGATTTTCAGAGATTCAAATGACAGCTTGTTTGATTCAAGGTAAAACCTAAGCTGAAGTGAAGAAATAACAAATGCTGATAAAACTCACTGCTGATATGAAAGGACTTCACCACATGTAAAAGCATTAAATGCAAATTCTATGCCTGAGAAGCTTTTTGGCATAAAGCAATCTGACATATCAGGTTCAATGCTTCCTTCAGTCCCTCAGCATTAGCTACCCCAAAGAAGCCTTGCCCAGGCAAAGAGAGAGCTTTTACTAATTTCTTTGCTCACTTTCTAGCAATGTTTCATAGTAACCAAACTTGACAATTTTTAAATCTTTTTGGTAAAACATGCAAAGTCTGCAGACATTCTTGTCTTTCAGGCTCATGAAACCATGATTGCATCTACTGTAATGGTTCTAGTGATTTGTTTTTAGGTTCATGTTTTACCACAAATCTTGGCATGCACATGAGAAATATCCACTTGATTGCTTCAAGAATTAATAAGTTGAAAGCAGAAAAATATTAAAGTGATTAAAGAAACCCACTTCCTCATCCCCTCACCCCCATTTTAAATTACTTTCAGATCTGGTTTGGACGTTTTGGAACTATTTTTTACTATGTATTTATTTTCTCATACCAAGATTTTTGAACCTGGCATATAAGGACCTCTTAATCCATTCTTTATTTTTCAGCATACAGAGATTTGTTCGATGTCTAAGTACCTTTATCCCTCTAATATCAATATTCAGATATTAAACACTTACGCATCAACTAAAATAAGCATGTCTTTGGGAGATGCAGCTCCTTGGATATACCTGAAATAAATAAATGGTATGAATGAGACAAATCTGAATACATATTTTTTGTGTGTTGTGGAAGACGCTCTGTGATCTCTAAACTCAAACTAGCTGAATCAATAAAATCCTCTTGTTGTAGCTAGTAAAACAACATGTGTTGTTATTTCCTTTCTTGCTGTGTCTCCTAAGTAAATCTAAGCCTAAACCACATTAGGGAAGTACGATAAACTGATCAAAATTCTCTGTTTTCGGATAACTGAAAGACATGGATGCTATTTCAGAGCTGAAGACCTTGATGACAGATGAATTATTACTCAGCCCAGCTTAGGGAAAAATACTTAGTTCTTTGAAAAACATATATCCAACTATATCCAAGTATCAATGTGCTTTATGTGTTGAGAGGCTTACAGCAAAAAATCATGGTAAGTAATCCCACTGCTCTCCCATCTTTTACCAATCTAATGATTTTATTGCTGATCTAAACCACTGAGATATTTTTAAATATTTGCTAATATCTGGAAGAATGATTCAGTCTAATACTCTGAATTATATTTGACTTTGGTACAAAATCAGAGTTTTTAATGGTCTTATACCTATTTGATAGTTATCCTCCTATGAAAAGTCCATGTAATCCAACAGTACAACAACTATAGTGGATATTGCATAACAAGGAGTATAATTTGAAAATGGTTTATTCAGAAAAACTAATTGGTTTTAAAAAGAAAATAACAATACCTAAAACAAAGCGCTATTAGAAACAAACAGAAAAGAAAAGTTTTTAAAGTAATATCTAGAAAGTAAGCGGTGTATTAAACCTTTATAAAAAGGTAAAATATAAAATAAATAAAGGTTTCATAAAATATATCAAACCTTTAAAAAGAAAGCTTACCATGGCCTTCTGCGTACATCATACAGATCTATTTTGTTAGGAGTTCGACTTTTATCTACCCATGGGGAAGCTAAAAAGAAAAAACCAAAATGGAATAATACGAATTAGAAAAGTAACATGAAAGTGCCATATTTTCTGAAAATAAAATGTCATGTAAATATTTATGTCTCTGTGAAGAAAATGCTAAGAATGATAACCTTTTGCAAGTGTTTAATCTAGGTTTTACCGTAATTTTTGGCAAGGGCAGGAATTATTTTTTTACAGAAAAGCAAAATGAGCTTTTCAAAACCATGTGACAACGATCACAAATAAAAATGTGAAAAGTTACAGGGAATGAGATAATGTTCTGCAATTTGTCCTCTCACTGTATGCCAACAGCCTTGGGGGAGCTATTTCCTGATATTAATCATTTTTCTGTCTAGGAAATAAAGAAAGATATGGGCAGCTCCAGGATTCTGCATTGAAAATCATATATCTAAGACAAAATGGAAGAATTATATCTCCACCCATGAATATAAAAGAAGCCATCAGATTTGAGCAGCTGCCTATTTTTAATTTCACTAAATTAACCCCTTCCTAAGCGACCAAACCCTTAGCCAGCCCATCACTTACCAGAACATTTAAGTAGAATGTAAGCCACATTTTTCAGCACACATTTAGCACCCACAGAAAACACTGTGAATCACTGCACACCAGAAGAACCTCAAAGTCTAAACCAGGGTTGTCTGTGATCTCAGACTCGACCACCTGATAGATCCTTTGGGGCCTGACAGGATATGAGTATTTGAAATTTTCACAAATGAGAGAATTGAATTCTTTGATGTTAAAATTCTAACTTAAGTATCATTACTTAGATATGAACACATTAAATTCATCAGTATTTTATGAAACTACAAAGTTAGCACATGTTCAATGATGGACTTTTTGTGTTTGTCCAAGCTATTTTATCCATAGGAATTCCATCTGAAAAACCCTCTTTCAGCTGCATTCCCTGAGACTTGCAAAATCTGCGTGCAATGTGCTCATTTCAGTTTGTATGAGGAGTGGTTTAGGTAAAAGAGCAAATATAAATCAAGATACTAAGACTGCCAAAAGTTTCAGTCTTTCTAGTGACATCCAATCAAAGGCTATGCCTTACTAAATGTGTCCCTCTTAATTGACACATATCTTTGACAGCCTTCATAGACAGAGAATTATCTGAATGTATAATATGGACTTATTTCAAAACAACAGAGAAAATTCAATTTACATGGGTAATGTTACTTATTTCATATGAAAGGTAAGCTCAACTCCTTAAATGCATTTTCTAAAGCAAAAGGATGGTAGTTCAAAGAGAATTTGAATGCAGGAGCTGAAGAAGGGTCCATCCACCCAGCATCATCTTCATATTCTACTGTGACAGTGGATACTGACTAGAGTAATAATTTAAAATTGAATCAATGTTCTAAAGACACAGAGAATGACAGACTGGCCCCTTAGCTAACATAAATTATCTCCTGAAAACCATCACAGGAACATTTAGCTTGAATTTATCTGGTATCACAACCTTCAAATACTATTTTAAACTACAGTGTAACTTTTCTAAGTGCTGAACTAAAATTTATAGAAATATGGGTTAAGATTTCATTTTAGCTGTGTAACAGAAGACTATGAGAAATAATTCAGCTACTTTTCTGTGCAAAATTTGAGAGCTACAAATAAAGGTTAATGTAATACCAGCTGACAGATAAGCACATCACTTTGCTGAGGTCCATGCCAGTTTTCTAGACAGAAAGCACTGCAGAAGTGGGCCCTTTGGACCAGTGTGTGGCAAATCTTTGAGAAAATTGAAGAAGCAAAATTAACACCAACTTAGACACCAAATAATAAGACTTGAAATGCCTGAAATTTCCCTAGTATTTCCAAAAGGCCCCAAAGATTGTGTAACAAAATTTGAGGGTTTTTCTTAACTGGAATACACACCACAACAACACTTTAAAAATTTTACCATAGATTTTCAGTAATATTCTGGATTGCAATGAGGTCTGAACTGTCCCTTTTTTTGCTACATCTAGATTAACAGGTTAAAAAGCACAACAGAAAGGAAGACATTCACCAGAACCTGGCTAAAAATTATAACAGCGCTCCAATTATGCACAAAATAAACTGAAAAAAACACTCAGCATACTACTTACAGCCTATCTGATAATTTTGGAGATTACTGTGAATGGTAAAGGGGTTTTTTTTGAGTAGATAGACACAGTGGTGAACACAACAGCTAAATTCTACTTTTGCTCATTAGCATGGGTCTTTCAGTACACACAGTCCTGCAAAGACTATCAGCAGCTTCAAGGAGATGTGGAGAAGATATTTAAAAATATTAAAGGCATTTAAAAATATTAAGGTATTAAAACATATTATTTATTACCATGCTGTTAAATCAGTATTTCCTGTGACACATGCCAATAAGTTTTGTTTTCCTAATTAATACATTTGTTTCTGTCCAGACAAATATAACAAGCTCCTGCATGCTGAAGTTTCCATGACTGCACAATTTATCATAGGATATTAATGGGTGCTGGATCATACACTAATTAAGACATATAATGCATAATGAGAAAATGGGTTCTATTGATCTTTCTGATGGTTTCTACAACATTTGATATATTCTCATAGACAGCCTCTGCAAGGTTCTGCATAACATAAATACGGATTCAGCCCTTAATATCTAAAATTTCATTCACACCAAAGAAGTGCTGAATTCCCTCTTCAGCCTCAAGAATTAACATCACTAAATTACTCATTCATCCTGGTGTCTGTCTGGAATAACTTTTAATTTTAGATGGCTTTGAATGGTCTAAAATCTATTCACTTGTTTTTAGTAACATTCTGAGTATTTATGGATATTATTGAAAAGTTTATTAATAGGAAATTGAAATTTCCTTCTAACATTTGATATCCACGGGTCAATTTTAATTTATCCCGATTTAATATTTGTTAAAAAACTTTTTTATTTTTCTTTTTTAAAAACAATAAATGCTTTCTATTAAAAAATAAGTATGCAATTATAATTATACTGGAAATAATTAAAAGGGATGGAGAACACTGAAAGACACGTGTTCTTTTGGTCCATATACAGAACACATTATAAAGCCACTCGGGGAAGCTGGCTTACATCCTACTGACAAAAGCTATTATGTGGTCTAAGATAAAAGCAAAATGAAATACAGAAAGAAATGTGATAAGACTTTTTCCTAAAATACTAAAATTGATCAAGGATTTTGAGACTTACATTATTTATATAACCTACTGTTTAAAGCAGTTTTATCAGGTTGTTTGGAACCTGACTCACCAACATCTTCAAGAAATCAGCCACATTTCATAGTTGCATATGAGTATCTTTGAACTGTGTCAACACTGCACAGTTCTCTGGTGCATACATCAGGCTTTAGTCATGTTCCCTTTTGATGATTTTCTTGTTTGGCATGTGGAGAGATTTGATACTTAAATTATTCATTGGATTTTATATCCCTCCCACTTCTGCTGTTTGCATTATTGAGATACAGGACTGGCTATATTTCAAGAAAGAGTAAGCCATGCTTTTCTGTTATTTCTGCACATGGAGAGTGGAAATCCTCAGTTTTGATGATTATAAGCAGAACCAATTCATGCAGCATAGAAACTGACACAGGGTAAAGCTTAAATGAAAATATTTGTTAGGAAAGGGGAGACCTCGGCTACAACCTTCCATTCTGGATTCCTGAGATGATTCCAGAGGCACAGGTGAGTGTCATGAGGCAAACTCTCCTGAAAGTTCTGTCCTGTTCTACTGCTTAGGTATGCATGTGCAAGGCATAGGGAGGCTGAGATTAATTATTAACAGCCTTACATCCCTTTACATCATTAATACTTTGGGGAAAAGAGGCTAAAAGCTGATAGTAAAATAGGTAACAAATGCCTATCAAATAGGTATCAAATTCCAGACAGCATCATCTTGCCTTGACTCAAACTCCAAACTTTATTTTACTGTCTCTCAAATGAACATTTAGGTTTATATTTAAAACAATCAAAACCACAGACTATTCAATTCCCTGAGCCAGATTCAGTAAAATCAACCTCAGACGGAGAAAAGTTACAAGTAAGAGCATGTACTTTGCTGTTAGTTGAATTTCATATTTCTTTTCATCTTTTAGTGAACTTATGTAAAAAAAACCCTGCATTCAGATATGTGATAACCCAGACTATTTGAGAAATACTCCTCAGTTTACCACTCAGAAAGAAGTAAATTGGATTTCATTGTAGCAGCACCACCTTTGTAGAATTCTTCAGCTATTTTTCTGTGAAAAGTGGTGAGACATGGTAACTAAAAAAAAAAAACCAGCCATAACTTTAAAAGTGCCTAACATAAATCATCATAAAGTGTTTTCAACTGCTATAATTAATATTCAGGATATTTGTATCATAATGAAGCCTTGAATTAATAACTGGTTAGTACCATCCTCCTAAAACAGAGATTGTTACTGACTGACTCTGTGCTAGCACACCAGATGTACAGCCAGAACTGAATGCAGCCGTGTCTTTACTCTGAAAATGAATGAAAATTGCCAAGTCCTTAAAGTATGTTCAGGTAAAATCTATCTAACTTAGACAGGTCTGTGCAATGTCCTCTGTAACTTTCATAGCATCATCACCATACAGAAAAGAGAGGATACTAATCTCAAAGTTTTTTAGAATGCATTACCTGTGTGGTAATGGATAAGTATGTTATGGGCAATACTGCACTCAGTTTTACCACATATCAGTTAAGCAATAATTTTATATGGGAATAGTTCATAGACAAACAAATCTACTGATTTTTGGTCCCAATATACCAAAAAAACCGAAAGTGAATAGAATGTGCAACACATACTTCAGTCTGCAACTTAAAATTAACCTCTCTAATGGCTCTGTGTTATTTCATTTCAGAGGCAAATATTTCTCCTTCTGCATGTACAAACTGAATTTCATTCTAAATATATTTCTTGCATTATTTTCACCTGAACTAGTAACCATGTGCCCCAAAGTGGGCTGGAGTATCAGGGCTTGAGGAGAAGAAGGACAGAAGCAAAAAGATGTTTTGGTGGGTCTGTTATTGTTCTCCTTTTTTCTTCCATAAAAGAAAATTCTGGAGATATAAATCTGCATCATAAAGACACAGAGATGGCATGAATTTCAGCATGAAGTCATGGTGACCTGCTGGATGTAATTTAATTAACTCACTAGAAAATGCATATTATCCTGTAACTAGGTGGATCTGCATGTGTAACTGCAAAATTCAGCAAAACAGTTTTGAAAAATGAGCCATAACTGAAATTATTGTAAGATTTTTTGTATCATGAAATGAGGTTGTAGTGAGGTGTCAGTCTCTTCTCTCAAGTAACAAGTGACAGGATGAGAGGAAACAGCCTCAAGTTGTGCCAGGGGAGATTTAGATGGATGTTATTTCTTCCCAGAAAAGGTTGGGAAGCACTGAAACAGGCAGTCCAGGGAAGTGGTAGTCATCCCTGGAAGTTTAAAAAATATGTGGATGTGGCATTCAAGGACGTGGTTTAGTGATGAACATGGTAGTGCTGCTGGGTTGATGGTTGGACTTGTTGACCTTAAAGGTCTTTTCCAATTTAACAATTCTATGATTTTATGAGTATGGTTAGATCTAAATCATGTCAGCTCATGTCCCTCACCCCCTGATTTCAAAGGAAAAAAAAGAAAAAAAGGAAGTGAACAATATTCAAAGACATTTATTTCCACGCAAAAAGCAGAAGTATCTGACTGACACACACTAATTGCACTAATTGTTAATTTATAAGCTGCATTGCTAGGAAAGTGTTTTGGGTTTTACTTTGTTTTTCAGCTTTAAAGACTCCTTTAAATGTTGAGCTGTTAACAGGAACTAACAGCTATAAAATACAAAACCTTTTGCAAAAATAAAAAGGAAGTGAAGTTTTCAGTTTTTCAAGGTTTTTGATTCATTTTGTATGGATTTTTTAGGCTTTCTAGTCTCTTAGTATCTGCTTCAGTAATTACTTTTTCTGGAGAGTTCAATATCACGGCCACAACACTATTGCTTGCCATTAATTGCTAACACAAGAGCAGCTGTGCACAGCAAGTTCTTCATTTGGAGAGATACCTTTTCATTTTATTATAAATTGATTTTTGAAGCTCTTCTATTATTAATTTGTCTAAGCAGTGACTTCTCTACTAGCTGAGTGAAACTTGTTTCACTAACATCTGGAAATAGGTTAAGTTTTTTTTTAAATGAAAATAGGAGATAATCTTAGCTCTGCTTTATCCATATTTGTAACCCAGAGTTTGTAGACTTTAGGGACAAGATTTCTGGAAAATCAGCACTGAAGCATTGCTCTCTTTATCTGTGAATTTTTCCATTTAATACCTTGTAAACTCACATTACTTAGGAATATCCTACTAAAATACTGACATCAGCGATGCAAAGAGATTTTTCTCTAATTAATTACAATTCCAATCATATTATTCCTGCTTGTTATATAGATAAAAAATGGAAGGCTAAATAGAAGGAAAGTCTGCAGCAAAGAACAGTAAGAATACAACAGTTCTTTTCACTGTGCTCTTCAGTATTGATATTACAAACATCTGGGGAAGATTACCAGACCGGTTGATATCTAAACAATGAATTTAAATATGAGTTAATAAGTAAAAAGGCACACTCAATCCTAAAAAAAACTGTTGCTACGCATATTCCTGGTTTGAATACCTAACCTTCAGAGGAACACTGAAGAAACCATTTTATCTCTCTATACATGTTTCTTTTAAATGAGGATAGTGATGTTTTTATTAGTTTTTTAACCACAAGTGTTTTGGGGATGAAAATTTAGGTGTGTTTTATATGCCATGCAGCATATATATGCCATGCAATATAGCCTAAAATAATCTAGGGGTGTCTGAGAATGTAAAGCCTCTGGAACCAGACTGGAGAACTTTGTAGTATTTAAGAAACAAGACATTATTCAGTGCTGTCCATTGGGAAAGGCTGCCAGAACCTCTTGTCCCTTCAGTCACACTGTGGGGCTGTCTAAAGGACTCTAATAAAACTCTGACTCATCCTGTTTAAAATACAGATACACCTTAAAGCTGAGGGAGCAGATGAACTTTAGAAATACCAGCATATGTGATTAAGACATGTTCAGATATGCTTAAAGTAAGAATTGTTCTCAAATACAAGTAATCTTAAATCAAGATGACAAGTATGTGTATCTAGGTTATGTGATGAGAGAACCTGCAGGTTGGACTCTGCATTCTCCTCCATGAAAAAAGTCCCAACACAAAATTCCACAAAGACGGGAAGTCACAGATCTGTGCAGAAGTTCAGAGGAGTGGAAGACCTTTTGCCAGAAATAAGATATTGTGAAAGCAAGTTTTTAATTGAATTTCCATAGGCCCTTGCTAAATTTCCAGATGGAAAGGGGAAGATTTGGAACAACTGGGGACAGGATAGGAATTCTTTTTTAGCTGTATTTTTGTTATGAATTGCCTCACCTTTTCAGATCTTGACCAAGTGTGGCACACTCCCAGCTTCAGATCACTGCAGACCAGATACTGTCACACTGTATCTAAGTTCAGCATTTCTTCATAAAAGATGCTGAATCTACTCATGCATCATCATGCCACTGTTATGGGTATGTATAACTCACTACCTGGAATCTCAAACTAACAGCACTATCAGTATCCATATCAGTGTTACCCTTTCTAGTATAACCCTCAGGAAAATTATTGTTTAGTGTACTTCCTTGAGAGAGCTAAGTCTGTTGCTGATCAAACAGTTTTTTACTAAACATTCATTTAAACCAAGACTGTGTTTCCACCTGAGTAAACCTATACACCCAATTTTTCTTAAGTGTATTTATTACTATAACTAGAAAGCCTCCTATATCATACTTAACTGCAAATAAATGTCTGCTGTCTGCAGTCCAAAAAAAAAAAAGTATCCTTTACTGCGATCACAGCTTTATAAAACAATGACAAAACAAAGAGGTGGTATCTAGTCAAAGGCACATAAATAAAAAATTGTTTTGATAATATGCCTTCCATTGCAGTATTTTAATGAAACATTGATCAACAATTACATCCTAATTAAGTCTATAATTAAAAAGAATTTCAAGATTAAAAGAAGAACTAGCTACTTTGTATCTATACTTCCAAGTAGCCCACAAAAATCTGATATTAAATTGTTCTTTTAGATAGCTGCTTTCTAAACCCTATCAGTCAAATTAGCTGTATAGATGCCTCACAAAATGTAAGTAACTTATTATCTATCAAATCATATTAAACTACTTTAATTAAATTAATTTATTTTTGAGCAACAGATTTGTCCACTGCTCAGTGGTTAACTATAAATTAAATCTGAAGCCTGATCTACATTAAAGTACCTTTCTGTCTACACAGAGCCAACAATTCTCTACATCTGCAAGCCCACATGCAATAGATTCAAGATAAAAAAAAAAAAAAAGCAAAAGAAAAGAGTTTGAATAGGATTGGAATTAATTACTAATTTGAATGATCTTGCTAAAATGCTGCCAGATTACTGCTTCTAGTTTGAATCAAAAACTACTGAATACCTCTTTCTGGATTAGAATTAGTTAAGTGTCATCTTAAAATGACATTTTAAAAGTCAATACAGGGTTCTGAAATTAGAATTATAAAGGCAAATAATTAGGCAGGTAGTTGTACATATACTAGAACTAACGAGAAAGTGATTCAACATTTATAAACATTTTTGTTCTGTTGCCCTTTTACAGAGTATCCAAATTTTAAACTTGATGGCTCAGTTTTCCCAATGAAACTCTTCTGATTTTGTTTCTTGTTTCCATAATACTAAATTTCAATAATATTTGCTTTAAAAAGCTCACCAAACACATTTCAGCTTCATTTTGCAGCACTTTGGAAAACTGACTCTGACTCTTGAGTTAAACATAAATGATGGAAAATTGTTTGCTTGCAGAAAAAAGGCTGGAAATTTCTATTGTTTTAAAATATTACTAAGTCTATTTAAACATTAATTTATTTAAATATTATTAGATTTATCATATCTTTTATTTCTTTATTTCAGTGACTTGACAATTTTACCAGGGTCTGTTAACTTTTTATAACAATTTTGACATATTTTAACTATAGTTAAAAATCATTAAATGTAAGAACTATACAATTAAATGATCATAAGATATCCTGGTTTTGTGCAACTGTTTAGTATGTTTTAAACTGGTCTCTCTGCCCTCGAACGAGTTGAAAGCTCCTCCCAATTTAGCATCTTGTCGAACTTAGTATTCCTCTGAGTCCAGTTTGTTTAAATGTTTCCTAACTCGATCCTCCTCCACTGAGAACAAGTTATCCTCATTCCAGAATTTCTCTTTGATTGTAGAGGCCTGTGAGTACTGAGGGCTGGTCTTACAATGAATGAAAGACTAATTTGTGATATATAGCATTAAACATAAGCATGAGCACATATTATATCCTTAAAATTTCATTCACTTTATGTGCTTATGCTTTTGAGCTCTTTTATTAAATTACTGTTTACTTACTCTTGAGTTGTTTAGACTTCACAGAATAGGTAATAGAAATCTCAAAATTGCCCTTGGCATTTTCAAAATGGGTGGTTGCCAGTAGAGTAACAGAGCTAAGCATTTCTCTTGAAAAACATGGTGTCAATTAAACTAATGAGAATGTTGATATTAATGTGAGAGACTGAAATGGTTAATGGCTTAAACATTGCTAAAATCATCAAAGGACTTTTGCACAGCTGTCTATCTGCACAAAAAAATAAACCTACTGACTGGAATTTGGACGGTGACAAGAACTTGGGATTACGGGGATACTTGTGTATTATCATCCCAGGTTTAGGGAGAAAAATGTATCCATAAGTGATGGTGGGAGAGAGACTAGGATGCTGATGGCTCAAACATTCAGGGTGGAACCTGCTGATGTGCAAAGTACCCACCCAGGAGTAGGGGAGCACAGCCCACCTCCAGCTACAGCTGGTGTTGAACAGATAACGAAAGAGTCAAACCCTTTGAGGTGGATACTGTCTCTTTGTCCTTACCCAAGTGTATTCAGCTGTATAACTTCCCTGGCAGGAAAGTACTGGGACATCCACAAGTAGCCTGAAGGTGTTCATCACTGCTGATGGGCCACAATGGGCTCAGCTGCACTGATGTAATAGGCACCTGTATGGTCTTAGAAGGTGCCAAAGATTCCACAACATTACATCATCCATGTGAAACGCCTTGGGGAGTTCCTACATGAACCTGAGTGAATATAAATGAAATAGATTTCCTGTTCTGGGGATTTCTTCTTACTGCTTCTTTGGAGCTTCCCTCATCACCTGATGGATCCAGCCTGCAATCGTCACTTTGCCCAACAGACATTGAAATTTCCACAATTAATATTGTTGTGAGACCTAGGGGTAATGAGATCTTTCTCTCATCCTCTCCTTCTCTTTCTTGTTCATTTTCTTAAGTGATGTTTTATGCTTTTATGTTGTCCTATTACTATGAATAACAAGAACGAAAATGACTGAATACCCTGTTTTCCTGTGCAACCAAATTGTTCTGCAATAAACCCTATATGTGTGTATTTACAAACACCAATCATTCAGTGTCGTTTCACTCTAATCCACCCCAAGGGATCTATTAACAAGAACCTAGGCTACCCTTGCCTTCTAGAGTGGGTCATAACAACTAGGTAACCTGTCTAATATTTAAAACTATTTTGGGAAAGTATTTCTTAAATAATAAAAAAAAAAAAAAAAGTGCAGTATGAGCAAACTCACACTGACTCTTTAAATCAAGCTGACTAAAACACTAACCAAAGTGGGAAAAACAGGTTTTTAGGCCCATGGAGGCATCCTGCATGTACCTACACAGATACCTTTCTACATTTGGCCTGCCTGCTTGGATTTCATGATTTCCTCTTCTTAAAAACAAAAACAAAGATAACCACAGAACAGTGTGGCTTTCTTCTCAATAAAAATGACAGTTTCCATAGGGAATATCTGATAGAATAATTAAGCTGTATCTTTAGAGGAGGTCAATACTTTGGTACCATTACTTCCTCTACCTGATGCTGTTAGCTATTTTATAAAATAGTTTCCTATTCTTATTCTAGTGCATCTAATTACAATTGTATTTAAGCCTTATGCCATTTATTATAGTGTATAAATAACAAGGTCTGAGGAAAGGAACTGCCAGGTAGCTAAGCCTAGGTCATAGTAAAAAGGAAACTGTCTTGTTCTTTTGATAGACAAGAGAACACAAATGTCCCAAGGCACAGATGAAAATTAGATGTAATTATATATGCAATGCTAGAGGAGTTTACGACACTACCGGAAATAGAATATATGTAGGAAACAATGGGATATATAATAACCTAATATTTCACACACACTTTTCACCCATGGGGTTGCTCATAGAAAGATCCCTTCATGGTGCTGGTTACTATGGTGACAAGGACAGCCCAGGAGCCTCCCTAGGACAGAAGTGATGTACCATCTAACCCATGGCTCAAAGCAGTGGGATGGTGTCAGATAAAAACATTAGTTCCTAAAAACTGATTGAAGACACTCTTTGTAACTTAGAAATACCTATTTATTTATTTATTTATTTATTTTTAAATAAGGGCAGAAATAGTGGGTGAGTATGTTTCAGATAATAATCAGACTTCTCTATGCATTTTAATTTTGGGTTTTGATATTTCCAAGTTCTTCCACACATATCATCACTATGGAAAAATTAATCACTTTGAAACAGGCTTACCAAACGCCAAAGTAATGAAGCAATATTTTACAATTTATAATATAATTTTCAAAATGAAATTGCAAAAAGCATCCATTTTAGCATATGAAACTTGAATTAATTTTCAGAACATTTGCTGTGTCAGCAAACGGAGAAAAAGATCACAAAAAGAGACAGATGGAGAACCTTGCACAAAGACGTATTCTAAAAATCTAAAATGTAAAGGGCTTTCCTATTTGAACTACAATGGGAAGCAGAGGCACAAAACAACACATATAACTCATGGAGTATCAGACTGTTCCATACTGTGTATGTGTGTGTAGAATTTTAGAACTGGGGAATTACTCAGGAATTTATGAAGTTATGTTCTGACAGGACTGGACAGCTACTAAAGACTTAGCTATGGAATAAATAGCATGTGTGAGTATCTGAGTTTTACACTACATTTAAATTTGTGTTTAGATGGAGTATATACATGTAACATATGTACCTGCAAAATGGGGAAAACCAGTTTCTCCCATTTTACAGAGGTTTTCTAAGGAAGAATACATAGAGATTTTGAGGCTCCTGTGTTGTGTTCATGAACAACTGCAGTAGACAGGTTAGCTAGATATAAAAATATATATTTTTAGTATGTGAGATTAATTTTCAAGTGAAATATTATTTCCTAGAGATTGGAAGAGAGATGCATTTAGGAAACATTTCTTTTTCAGTACTTGAAAAACATCACATACAAAGCAGTGACAAATGCTGACCGCAGACACAATAATGATAGATCTCAAAAGCATTGGAAGAGAAGAGTTGGAAAACAAAAGAAATATTAAATTAGCATTTTCAATATTTTTTTTATGCAACATCTCACTGTATTTATTTCATGATCATCCAGCATGACAAAACAAACAAGATTCAAGTGCTGTGAAATATTCTTCCTGTAAACTAGCCTGAGGCAGTTTCTCTGCCTGTGCTAGCAGTTGTGCTAATGATACGGTAACAGATTTGGAATAATCCCCTTCGCCCTCAGAAACACAAACAGTCTTGTATAAACAGAAGAGAAAGGTTCTCACAATTCTTCCTGAGGCAGTTGTAGGCATGAGTCAAGACGCTGCACACAATTGTGTCCTGGGTGTAGTGGACACATTATTTTGTCAGTGATAAAAGCATCACTTAACAAGCAGCAGCACAGGCCTTGCCTTAAAACAGCTCTTTCCATTAGCTAGCGAACAACAATAATCAAATTAAGGCCACTTATGATCTAAATTCAGTAAAGCATGCATCTATTTAAATTAATTACTGTGATCCACTGATGGGATTCTTTGACAGGTGGAAAGGTGCTGGTTAATGCAATGAAGTTGTATTCATCTATCCTAGCCCTGATAGCAAAGGTGTAGCTGTCTTAGATTGTGGATTCTGAGGGACATGAACATAGCATGGTACATTCCTGTTTTCACTGACTTTAAATATATGATTATATATCTAGTGCCCAGGTTACTATTTTTAAAACTAGGCAGGTACAAAATTCTCACTGGCAAATGTCCAACTGATTATTTACACAACATATAGAAAACAACACAAAAAAATAAAATTAAACTCCTAAGCTTTTCAAAAGACATAATCTTCTGTTCTTCTTGCTAAAAAATACTAGTTACATATTTCACTCCCAGTTCCTTCCCCCTCATGCTAGCTTCATGCCAGGATAATTCCACAGTCCTTAAGTTAATTCTCATGCATGGACCTAAATAAAAAGCAATTTTTAGTTATATTTTAGATATTTCAGAGTAATTTTAAGGCAATACATGGCACAGGACACTTGTTTGTGACAGTTCAGTTTACCTGGGTAATACCTTGCGAGGCCAGTTGCACTACCAAAAACCTGCCATAACAGAGTGGGGTCCTCTTCTCTGTTCCTCTTGAACACGTCATCCAGCGCTGCCGTCCAGTTCAGTTCGTTCAACACTATTGTTGCTGTCAAACACAAAGCATATCTGTTATTAGAAAGTCACATCCTAACACAAGAAGCAATGACTAAAAAGCCAACTGGAACATTGAGAAAACAATAAGATTTAACTAATCCAGAAATTAGATTTGAAGAAACATGCTTCTTTTCCCTGGGCATTTTCTTCCAGTTGCACTGTTTGTATGTAATTACTCTTGGTTCATTTGCACAGACAGTATCTTCTACAAATACTTTGTTTCTGACATGTCACTCTAATTGCACTTCCCAATCATAGAAAAGACTGTTTATAGAAAAATGTAAACAAGCATATAAAGTTGATGCCTACTAATTACAACACAGTGCAATAAGAACAACTAGTATCAACAGAAGTAGGTATACACCTGTTACAAAGGCAAGAAAGATGTCCCTTTCCCAGTGTATTATATGGAAAAGATAATGATGAGTTATTTGAATTGTAATATTAAGTTGGGGCTGCATGAACAGTAGTGCTCATTATTACATGTTAAACAGATCCTAATGTTCATAGCTGTGGGCCCTTGGAGTAAGGCGAGCAATGTGAACATTATCACTTATGAGTTGGGTCAGTCACACAATTAACTTAAAATACAAGAATATCCACAACAGCTAAACACCATGTTGCCAGTTACATAAAAACTTACATTCATAAAGTTATCCTGTTCCAATACTCATCTTAATCAACCAAACAGTTTATATAATCAATCAAATATATATTTAGGTGTTCTTTACCTTTTAGAGATACATTGGGAAATTAAAATTGAACATTAAAATTGTGAACACTGCTACACTAAATAGTCAATGGGCTATAGTCAGTAGCAAATGAAATTTTACTGTGATACAAGGCACCTTATCATACAGCTTATGAAAAATCATGCTTTTCACCTCATTTAATCAGTTGTAAATATTTCATTAATCCTCCCCCCAAAAAAAAGATTCATAATAATTTTAGGCAATTTCAAATGTACGGTTAATTATGAAAAGTTAATTATGCACACTTAATTATGAAATTGGCTTTTCTTTGGTTTAGTCATTCATTCTTTCTTTTGGATTGCCTAATGGCATTGTAAGCAAAATTTCAAAGTTTCTTAAATTGAAGCACCTAGATCAGCAAGCCAAGAGTGGAAAGAGAACTGAAGGGAAAAAACTTTTGCAAAGAGCTAAAGATGTAGGTATCAATCCAATGAGAATTGCCATTGTCATGGTAATCCTGCTTACACTACAGTATTGCACACAGGAAAGATAATTCATCTTCTCCTGCAAAAGGGCAAGTCAAGCTGAAATAAAAGCAGTTCGTATTTAAGGGGCCTGAGTGGCATCACAGTGCAAAATGTGGTATGTAGGTTCATGGTCTATCCCCCTGCGACAATGAAAAGAAGATAAAAATAGGGATGGATTGAAAGTTAACGGTTGACAGCCCATTTCCAAAGTGAGACTGTTAACAGGTACTAGAGAAATGAGAGCACAACATTACATTTTATAGGCTTGCTTTTAAAGATTAAGGAGAAAATTGTTACACCATGTGTTTTGCAGAAAGGTTCGTCAGTTTTTTTCTAAGTAGTTTTCAGATATTACTCTCTCAAGAGATAGCTTCTTATAGAAATATCACATTAAATTTCCAACTCTTGAGATTTCTTGTAAGCAATAAGCATATATTATATACTTGTATCTTTGTCAAGTAGATAATTATAAATAAATATATGTTTACTTAAGATAGAAGAACAATTCCCTGAGGCTCTATGAGATGTTAATTATAATTTTAAAATAGTTATTGTTTAATTATATCTTTTAGATCCCATTTGACCTGCTGTGCAATTAAGCATTATGTACAGACTTTTAAAACTTGACTTTGTGTCAGATCTTGCTTCTGGAAGTGGCTTCATAAAGTCATTATAAGCCCTGCCACTTAGACAAGAAATTTTCAGCTTGATCTTGACAGGTTCCTTTCCACTCAGTGTATTTTATGATTCTATGACTCTAATATCACCCAAAAATATGTTGCAAATACTTATATATGTATACACACAGCTCTGCACCTACACAGTCATATATATATATATATAAATATATATCTAAAATATATACATACAGAAGACAAGGAGACAGTCTACAAATAGTAAAATAACTAAATACTGAAAAGTGGAATCCATATACCAGAAGTGATAATTTTAGAACTTTATTAGACTTGGTGAGATTAGACTATAAAGTAAGGGATAAGGATTACCAGATCTTGTCTGTAATATTTGTGGGGAAGTGATGGTTTACAGTCAGATTCAAGACTTTTATGATATTATTTATGTCTCACTTTCTCCTTCCTCCTCCTCCTATATAACCTTCTCCCAGAGACAAATACGACAGCCTAAAAAAACTCAAGAATTTGCAGCAAGGTGAAAAAAAAACCCAAATAGTCCAAGATATGAAGCTGGAATTAAAAAAAAAAAAAAAAAAGGAATTCAAGAAAAGCAACTGGAAGAGAGCATCCTAACAGATGGAAACTGAAATAAATCTGGGAAAAGGCTATTAACAGTATGTAATATATCTGTTCTCAGGCACTGAAACCTAGATAATTCCTGCACTCCAGAAATTCACAGTTAAGTGCCTGAGTTTCATTTCAGTAATAAACAGTAACTGCATACATGACAGGTTCAACATATATCACCTTCCTCTTAATTCACTTGCTCATTATGACAAAAAAAATTGTTCTTGGAACAGAGACACAGTTTATTTGGTGGGACTGATATGCAAATAAATGACTGTATGATCATTAAAACAATAATTCCTGGAGCAGTTTGCTATTTGCAATTTAAACTAGCTCCCTTCATTCAGGCTTTTTATGTTTGGTTGGTTTTTTTCATTCTATGTAAAAATATTCTTGATAAGGAATGCACCTACATCTGTGTTAACTACTCCCATAATCAGTAAATGTGGAAAAAGGTGCATGGAATTTTAGTTTGAATAATTTATTTTTCTAAATGTTTTTCCACAACTTTCATTAATGTTTTCCTCCTGCTAAAACATACATCCTGCACTTTAAAAAGCAAGCTGTAAATCAAGTCCTCTTTTTTATTTTTCCTTTTCTTTTGGAAGGCAATATCACCAGTAACTGGCAACTTCAAACCAGTACCTCTGAGTTCTGGTTTAAAGCTTTCAGCAATGGATTTGAAACTTTCCAAAGAAAAGAAAGCAAAACCAGTCAAAATCAGCACAAAAACCATTCTTCAAATGGTTCCTTATGAAATATCCTCATTCTCAATTTGCTCATAAAAATCAAAGCAGTGGTACATTCACTAGCTCATAATAGAGACCACAGCACCTGTCAGAATATCCTAATTTGAGAGATAGTTTATATTAACCTCATTAATACAATGAACATTTATTTTCTGTTACTAAAAATGTTATATTTTACTAAAATACAACATTTAGGTGTGTTATAGTCACACCTACTGAAATGCTGTATATCCACTTGTCTTCCTTTTGAGTTAACTTACATACAGAAAAGGGTGTTTGACTGATTGGCAGAAAATCTAGTTGGAGAAAACTCTCCAACAAGCTTATTTTCAATTCTGCTAAAAGAACTCTTTGAAGATTACTACTTCAGAGTACTTCAGCTGCTACCTTTCACTTGATACAAGCAAGATGAAAAAACAAAATTAATCATCACACAATATGAAACATCATTCTTTCTGGCTAATTCCACTGAACTCCATCCATCTTTTCATTTTTTCCGTCTACATGATATGATTTTTAGGGGTCTTGACAAGGAATGGATTCAATTTTCCCCTGCAAATGCAATCAATAAAGAATAGAGAGCACTGCTGTGCTCTCTTTAAAAGAACTAGAATACGCTTCTGATGATTTATTCAACGTAGAAGCTCTGGCCTGCATACAAGACAGAGTACAACTTTATTTGAAAAGTCTGAGAGCTATTTCCTATATCTGAAAATATGTGAGCTGCTGTTCCCTGTTGTGGCAGCTACACAGACACTGGGGAGAACAGAATGGAGCTCCTTAGCAGTTCATTAATCTTCTTTTAATGTCTGGAATGTATTACCCTTCCATATCCTGCTTAGTGAAGTTGACTCACTGATTTCTTTAAAGATAACACTGAGTAGTTATTGTAATTTCTTAAATATATATTTTCAATCAAATATTTAAAAGAGGTCACAGAGGGACAATATTTTTGCAAGTGTATATTTTTGCATCTATGTGTGCAGACACAGACACTACCATCTGTAGCCATGCTAATCAGATAATAGAGAAACTCTGCTGAAGGCATAAACTGGTTTTCTCTACAACTTGTGTGTTTCAGTTCCTTCAGTTCCTTCAGTTCCTTCAGTTCATGTTAAATTACACAGAGTTTTATTAACTCTCCACTGTCACTGGAAAGTTGCACTCCCATCTTCACTTACATGGGACTAGGAAGAAATTAACATTTTATTTGAAGGTACTTTTAATTAGATTTTTGCACTGAATTGTAAGTGTGTATATACCTGTATACACACAAACACATGCATTTTACGCATAATTCCCAAATATGAAGAACTATTCCAGTAGTAACTTGAACTTCGACCTTTTGAATTTAGATGCATGTTTTAAGTCCGCTACTTCTCTCATGAAAAGTGCAATAGGAAAAACCCAGAGCAAAGGAAAGATTATACTGGCTCCGAAGAGAATATTTTCTCCAAGGTAACTGGTCCTTGGAGTGGAAACTTGAATTTAGATATTTAGGCTATCCATAGAAAACCATAGAAAAGCGTCCAAAACAAAACCATAATCTAAAAAACTTCACAGCTAATTAGAAACCAGCTAAAGGAGAGTAATAGAAAAATTTTGAGAGATGAGGGAACTGGGGATTGTTTTATCCAACTTCTCTTTTAGACTCCCAACTTCTATCAAAACAGTTTTCATACAAAACAAGGGTGAAAAAGCAAAAATAAGTCTTTGAATTTTGCAAACAACAGCTGCTGTATAGTGGCATTTCCAATTGGATAGGTCATACTTTATGTGATACTCTGCTGGATCTTGTTCATATTACATATCTTCAAATTAGTTACAACATCTTGCTTTGAAAGTAGCATTTCTATTTCCTAACATAACATTGTTTAAAATTACTGGATAATCAGAACTGTTCAGGTAGTATGCATTTAATGGTGAATAAAAACCAAAGAATTAAAATAAAATTTTTAGCATATGGAGGAATTATTAAGTCAAATAATATCAAGTTATATAGAGTAGCTATTTTACACTCTCAATTAAAAGCATAAATGATAACATGATAAAATGTCACATACTTTTTTCTATAAATGAACTTCTCCACGCCCCATCAGATATTTGACATTAGGTCCCAGACACTTCTATAAATAATTATATGAAGAAGTCACTGAAGTCTAGAATACTGTTGTATCTGTGTCAAATCAAGTAAATTAATTGGCAATGCCATACATTGTGTGCTGCCTGGCTTAGCTGCCACATGCTGATAGCCAGAGAAGCACAGTACAATCTCATTCAAAAAAGTAACACCAAGGAGAAGGAAATGAGAATAAAAATGTCAAGATCAGAAGATGGAACTAAGTTCCTATTATAGCTCAACAAAAAAAGAGTTAATATAATGTAGAGTCACAGATCTTCAGTACACCCTCATAATTTTTCAAGTGGTTTATCTGTACAAAACACGAAAGACACCCATATTATAAACTGCAAGCCATTGCTGACAACAGTATTTGTACATCTTACACATTGTTGCCTTGCTTCCTCTTATCTCAAAATATACCAGGACATATTTCAGAATGGGATATTACCTGATGTAAACAACCATAACTGTAAGGTTATTTTCTGGGAAGATGTCAAGAAGACAAAACTTGTGTATGAAAGATACACTTGATTACAGTGGTTCTAGAGGACTTTTCAGATTTTGTAGAGATGTGCACAGCCTAAGAACCTATTGATTATTTAATATTATTTTATTATTACAAAAATAATTATACTATTTACTATTAGTTTTACAGATAGCTTCAAAGCAGGACCTCTATTTGGAAACAATTCTTTCTTTAAAAAATCCAAATAAATGAGTATGTGTATTTTTATGGAAATATAAGGGATTAAATATCAAAAAATACCTCCATTTTTCACATATTCACTCTGGTCTTCCTTCACTTTGCTCTAATTTTTTGTTAGCATTTCAAAGGATATCATAGTGACATTCAAATTAAAGTAACTATAGAGATATGCTTGATCTTTAATGAAGACTTCTCTCTTTAAAAAAAGATTAATTAGGTGTTAACAAAACCAAATAAAACCAATCAAACCAATCAAAAAAACTGTCTGGAAATGCTGTTCTGGAGTAATTTATTAAACTCTGTCTTCAGTCTGCCAGAGTACCACCACTTCAATAACTTTGTAATCACTAGAGCACTTTACAAGATGAGTAAATGCCATTAATGGGTTAAGTGAGAAGGAAAAGGACTAGGAACTGACCAACTCATACAAAAATGCTCTCTTGCCTCATGCTTTTTGCTTTTTTAAATTATTTTGCTGTTTTCTATCATATTTCATATTAATTGTAGTATGAAAAAGTTAATTCAGAACAGGATGCTATCTCATGTTGGTTTTATATAGATTGCCTACCAAAAAGTTCTTACAGTTTTTCTTGTAACATCATAATATGCATCAACAGCATGTTCTTCTACCCTCTCCCCAGCCATGGGAAATTGGAAAGCACATGCATCTCCAGCAAAAAGAGATACATCAGCACAATAAAATAAAGACCACTTGACTGGGATTCCGTAAGTTAGTTTTGTCCATTATGTCAAGGAGATGAACTGCAAGTGGATGAAGTGCTGAAAATGGCCTCTAAGATGGGCTGTGCAGGGCAGAAAATCTGTCTTTTGAAAGTACACAGAGGTTCAATAATACAATCTAAAAAAAAGAGTCAGAGTTAGAAAGCAAGCCCACCCTTGAAAGGCTATGTAAGAGTAAGGATGACACTGGCACAATAATAAATGTGTATAAAGTACTTAAGGAGTGGATTAGAACAGGCAATTAGAAGGTCTCTTTTAGAGCAGGAGGTCCTAGAACAGTCTTCTGCCACGAGACACTAGCAAGGAGCTCAGATCTTTTAAGATGGAGTTTGATCAGTTCATTAAAGGAATGACATGGGCTAGCTAGATAAAGAATTTGATTTATCAAGTAAAAAGCTGCCCTGGTCTGATAGATTACTCTTTGCTACAAATAAAGAAAATGTCCATATAGAGGCTTAAATTTAGTAACCACAAAAATGCACTTTTATACACAAGAATTAGAAGTAAACCCACTTATTCATCTTTCATTAATGAATACTAAATGCTTGCAAATAAACTATGGATATTTATATTGACCTTATATATATTCATACATAGAGTACCTACGTATGTATGTTGTATATATTATAAAATATTGAAATTAATTATTAATACTTTTTCTGTTGCAAAATATTTTCTCATATAGATAATATATGGAGAACACATATTTGAAGAAATAGTAAAGTAATACACTGTGTTTGGTTAATGGATCTTAGTCTAATACCCATATATATTAAATATTAAGGAAGAGCAGACTGGTTTATTCTGTCTAAATACATCTCTGGCAGCAGAAGTCCAAGACACACCAGGTGTGAGAGGAATACAATGCACAAGCAGGAAACATGAGAAACACGATGTCGAGACAAGGCCTGTTCTATCACCTGAGCTGGTACAGATGTGACAGCTCCTGCTCCTCATCAATATTCCAACCATGTCATGGATGAGACTTGTGAATTTAAAATAATGAAATTTCCACAAAAATTCTTTTTGTTGTTTTTCTTGTTGTTAATGGCCAAAGGTTGCTTCAAACAGGAAATGGACTGATACTTTCTGATATTCAACTACCCAAGGAAGAAGTCCCCTCTCTCCAGCGGATGAAAATCTGTACCATGTGCATTATGCATTCTCAGAACATAAAAACAGAACAGAAATTGTTACTCTTTGCCATAGCATCATCATAGGTATCGTACCTGGGCTGTTAATTAAGTGTGATTTGGTGTTATACTCCAGATAATATAGAGTGAATATGAATAAAACTCCTCTGTCTTAAAGATCACAGGGCTACAAAGTGCCAGAAGGTTGAAAGCTCACTGCCTGTACAAAGACGTTCTTCTCACTCTGAAGACATTTCTATTTCTTGCTATAGAGATTTTCCCTGTATCTTTACAAGAGAAAAAATACATTAATTTTTTTTCATCTACAATATTTATTCTATGAGGAAGGTTACACAGTCTCCCAGTCCTGTCCTTCAGAGATGCCAAGCTGAGTTCCATTCTTGGAGTGAATCCTGGCCCCCCTGAAGTTAACGACAAAAATTTTACTGCCCAGGGAATGGATTTCATCCTTCATCTTCAGAACACTGCAACCCTGCAGTGTTCAGCCATTATCTCTGCACAGTCTAATGCAATAAGCCGATGACAATATTAGGAGTTGGGACTTACTGCTTTTGATATTTTAAGCAACCAAAAAAAAAAAAATTCCTTATAAATCACTTCATAAGAATCCAAATTCCTTTGAATTAATAAAAAACTCAAAAGAATCTTTGAGAACACAGTAAAATTAAGCTTCTTTGTAGTTGTTTTTGTCTGCTTCCATGTCATGAGTACTCTCATGAGTATACATTCATCTGAATTTTCTCTATTCACTGCTTTAATCACTCAGTATAGCAGTTCTTTGTTCTATAATGTCCAGACAAAAATAATTTTTTCTAATCATGTGCTTGCTGGATGTCTCCTTGCTTGTAATTGACTTTGTGACTATAAAACCACAGGACAAGGCAGTAAAGTTGCAGAAAACTGGATATGGATGAAGAAAGACATCTTATCATACATCTACTTTACTGTTTAAGAAGTGTCATCTTCATACACATACCTTCCCAAATGGCCTAAAGTGTATTACATTTTAGTTACTTTAGCCTCCCATATTTAACTAAGGCCCATAATCCTTCCTGAATGAGTAAATACTGCATAAACAGAGCTTTTAAAATGAGAGAAGCTGCTGAGTTGGAGGTTTCTAAAGGTTCCTATATGGATTGTTTCCAATACTAGAGAGAGAACAATGTATTAAGGAAATACAGACACAGCTGGAGCAATTGCTATGGAGTGAAAAAATGTATATGGAACCAAATTAGCCTGGAAACATTATACAAAACCCTGAAGTCACACAGTATTTTCAAAATCTATTTTCAAAATCCATTTTCAACTGAAATTATATATTTTCAACTGAAGTGAGGGAGTAAGCATACAGAGTGCCATATTTCCCAGGATAAGGAGAAGGATATAAAAGTATGAATCTAGATTTAAAATAAAGTGGAGGAATCATGTCACATAGTGAAATACACCAAACTTCAGCCCCATTCTTACAAGCATTTTGACACATATATAACTTTCATATTCAATAAATGAAAGAAGCAAGACTGAACGTCAGCAGCTTAGCACCAACTAAATCCCACTGTGCTGTGACAGTCTGCATCAATTCAGGTTGT
The DNA here is from genome assembly GCA_013398175.1 of Climacteris rufus. Lineage (NCBI taxonomy): Eukaryota > Metazoa > Chordata > Aves > Passeriformes > Climacteridae > Climacteris > Climacteris rufus. The sequence goes on along the minus strand of VZRZ01005945.1, from coordinate 1,553,945 downwards.
ACTCCAGAGATATAACAGCCTAATCTGCTGACAACCCATATCATCAATTGTTTCAAAATGTGAAAAGGAAAAATCCACTGTTTCTTTTTTCTTTTTCATATAACTTCCAGGAACAAAAAAAAAAAAAACAACCAGTGAAGCAACAGGAAGATTCTTGTGATAAACTCATTTCTTTGCTTTTCTAACAGCTTACTGGTTTCAATGGCTTCATCTGTATCAGCCAGAAGAGCAGTGCAATGGAAGCAGGAATGTATAGTGAAAAAGTTGCTGCTGGGAATGCGATATTCCTACTATACAGGACCTGGAGATTTTATTTTCTGCTACATCTAATCTGTGCTGTATCTGGAATGCCCACTAACAGCAGATTTGGGGCAGGGGCACCTTCTGGTTTAGGTGCATTGGAGGGGAATCCAGCGGCCACTCTCTGAGGCAGCTCAGCAATGTCAACTGCAGTAACTTGGGCCAAACTGTTTTCTTCCAAAGGGCATTTCTGACCTGAACTAAAATCCTAACATGGAGCCAGCTCTCATGAAACAATAACAGTCAAATAAATTAGGTAGCTGAGAGTGAGAACAACTTGCTTTCCAGTGGCAAAGACGTTCACAGTCAACTGGCAGCACTTAACTTCACACTGAAGAGTGTCACTCTGTCTCCAGCACAATGTCACCTCACAATTTTCATCACCCCAGTCACCCATAGCAGCACATGTATTTGGATTGAACTACAGCAATATTTTCTATTACAACTGCAAGAAGAGAACACAATTTATTTAACAAGATGGGCCTGAGCATGACAAAAAACCAAATAAACCACATAATTTTATAGACATACAAACAAACCATAACACATTCAACAATGGAACTTCTCATCTGAAAACCAACTGCTTCACCAATACAAATATTCTGTTGACTAATGGTCAGCTTCCCACCTGTTGCAAGTGGACAGATTTCCACTAAAGTCCCTGATATGTTATTCCAGTATATAACATGAAAATGTGACTGTGATTTTATTTGTTCCACCATTACAGCTTGTGGCTCTAAAGCAAAGTTAAGGCACTTTAAGAATCCAAGAACACTTTGTACAATAGGTAAATTTTACTTTAGTCAGTACTTCTAAATGCTTTATGCATCTATCAGTGGCTCAGAAAATGAGACATCAGCAGCAGTAAAGAAACCAAAGCAGGGCCCTGACTTATGGAAACCGATGTGCCAACATTGAAAGTGGTGGTAATAAATCAATTTGATGTACATGTTTTTAATTTTAATTCTCATACTGACTTTCAGTTAAATCTTTGGCATATCACAATATTACTAAACATCTTCCTCAGCTATACAACAGGAATAATTTATTTATTCTCAATGTCAGTGTCAGATTCCGTAACAAACCGTAAGAGTCTTTAATGTCTTAAAGATCTCCTCAATGATTTCTTGACATAATCTGGCACTGTGGCACAAAAGCAGCTTTTTGATGTACACAGGTTCTGTATTGTATGAGTCAACATCTGGCTAGCATTTTTCAGTTGTAAACTCTTGTCATATTTAAACAAATCATTCCATGGATTTTTTTTCACAGCATCAATCTAACAATTGGAGCACTGACTGATTCCTCTAGAGTTGTCAAACAAAATTCACTTTATGATGTCAACATATATAGTAGGATTTATTTAATTTTTATTTTAAATCTTCAGGCTTCCTATTACTGGCAGAATTAAAAAAATCATTTGAAGTCAAGAAATAAAAAATATTACATTTCAAAAATTCTTCTTTCTATTAAAATATATATATTTTTTTTTCCAAAAAAACAAACATTATTTTATTCCTTCACTTATCTAAAAGCGAGAGCCAAAAAACTGGTAAGATACAAATGTTCTGAATAACAAGCTCCTACAAACTTTCTTCAGGGACAACATTTAAAGAAACACTCTAGGACTAACCAAAGACATTTTTTTTTCATAACCAAAATATTTTTTCTCACAAAACGAGATTTTGATGCATGACCTAATGAGTAACCATTGGGTATCTATCCTTCATCTCCCTTCCTGACAACTTATGACATAGCAAAGCATAAAATACTGTCAAAGGCATCCAGTTTGCACGTTGTGACAACATACACCAAACTGAAAAAGCAGCCAAATTATCATTCATCTGCTGAGAAGAGCATAACCCCTAAGGCAAGGGAATGGAACATACAAATGCTGTAGCTATTCAATGTGTCACAATTAATTAGTTAATTATTAATGTATTATGATTTCATTTTAAGTGTGATCTAATCAAATAAGTAGAAATCTTTCATGTCTTGAAAATTTTAAAATTAGAATTAAGACCCAATGTATTAAGACAAACATGAGCAGGAGATTGAGGGAAGAACTTTATCAGAAGCAGAACAGAGGTTATTGCTACACTCTTCAATTTCCTACTGTCCTCCCGGTTTTGGAAAAGTAAATCCAGCTACTCAACACTCCTCTGCCTCTGACTTCTCATTGCCTGTAATTTTTGACAGATAAGTCAGATCTAATTAAGGAGTAGTTTTGGAAACTGAATGAATCTTTACTGACTACAAATGGAAGAAATCAAGGAAAACTACAAGAATCAACCTGGTGCAGAAATGAAGAGTCATTCATGAAAAATTAGCTGAAAAGGTGTGTTCTGCGCTGGTATGCAATGAGATACCAAGAAATGAAAATAGTTTTTGTGGGGAAGAACAATAATCGGAAGCAACAAATGTGATGTTTCAAGACAGTAAGTCAAGAATAATGTTTGTGAGACAAACAGAAATGAAATTGCCTACAAATTACCACTGAGTATTCAGAAGGGAAATGGAGAATAAAACAGTAACTCCATACAATCAAGTGAAACAAAGCTACTTTCAGAGATGCACAAAAAAAATCTTTGACAAATTATATATTTTGTACTATTTCCCATCATTAACCAAACAAAGAGATATAAAAATTATTTTTATAGTATATATTCATAATTTGAAGGCAAATAAATTTTAAATATTCAATGCCTTCTGGATTATATATTACATAATTTTTAAAATATATTATTATATATGTGTACATATACATATAACATGTTCATAAAAACAGGAGTAATCAGTTCAATTCATGGATGACACAAAAAATACAGTTCTCACACTGGAGGGGGAAGAATATAAGCAGCTACTTAATTTTACCTCAGGTTGCATATTACTTCAGCCCTACTCTAGCCTTTCATTAGCCATTCCAGCAATTTATATTTTGTTCATGATCTTGCTTTATCTTGTTCATGATCTTGCCTAGAGCTTTCAGTGTTTACATCTAGCAAGACTATGCTAAGGATAAAAGAAAAAAACAAACGAACGAAAAACAAACCAAAACAAACCAAAAATCAAACCCCAAACCCCACAACTGGAATGTTTGTTTGCTGTCTCGGAAAAAATGCAAAAAATAGCAGGGATTGCCATTATACTTAAAATGTTTTGGGTTTGAAATCAAAACATAATTCATCATTTCATCCAGTGATTTTATGCACTGATTTAATTAGCATTGTATTACCCTAAATATTGCAAATAATTCACTCTTCAGTGGAATCTCCTAGTAAAAACTGAATCTGCAGATGCATCAGCAACATAAACATACAAATTTAGTAATGAGATTAGTCTCACTGACATTAATGCATACGGGATTCTAGATGGGAGGGTTTGCCCTCCAATGTAAATAGCAAAACTGAATAACAGCACTGTCAGCCACTATCTCAGCATATATTACATTGTTGGGTTATAATTATCATTTGTTAGGTCTTCAGAGTATATTTGATAGAAAAACAGAACAAAGTTCTAACACAGGAACTCTGGTTTGCAGTTCTTTAGACTGTTAGATAATTATGGAATCATAGAATGGTTTGGGTTGGAAGAGGACCTTGAACGTCATTCTCTTCCAAACTCCCTGCCATGGGCATAGACACCTTCCACTAGAACAGGTTGCTCAAAGCCCCATCCAACCTGGCCTTGACCAACTCCATGGATGGGTCATGACAATGGTCATCTGCCTCATGGTTCAGTTTAGTGACTTCAGGAAGACCCCAAGCTCTGAAATTAAACACTCAAGCAATATTTCTTTATTTTAAAAAGTTTGACTAAAAGAATACATGAAAAATGCTAATGGATCATTCATGAGAGACCATAAATCAAATAACTTATCTGAGCAAGTAGCAAAGAAATCTCATCACTATTACAGTTCTAATCTTTAGAGATAAAAGATAAATTTACCTCAGTGACAATCAGTCCCTTATTGAGAGTTCAACAGAGTTTACTGTATTACCCATTTTTTTCCTTTTCTAGATCTCTATCTGCACATATTAATGATATTTAATTTATTTTTCAATAGTCAATACTAGTGTTAAGGAGTCAAACTTACTTTCAGAGAAGTGAGCTTGCAACATGAATAGGAATAAATTACTTACCAATGCGATAAAAAACTGACACACATCTCCTGAAATGAGCTGTGTCATTACAGTTACTGCTTCCCAAACAAAAACCCCTCTCTAAACATAGAGAGTTATGCTGTGTTTGCTCACAGGAAATTTCTAGAGCATCCTTACATAAGCCTCTGGAACAGCAGAAAGGGTGGTAGAAGAAAGGCAAACATTCATTTTAGTCAGTATGTCTTGTGACTTTAGTAACAAGAAACATCTTCATTTTCTTCAACTCTACTGAAACAAAAGGCCCAGAAAGCTTTCTCTTGTGTTTTCCTGCTCTCTAGTCAGTGCTATCCAGCTGTACTCTTGCAAGACAAAGGATTCAATTATTTATAAAGAAAACAACTTAAAGAACTGTCTAAGAAAGATTTTTTACTCTCAAGCTGTGCCTTCATCTTTGGAGACACGCAAACCCCATATTGGCTTGAACTTTAGTCTAGAATTTCTTGAACCCTCAGATGTGACTTTCTGCAGCAATCACACACAAAAAAATGTATAAGCAAGAATCCTCTTGTTCTTGCAAGAACCCTCTATTTCTTTTTTTTTTTGTGTGTGTCATTGCAAACATTGCATTTGTTTACATATTGATTGTATGCATTCAGCAGTCTCTCACTTATGGGTCAGATTTTATTCTTTTCTATTTGATATTCATCTTATTCTAGCAAAACTTTCATTTATCTTGTCAGCTTCTATTGAATTTTTTGTATTGATCTTTTCAAAGTAACAGCTTTCCAATTCCGCATCATTTTCATAGGTATCATGTTCATTTTTATATTGAAGTCATCATTTTGATACTCCATTGCCTTTTTCCACATTATAGCCTTTCTACTGCTGAAAGCATTATAAACACTTAATTTTAACATTATGGCTAACTGCTCAGAGGATGATCCTAAAGCCCAGTGATGACTTTGGTCAGTGTCTCTTACAGTGCTAAATTCAGAGCACTCTTGGATGATACCTTTCTATCTTTACACCAAACACTGTCCCCTCTTCCATTTACCCCACTGATTTTGATAAGAGGAAAAATGACCTAACTTTTCATAGCTGTGTAACCTTGTCACACACACACACGTACACACACAAAGCTGCACATCTCTTTTAAGGTACAAATAGGCAAATTAACTTTTTTTACTTATTTATGAAGCCTTTACAAAAGCAAGACTTTCTACAATGGTAGGGAATTCTTTCTCCAAAAATAGCTTAAAAACTGATGCTTCTTTTCTACGTTTTCTTTTCCACACCACCTCACTTCCATTCACCTCAGTGAAACACATTCTTCTTGTGGCCTGAAAAGCTGATTACTGCTGGCTTCCAGAACAAAGCCTTGAACCACTATATTTGACCCCACAAATTATCTCAATTCAGAATTATCTCCACTTCAGACTAAAGCAATTAAAGAAGTGTAGCAGTGCACAGCACTCACAACTTTCCACTTGCAGCACTGTGGGTGTAAGAAGGACAGAGCAGGTGCCATCCTCTCTGGGTTATGAATAATGTGGGAAGGCAGCTGTGAGGGACAGTAAAAATCTCAGCCTCGCTAGATATCATTATTGTGACAATTTTTAGCCACATAATAGTGGTAAACAATGAAAAATAACAACAAGCAGTTAGAAGTTGCTACACTGGAGAAGCTCTAGCCTAAGGCATAAGTCCTTGTTTCACAACTGTTTTCTCAATAAAGTAAATACATCACCAAACTTTCTGCAAGTGAATCTTGAAAGACCACATCAGGGTTTCATAATATCAATAACACAGAGTCTGACATTTTAAAATAAGTCAAATACAAAACTTTAGGTATGTATTTACTGAAAGATAAATAAATTATTTTTAATTTAAAAAACACAATAAAACACATTTTCTAAATCAGCAATTTGATCTCAAATCATTTAACTCTCACAGTATGAGTCTTAGTAGCACACATCATCTCAAGATCAGCCCACGGTTCTCTAGAGTGACAGTCAGAATAATGGATCAGAAACACAAAATTAGTAGAAGTGAACTAAAAGAAAGGAAAGAATTTGAGAAAACTGGAATATGAAAGGTACAAGCAGGCAACTTTTCCAGGTCATGTGAAATCTCAGAACAGCAGAGCATTAGGGAGCAATTAATTTTCAAGAACAATTTTCAGTCTTGCTGCTGGTCAAAAATTCCCTCCTTCAGCCAGATGTTATCTATAGAAATAGAGTCAATCCCAAAATTAATCTCAGCAATTATTGTAATCAATATTTGCCCTAGCAAATGTATTTAAAAACTACAGAAAGCAATTATTCACAATGAAAAAAATTCAATAATGACTTACTGGGCTACATTAAAAACATATACACTGGAGAAAAAAAAAAAAAAAGAAACAGAGGGAGCTACCCGATTTAAGTAGTTTCATTTATCGTGATTGGTGACATATATGCAAAATTTCCAAATACTTTTATTTCATACTTATACAATATGAAATTACGTACTAAAGCACATTTTCTTTATTTCACATCAAACTTAACCTCACTGTAAAGGTGCTGGGACAACTGGTCCAAATCCTGTAAAGTGTCCACCCATTTATAATTCTCCAGCTACATCTGGGTGTTTAAATTGAAATTTAAAAAAAAAAAAAAAAATGAGTAAGCCTTAAGTGCAGGAATGTTGGTCCTAAATCCCATATCTGCACAGACATATCAGAAGCAGAACTTTTCCAAAGAAACCTAACAATGAAGCTACTTCAATCACCATTCTTTCAGAATATAATCAAAAATTTATCAAAACTAGAAAAAAGAATCAGAGACCAACAAAACAAGAAAGAAAAAGAAAAAGGGATTTGGCCTAATGGGACCTGTAGAAGATGTTTTTCTATTTTATTTCTTCTTCTAAAAGAGGTGCTAAACAGACCAGTGCACAAGTCTTTAGCTGCTTTTATTCCTAATGGAGCAGTGTTATCATGTTTGAAAGTACATTTCACCGATTTGACATATTAGCAAGCACTCTGTGTGGTACAAATGATCCATTTATAGTGGAACCTGAAAATATTCATTTCTATACTGAAGCTAGCACCAGAAGTCTATTTAACCCAATTTTCTGCTTACTCGCAGTGAACAAATTATGCTATTTATTACAATGTGGCTGCCATTACTCTCAAATATGCATTTAAACAAAAAAGGTAATTTCTGTCCTTTCGTAAGTTTAAATTGCTGGTGCTTCTAAGCCAGATACTGTAAGATACATTTCCAGATACTGTAAGTGGAGTTTTCTTCAGAAACAATCACTGTAGAGAAAATAAAACAAGGTATCACCTCTTGTAACAACCATCTACATTCACAGAATTTCAATAACTGGCAACTCAAACCCAAATGCTTTTCTTCTGAATTTGTTTCTGATTGAAGATACATTTGTGTAACCTATATGCATATATGTTTGCAGAAGGTAGAACTCTGGGCTGAGAAAACCAATCTTTAGATTGGAAATGTCAGCAAGAACAGCAATTAACATCAGGCAGGAATCAGAGGTGTGATGGAAGGAAGGAAGAACGAGACTGGACATAAAACTGCTCGTACTGGAGCAGCTAAATCAAAGAACAGAGTGATGCATTGGCAATCAGTGGAAGAAGTGAACTGCAAAAACAAGCAGAGAAAGACCAGCAAGTGAAAAAGCAACAGTATAAATCTGATGTCTTCAAAGATACAAAGAAAAAACAAGCAGCAGCAAATCAGGGAAACTGGAGAAAAATGGGCAGCTAATTCAAAAGGGATGGATGATGCTGTAATTCCTCTGAGACTGAGTAAGACAATACTTCATTCAATATTTGAGACAGATGTCAGGATATATATTTAGTTGAAAGAATGGGAGACAGAAGTCTGGAAAATCACACTAACATTTTACTAAAAGTGTTTAGAAAACAGTATTAAGGAAAATAAACTTATAATAAAGTTCCACAAATCAGACAGGCATCCTGTCTCCTGGGACCTGAGATATATAAAATTGGAGATTGCAACAACAGCAAGACAGAGTTTACTGACAGTTTTTCATGCTGGAATAAATAATTCAGCTTAAACCCCCTTCATGTGGATCTGGAACAAGTGTCACAGGTGGACAAAAGATGTCCAAAGAAGTGCAGCCTCAGGTCATCCCCAGAAAGGAATCTTGCCCAAAGAGAAAAAAACAATGCCCCAGAAAACAGAGTCATCACAGTTTGGTGATGTCTGACTCACAATAAGCAGAAAAACCATGTGGGTGAGTACCAAAAAATCAGTGAGGAAAGTAGGGTCAAAGTAGGGTACAATTTTTCAGCTAAAAGAGAAGAGACACTTGTGCACCACACTTCATTCAAAAACACAGAGAAGGAATTATATAAATGCAGCAATATTAAAAAGAAACATCTCAGAGTATAAAACAGAACAGCATTACAGTCAACACATCTGCTGTGTCATTTCCACAGAAATTTTGCTTTGGCTACAGGGAAGAAAATGTTGAAGTGTGTGTTATAATTACTGTATTTTGAACAAATCCTGGAAGATGTAGAGCTCTCAGTAGAGGATAAGTAATTGAATAAGGAGAACTTGAAACATAACTAAAATTCTGACTAGAATAGAATAATATATAAAAATATATATATAATATATATTTTATATCAATACAAAATAAATATATTTATATAAATAAATATATATATATATACAAGAATATAGATAAATATATATATGAAGTTATAATGTAGCAGCATTGTATCTCAAGTGATAAAAAAGATCTGCTGAGGATTATGAAATACAAAGCCATTAACCCTCATCAGGAAGCACCACAAATTTCAGCAAACTGGAAGTGTATTAAGGGTCTATGCCTTGCTTTGAACTCCTTCCTGGAA
>VZRZ01005945.1:1501728-1544575 GCA_013398175.1 Climacteris rufus | reverse complement strand
AAAAAAGGATTATATGTTCCATTTCATATTTTGACTTAACAAATGTACTGCTAGTGTGGGAATAAAATGCCCTGAATCTCTCCTGCATTTTTTCCAATTTACAGACTTTAATGACAGCCTTGATTTTGTACTTAGTTCTTTGGTTTTCTACAAGTGGAAAACAACTGGAATACACTTTGTGACCTGTATCTCACAGTATTAAAAGAGTAGATGATTTCTAGGCCATGGACTTTTGAACTGGACAACTTCTCCCCTTGGTGACATCAACACGGGTGCACGGAGTTCTGGCTGCAGGAAACTGGACTTGATTCCGTCCCTTCCAGCAAAGCACATGAATTATTTTTACATATATCAAGCATTTTTAATAGAATCTTTAAGTATTTGGTTTTTGAATAAAGAAATGTAAGTTGCTACCTCACAGCTCTAATAAAGTATCGCATTTCAAGTATCAAAATTCCTTAACCTTCAGAAATGATTGTGTGTTTGCTTCTACCTTCCTAGAAAAAATATCCAAATAAAGTGGAATAATTTTCCATTATCAATTTGCACCTTCATTCACAGTAGCACTAAAAAATTATGCTGAATGATTAAGTGATCAAAAATTATTGATCTAGTAGCAATGAACATACTAGATTGACTTTATTGTAGAAATAGTAGCAAAAAATTTATCAGCATACAGTGGTTGATGCACAAAGCTATTTAAACAGATGAGGATCGTCTATGATGTACTTAAGTGTTTTATGAACCATCACAGTAAAAATTATTTTAAATAGGCTGTGAAATATATTACCCTCAGGTAAATGTAAGCAGATTTTCTTATTTTTAAATTGTAGAAAAATACATCTTATCTAAGTAGAATATGCAAAATAGTAAATATAATCTTGCTAAAGAAATTTTGTAATACCAAACACCACTGTTTATGCAGTGTGGTGTTTGGTACAGTGATACTGTGCATGATCAAAATTATATCCCAGAGCAAGAACTAGATGTTCTCTATAATCCAGCTAAAGAAAGATGACTCCTCTGCTTAGTGAGAACATATTCTGCTTCCTAAAGAGAACAACAGCTGTCCATTAATGGCCATCAGTCTTTTAATTAACATCTTCCAGAAAGCATTTCAAAGCTCAGGATGATGTACTGGTTTATTCTGTGAAGCTTACTGTCAAGTCCTCTTGTCAGTACCATCTGAAACACCACTGGCTTTCTGGTTGTTTAAAAACAAAAATAAAATCAAAATCAAAACCAAACAAACAAAACCAAAAAATCAAGAGAGATTATAAAAACAAAAAAACCCCCTGAGTTTCAAATTATGCAGTGCCTTACTGGGTACTAAAGAAAGCAGAAAGAACTATAGAAAGCAGAAAGAACAAAACTATTGATAGGTTAAGTATACATGCAGCTTTATATGAAATTAAGTAATACACTGCTTGAGAAATTTACATTGCTAAATTGCCTCTCCATGAATAAATTGATGCTTTAACACAATGTTTAGTTAGCACATTGGCAAAGACAAGATACCAGAAAGAAAGTTGCAATATATACCTAACTAAATATCCTACATATATTTTTCCCTACAGTGCATGCAATGGTGTTTAGTGCTTCCTGGGAAAGGTAGATTACCTTATTTTTATAGTGGAGGGCCTGTGTTCAGACACCTCCATTCAACAGATGGATTAATTTATTTTTATAGTGTAAAGCATGCGTTCGGACAGCTCCATTCAATAGATGGATTTGTTGTTCTGAACAGAGCTTGCTTTCTTTCAAATGTGTTTCAAAGGTGTTACTTTTATTTGCAAGTGCAGATGTAGTCCTCTCAGGGCTCCCTAAAGGGAGATCAAACAATGCAGTTGCTTGGCATACGGAAGAGAAGATTTGGGTGTGATCGTTGTGCCAAAAGCTATTAAGTCAAGGTAAAAATAAAAGCTGGAAATACATTACAACCAAAGTTTTCCTTTGTACTAGTAGCTCTATTTTCAACAGCAACTTTTTTTCTTGTTGTTTCTCCTTTTCAGAAAGAACATTGATACAGATTATCAACCACTGTTTATCATGATGCAGAAACAGAAAACACAACACTGAATAGAAGCAAAATTGTACTGCATAACAACCAAGGGAATGAGTAATTTTTGTCATTAAATTCTGAAAGAAAAGGATTGTGAATTTACAGGAAGGATTTCTAATGAGTACCATAGTGCTGCATGAATATGGAACTTACCCTTAAGAAGAAGCAGGAGAAAGTAGTGACTCCATTATCAGGAGACGTATAATGATTGCTTTTAGAATAAACAATGAAAGAGGGAAAACAGAAATATGAAGGGAAAATATATTAATTATAAGTATGTATTTATTTGATGGTTGGGGGATGAGAAGGGAGAATGAAATTCCAGTAATCTATCTGGTTGTCAGGAAAACATTTCAGATTATGTAAATAGAACAACCATTAGTTAAAGTGAAGTGTGAAGACGGATACAATAAATGTAGATTGGATAATGACTGATCAGAAAGCTACACTGGTAAAATGAATATGGAGTTAAAAAGCCATTACAATTGAAGCTTGTAAACTATCAGTTTTAAGCACAATTTCAAACTTTTTAGCGGTTTATATTAATGACATAAAATCTAAAAAGCCCTATCAATGAAGAGTCATGGTCCGAAAGACCTGTGGAAAGAAACAGAAAACCTCAAAGACATGGGTAGTAAAAATGAGATTATATCTAACTGAAGATGCATCTTCTAACAGTTGAAAAATCAGAAACAGAGAGGGCCAGATGTGCTTCAGTATTAGTGTCCCTGCACATGAGACAGGCGAGCTAGCACAACTATTGTTGTTGAAAGGTGACTCTTGTCCCAGAAGTAGAGCTGGTGAGTACATCTACAGGGATTATATATAAAAAAAAAAACAAAAACAAAAACAAAACCAAAAACAACAACAACAAAAAAAAACCTACCCAAACAAGCGAAGAGAGAGGAAGAAGGATTTTGACATACATCATAACAGCAGTAGGCATTCATACAGTCAGAAATGCAAGTGGTTTGGAAGCAGGTAGAGTTTGACCCCATTAGCTGAGATGTGGCTTTGGGCAACTGCTCATCCTGCATGGGACCATTTCACTGATCCAGCCTCATGAACTACAGCTCAGCAGTCAAACAGCTCATCTTGACCAAACCAGCTACACAGAACATGTAGGCAAACACCCCAAATATCCAAAACCCATTCCAGAATCCTAAACTTCAGAAGATGTAAAAATAATGTAATTACTACTAAAGCCACCCACATTAAGGGGTTTGGGGCAGGAAAAAGGGGTTGGTGTTTGGTTTTTTTTTTGGTTTTTTTTTTTTTTTTTCTGGGATAAACAAAATTGTAAAATGATGGTCTGATTTTTTTTTTAATTTTTTTTCATTTGATTTTGAAAAGGTTTGTTGCAACAATACAGTTTGTAGGAGTCCTGGCATAATCACCCCAATCATCATTTCCAGAGGTCTGAAGATGAAAAATTAAGACCAGTCATCCTCTCAATGGCATCTACATTCTCTTTCAGTTCCTGGCAATGGATCTATGATACAAACAGCTTTGATCAAAATTAAGTTTTTTTTAATATGTTGAAATGGCATAGTTTAAAAGTAACCTCTTTCTTCCTTTTGAGAAACTAAACATCCATGTTCCTAAGGAGCACTATAAATTGATTCCTTCAATAACATGATGCTAATGTAACCAATAATAGATTACAAGTGATTTTATGGGCACCATGTTATCATCAGGGATGAAACAGCCTCTGGTGCCGGAAAACTGAATTTTCTCTCAAATACATAAACAGAGATTTTTAAATGTGTTGTTCCTGTCTACACCAAATATACAGGAAGTGTTCCTTTGAGGGATTTGGGACATAAATGTCAGCAGAAACCTGAATCTTCTCTTCATGATGTACAGTACTTCTTAACTGATATATAAAAGCATGCATAGAGTATTACCATAAGAGGGTAAGCTACAGGTAAAGTGATAAATCTTCTTAAAGCACTGCTGCATCATTCAGATTTAAAGCTGCCCTGGATCAGGATGTAACTTTTTCTAAAATATTAATATTGCTGGAGGGAACTTCTAACTCTGTGCTGCCTTAGAAAGATTGTTCAAGTTTTGTTTCAATATTTAATGAGATCTCTATGATATTTCAAAAGAATGACTAGAAAGAGACCATTACAGAAGTGCTCTTTTATGGGTGACATGAAAGGGATACGGATAGTTAAATTAACAGTTAATCAGGGCTTCTGAGAGAACTCAACCAATGCATTTATCATTAACTTTACAAACATGCTCTTGCAAATGAAGGAGGTTTTTTCTTTCCTCTTTTAAAATAGGATTTTAGTTCATTTTTTTTCATTCATCAAAGTGAAAGGTCCATGATACTTTTCAAGAACCTTTATACTGTGAAAAGAGAAACTAGTACTTGATTCTTTTCATTTTCTGTGAGGAATCTTCCTATTATTGTCTATTTATTATTATACAATTTTAAAAAAATATTTTCTGGCAGCTAAATAACAAAAAAAAAATCTATCTTCCTAGATATATTCTAGAACTGCATTTGGAGGTAACGAGAAGTGACAGCATAGAAGTAGCTAAAGCAGGAATGAATCATCTTTTAATGGATTTTATATATTAGATAAAACCATATTCTGGCTCTTCTCCTGTCCTTGGGGAGATCTACCTGAGATCAAAAGAGGTTTTGCCAGATCAGGTCTCAAAAAAGGACCAAAACAAACCACTAGGAGAGAAGTCCTTCAAAACCGGCCACATGATGAAAACAGACTGATACTTCAAACCCCATTACTAATTTACAAAGAGGACACAAATCCATACTCATGAAGTGCACTTGAGAAACGCTTTCTGATGCATTGCTAAGGTTCTGGGAGATTAATTGTGCACTTTTTATTTTGAAGGATACCATCTCTCCACATATTTTTGTGGTTGCATAAAATTTGTGACAGTGTTATCCACAAACGCTCCTTTAAAAAGGGAAAAGGCATGCTTTGTTTTCAAATAAAAAACTGTCAGATTAAAAACCTAAAGTCTTATATTTGTCTCATTCTTTTAAATGCTACACAAAAAATATAAACTAACTAATATATATATAAATAACTATAAATTATAAATAACTAATAATATAAATGCACACAACTGCACTTTCTATAAACCTGAATAAATTTATGTAAACTAGTTCTTTAAAAAGAGCACCAAGAAGTTTGACTTGTGTACTGTAGAGAATTTTAATTCTCTGATTATCATTAATTTATGTAGTTCTACAGAACTTCATGGTGTTTCAGCAAAATGCATTATGAAAATGTATTCAAGGACTGGTATCAGGGAATGATTGGAACAAAAAATTCTAAAAGTTAAATATTTCTAAGCTGAGTAGTCGTGACATAAATATCCAAAATCCAATATAGATGGTAAATGTTCTAAAAGATTTTGTTTATAAAATATTTTCTATATAGAAGATGTGTAACTAAGTATTTAGAGAATCTCTCATAAAGCATTTTGCACCATAGAAAGTCTCTCTGACGGTGCTATGAGGAGTAAGTGAATCTTGAGCCTTTCAGAGCTTTGTGTTAGGTTACCCTAAAGGGATCTACATGGACTACTCCATGTACTATTTTGAGTAGGCAGAAAGAGGTGGTTCCCATTTTTCAAGACTAGATAAATCAAAAAGTTAATGAAAGTTAATGTTGCCTTCTACATCAAGAATAGACACTGGTTTAGAAATTAGGCAAACAAAAACCCCACGACTTAATCTCCCAGTTCTCTCTTCCCCAGCCCTCCAAATTTCTTTTTTTAGCTTAGAATTCTGCTCCAACTTTGAGCTGGATCTGACAAAGGCTAATTACCAGCACACAAAAGTTAAGGTTTATATGATGCCCAACATGCCTTTATCGTGTCTGATTTATTTTCTCTCTGCTTCAAAATGTGCAAGGAATTTCCCAGAGACTGAACTAAAGAAGTTACTTGCTGGATTATATGCAAGCCATATGTATATTATATTGCATTGTGTTTATGTTATATTATGTTATGTTATGTTATATGTTATGTTGGTTATGTTATGTTATATGTTATGTTGGTTATGTTATGTTATGTTATGGTATGCTATGCTATGCTATGCTATGTTATGTTATATTATTAAATGCAGATAATATATGCTATATTATTTTTCATATATTCTCTAGAATTTCAGTTCTATTTATTATATATTTATATATATTTATGCACTGTGTATTTTACCACACTTCAATACTGTTGTTTCAACCAATCCAAGAAACTCCAGGAAGTTACTGGTCTCTGAGAAATAGTTTGACATTGCTCTCCCCTTTTCTCAGCATCTACAGAATAACATCTGTTATTCTGAAGATTAAGTGATGAACAGTTGAAAATACCTTAAAATAAATACTGCAAAAAGAAGAAGCACTATTTTATCATATTTACAATGAAGGAACAAAGCTTTGCTAAACATGCACAAAACTCTTGACAGAGGAAGCAATAATAACTAGAGATGAGACGAGATGAGGTGTACTGAAAAATTGTAAGGAAACAGACTTGTAATAATAACTGTGATTTTATATTCCCTGCAAGTGTGGTCCACATTTTGGGTAAAAAGCCTGTTATTGGAGTCAAACAGCTTTTAGCTGCTGGAGCATGTAACTCATTCTGAACACACCAGGCTGCTTCAAAGAGGGGGAAATGCTAACTTCTATATCAGTAATTTGCAGTAATAGAAAGCTGTTACTAAATCAATGTCTTATTTGGAAAATAAAGGTTTCCATTTCACCTTTCACTTAAGCTAGTGGCAAGAGGCTATTATCCTGTGACTTTCTATTAGACCAGCACAATTTCAGACATCCATGTACAGCAAACACTGTCTCTAAGGTTAGACACTATTTGCTAGGCTTGTCCTCAAAAAAAAACCCAATTTGAAAAAACAAAAAAGGGAAGGGAAGGGAAGGGAAGGGAAGGGAAGGGAAGGGAAGGGAAGGGAAAGAAAACCCCCAAACCAACAACCACAAAGATTTTTTTGCTGACGATCAAGATTTTTACCACAGTTAGTCTTGCAATCTGTCAGCCTGGTAATTCCCAGATAACTCAATATCCAATTTGTTGGAGATAATCTGGATGCCTTCTGCAATACCAAAATTCTTAACCAAGTAATTAATTCCTGTATCACAAATATTGAATCTAAGAAAAGATGTTTCCTAATGTCAGATAACTCTTTGATTTCATGGCAGACTTTCACAAGATAAGGGACAACCACTATTATTTTAAAGATAAACAAAAGATGGACAGAGACTCCTCAACATTACGAAGCTTGTTGAGAACAGATGTAATTGAGATTCACATTTGTCAAGGACTACTAGAAACAGTTAAGCTCAAAAATATCTGAGAAATAACTTAATAAACTGTGAAAAACTTTCCCACTTCTGAGATCACTCATTAACTTTTAAATTTTTTCCTGGTCTTTCAAAACCAGAATACAGAGAACAAGCTAAAATCAGCACACATACTGAGGTACATACAAAGAGTGGATAGAAGGAAAAAGATACATATAGTTGATGAAATGATAAATATGCCATCAATATGCACTCTTATGTACAACTTAATCAAATACCTTGTCTGTAAGTTAAGAATTACAATAATCTTTTTGGAAGTTATTATCTAAAGAACAAAAGCATGACAGATCCCAGCAAAAGCAAGAGCTCCAATTCATTAAACTTGACAACATTGTAAAAACAAGCTGATATATCTGTTCACTGGCAAACACGTTTGCTCAAGTATCTGGGCAAACACTATTATCATACCATTTTTTCTGTATGTGAGCAAAAAAGTGTTTATCATTTCAGATATAAACCCTGTGATGAAAATCAAGTCAACAGCCATCTACATTTGTTGACTTAACAACACATGTTGCAACTATCCAGACTATATGTCAAAACATGGTTTTCACATTGTATTAACAACTGGAAAGCAGAAAGATTTTCCTGGTTAGGTAATATACATTTCTCATGCTGGTGAGAATTGTAGGAAATGAAATTTGAAGTCAATAAAGTATTCATTAAGCAGGGACACTGTGTCTCTGGGCTGATTTCTTCTAGAAATAGAGTAGGCATGAAATCTCATTTATTCACTGGCCATGCTATTACATTCAAGCTGAAACCAATGGAATGTCCAGGACACAATTCCTTCTCACTTATAAGTTGTGAACAGGAAATCACTTGATTTCTGTATTATTTTACTATCACAAAGCATCCAAAACTTAACTGCAATGTGTAATTTCAACACTAATATAGGACTTCAAATTTTATTTTTCCTATAGTTTGAACTAATAATGTGGCTATCATAATGTTCTCAGAATATTATATACTCATACAAAAAATAGTCAATATATATAAATAGTATAAAAATATTACCATTGTTTTTGATTATTTAGATGCTTCAAGTGAAATCCTAGTCCAAATAAAATCAGTACACTGACTTCAAAAATCTAAAGGGAATTTGAGCTAATTCATAATCTCATTTTATCTATATCATTAAGTTTCCTAAAAAAATCAGATTTAGTGTTATATCCAGGTTGAGAACACGCTGAGATAAGCTATTACCTTGACCTGCAATTACTGCTGAGCAAAATCCTGTCAAAATGCAAATTCAGATCAAGCCAGGTACCATGTAAGAAGGTGAAGCAACATGCCACTTGACTAGAAAGCTGAAAAATCAGTAAAGATACATGAAAAGCCTTGCAAGATATGCAACAATCTGACAGATTTAGTGACAGAGTGACAAAATAAGATTTACAGGTGAGGACCTTGCAGGATTGCAGTTTTATGCTTCTTGTTTTATCTGCTTTCTTTCTGTCTGGGAGCATATTATTCTAAAATATACAGTCAATGTATACATACAGATTTTAATGAAAGCTATTGCTTAAATACTGAGATTAACTGCATTTATTAGATAATAAAATAAATATTCAGCAATTTGTATAGAAATCTGGTGGTACCTTATAACCACCAATAATAGATATTATGACCTTCTAATGCATTGATGTTATTGCAGAACTCAGTTATCACAGAGTGGTGTGAGAGAGTGTCACAGGCAGTAGCACAGACATTTATCTTCATTATTAAATGGTAAAAAGATTTAGTCACAAAGAAGTTCTGTCAGTCTTCACTGGTATCAACACTGCCAAGACCAGAAAACTATACTGTTTACATCAAGTAATTGTCTCTTTTTTTCAGAAAAATAACAGTACAACAAAATCCTGTTAGAGATCATGTTTCAGTTTTATGGTATCAGAATTATCAGACTCTCAGGGAGCACTGCACTGCATCTCCTGAGTTTGATTTGTAATTAAGTAATTTCTACATTAAATGTGTCTCATTGAGACATAGCAGTTTTGGAACGCTTTCATTTAGAGAAGCAGAAGTTAAAAACTGAGGTCCTCCGAACTACAGAAAGTAAATCTGAGTCAAAACCAGACATGTTTAGATTAGATATCAGGAAATAATTTTTTACTGTGAGGGGGTGAGGCCCTGAAACAGGTTGTCCAGAGAAGTTGTGGATGCCCCGTCCCTGAAGTGTTCAAGGCCAGGTTGGATGGGGCTTTGAGCAAACTGGTCTAGAGAAAAGTGTCCCTGCTGATGGCAGGGGGTTTGGAAGTAGATGACCACTAAGGTTCCAACCCAGGCTATTCTACGAATCTATGATTCCATGCTGTTCTTATTTGGAGCATTGACAAATTAGGAATTAAAATAGTAGTATTTGATATTCAGGATGTTGGCCCAGGAATTGAGCACTTCTATTTGGATTCAACTTAATGACACTGACGCAATGTACAAAGTATGTATTTGGTACGTGCAGGCTTACTGTGCTGAAACTTCAGTCAGATTCATGGTAAACTGTCGATTCCTGAGATTTTTATTTCAAATACAGCACAATAACAGTCCAAACAACTAAGCCTCCTCCCATCTCCAGAAGAAAAAAAATACTAGGAAATACTAAATAAAACATCTTCTGCCACTTCCTGGCCCCGCCCCCCACTCGCCTCAGCTCAGTAGTCCCTATAGTACACACTTCTTACATCATTTATTTTCGACTGACCCCAGAATGCATTTTAACTGTGAACAAGGTTCATTTAATCCTATTTGGTCATTTCTAACTAAGGAATATAAGTACTCTTATTCCATAAAGAACCATAGGAATATAAACAGAATCATAGACTCTTACATAGGATCAGAGAATGTTTTGAGTTAGAAGTTAGTTGCAACTGCCGTGCCATGGGCAGGGACATCTTATCTGCAAACATCTGTAACTGGCACAGTGTCACCACAAAAATCTGTTTCCATCCTGCTGTGGATATGCAAACCAGAACATACCTACTGGCTTTACAACCTCTTTGGATATCCAAAGCTAATCAGCAAAACTTCAGGCTCCTCTGGAAATAAGTTCACATGGTAAACTATGAATGGTTGACTTGAAGGCTCTAAAGATGTAATAGCCTTTTTCATTCCCAATCTTTATTTCTTCTTTGTCTTTGCCAAGCTCTATGTGACTCTTTTTTGGTTTTTAATTTGTTTTGAGCCGTGTTGTCAGCTTGTTTTGGAAGATTTTCTAATTTAAGATTTCATTATCGTCCTTCCTTCAACTCTGAACAGTCTGTCACTTGCCATACCCATGCTGAGCTACACAAGCATGCTTTTGATTTTCAGCTGCCAAACGAGAAGGCCAAGGTCTAAATTTGATTTTCCCCTCTTTCCTACTCTCTTGCTAGTCAGCAACTATTTATTGGTTTTCAACAACATGAAGTAAGGTGCTGACCTGAATGGACCTGAGTGATTTCAAATACTACCGAAAATAAATGGATATCAAGGACATAGAGCCTCTCACAGGAACAGGCTAAAAGGTTAAAAAATGTAAATAGCTTACCATGAAATACTTCCACAGACTGGACAGTTATACAAATGATTGTTTTAAAGAGTGGTGTGTCTAACTGTAAAAACTAAAATAATTTCAATAAACAGCTTGCAAGCTGAAAGTTGACTTGCAATGAGATGTGTGACCTTGTTAGAAGTAACTAATATTATTATGTCAATCCGTGGAAAAGTCCTGGTCTAATTTTACAACAGATGCTTATGCTAAATGTTTTTGTTGAAAAATTGAACATTTACTTGAAGGAGGTCTGACAGGCTCCCCTAGCAAGGGCAGGTAATGGTCTCAATGAAATGTCCTGTGTGAACTTAGAAGTCCTGCTAAGAAGCAGGTACTTCAAGCACAAATGCACTTTAACACATACAAAGCTTATTCAAGTTCATTCGACTAACCTAGAATTAAGTGCAAATCCATGTAAACGTAGCTACTAGGTAATGTTCAGGGTTTTGTCCCAATACGTTTTTTCCATTGAAAATGATCCTAATTGTTGGAACCCTGAATTCTGAGAATTTCACTCTTTCTGCTTTAACAAGTTTTGATCCCCAGAAATACACCTCATTTGATCTTAAACCCTGGAAAAGACTTCCCCTGTAGTGTGATAACTTTGAAATTAATCCTGTATAGTTAAGGTTATGTCACTAGGTGAATTAGGTAGAAGTGTAGACATTTGGTTTATGAAATATTATAATACTAGTGTCCAAAATGGAGGGTTTAAGTGTTGTTTTATAACCTCCCTTTTTACCTTTGCTACTTCCCCATTCTTCTCCAAAAACTTGTGTTTTCTGCCATTGGTTCTAAAGTTCCACAATGCGGGATAAGAAAAACTGATTATTGGGTTTTTATTGAAAATATCCTACGCAACATCTCCCTAATTGGACAATCTGGGGTATAAATAATCTGGACAGAGGTGCTCAAGGCTATTTGAACCTTGTTATTAACGACAAAGCACTTTTCTGTGCCGCCAAGTTATAGATAACACTTAATAAACAATTTGAGACCGAAGAAACTCTGAAGTATTTCTACTGTGTCTTATCTCAAATGTCTGTTAAAAGAACTCACAAAGAGAAGATGTGCCGTGGCAGGGCCGAAAGCTTCGGCCAGAATTGCGACACCTAATAAGATAAAAATGAATAATATTTGTATGTACAAAGAGAGAAATTGATATTATTTTAAACTTGGTGATATTTATTTTCAATATTCTGTAAAATAACGACTTACTAAAGAAACATGAAAGAGATAGCATGATGCAAGAGGGCACTGCAGGGGGAAAAGTCACACTGAAGATGACAGGATGCCAAGGCTGCAAGATGTCTATTATCTTAAGCAGAAGTATGGCAAAAGTTCTTTACTACACAACAGGGATATAAAAAGTTGCTAGAGATGCACTTTGAGAAAATAGGAAAATCCAGTATATGTGATAAAGTGAGTCTGTAGTAACAAATAAATAGTATTCATATCCTTAAATTATATTCTGTATGTTGTTACAACCTTGAAAGACTGAGAATTTTGGACATAGCCACAAAAAGCCAGTCTCTAAGTATATTCAAATCCACATATGACTACACAATATTTTTCCTAGTCTTTCCCTTTCATTATCTATCTTCCTCACTTCAAAACTAAAACTGAACATAGCATTTGTGAAGGTGATTCCACTTTAAAAATAGTAATAACTGCAATGCTGGATAATATGATAATGCACATGCTAAAATTATAGTAGAGAAGATATATTCCAATCCATTAATACACTGCTGATTTTATAAGCAGTTTCTTGGTAATTAACCGTGATAAATTTGTCAATAAGGATATTTCCAACAGTACCCAGATTTATTACCTTTCTTTTAAATAAATCATCTACCATGGTTAGTATTTTTCAGAATAAAACAATTTTAATCTTAATTTTTATGTCCTGTTGACCAAAAAGGTAACAACTTTATTTCACTTTGTTCTGAAAGAATCAAATCAATGAAATGGTTTTAAAGTATAGGTTTATAAGGATTAATCACATAAGTTTTGTAAAGTGCAATAACACAGGGATATAATTTTTAACCAACTGAAAAAAAAAATAACAGCACAAGGCTGACATAAACACAGAAAAATTCACAGCTGTGGCATTACAGGCTGGAAATACAAGACATTTTGAAATATGAGGACAACTTATTTAATAATGACTTTTATAAAAAACAATTTTTTTTGTAATATTGCAAAACTGAAATTAGATTTCCATCCAGGGGGAAATCTTTCAGAACTCTGTTGATAACAAGCGTATTAAACCTCTTAGATATTAAACCCAAGACAAAACAACCAGATATTTCTAAAAATTTAATGAGTAGAGATATGGTTCTATATAAAACGTTTCACACTACCCAAGTAAAAAAGTTGACAGTCTGCAGATATTTTATTTCAATTCCTCATAATTTGTGTGGGTTGAGCAAAGAATTAAAAAAACCCTTTTATTCTAATACATTATTTTTTTGTGCATAGAATATATCTCTGCATGCATCAGGACACTTGTTCTTGGCAATATATGCTAGTTACTTCGTGCAGTTTATATGATATTACTGGGTTTAAACCACCTTGTCCTTTCTAAGGATTTGCACAAGACTGTGCACATGCACTTTCACCACAGACAACGCTGTTAGATGCCACAGGGGCACAGAGGTAGAGGCAGAAGTTGCCTGCACAGTCATGTTTTCTCTTCTGCAGCTTTGCACAGGGTCACAGAGGGTGTCAACTGCACAGCTCAGAGCAGAGTTGGCAGCTTGTGTGACACCAAAGAGGAAAAAGGGAGTAGGCCATAGTTCCCCTTCTCTTCTCCTCTCCTTTTTACTTACTGTACATCTCAACACGCTGAATTGAAAAGAACAATTGAGTGCACAATAAGGGAAACTTGTTTCAGGAGAGGAGAACAAATAATTGAGAGACTTTCCGTGTAGCCAAGAAATATTCCTAACTTCTCACACTTCCATTTAAAGTAGGTTTTAAGGTCCTTTACACATAATATCTTTTATCATTTTCACACCATTCACATAAATTGGTATTTTCCTGTTAGATACAAATTACTGCAAGCAATTTAGCATCTTTTTCTAGTCATCTACTCATCATATCTACTTGTTTGACACACTGAAAGACACCTAAAGGTTTATTTTTGTTCTGAGCATGCAAATATAACAATTATTTCTTCCTATATTCCCTTACAAATATTGGAAAAGAGTTTTGAAAAAGTAATTAAAGAAAAATTCCTGTGAATCCTAAAACACCTCTATGTGCTGTGGAGTTACACTTGCAGAATGCCTGTGTTCCCTTACTATAGAGCAGGTTTGAGAATACAATAGCCAGCCCTCANGTTACACTTGCAGAATGCCTGTGTAACTTCCTCATAGTCTTCCCTTACTACAGAGCAGGTTTGAGAATATAATAGCCAGCCCTTGCATCAGCAGAGACCTTCAGGTGATGCAGCTGATCAAAGGATTGAGGTGACATTTGCCCTTCCTTGGGGGCCAATCCAAAGTTAGGACAACCTATACCCCCCACATCAACCTATTTGGTAAAGCTAACCCAGATTTATGATGTAAAGAATCCTTGCAGCAGTTTGCACGTAGGGAGAATTGCACATGACAGAATCAACCACTCCCTCAAGGTGGTCATTAAAATAGTCTTATACTTTTAATACCTGGAATAATAAAGATCTACTGACAGTCAGTATTCTGCTTAGCAGTCTGTATTACAAAAATACAAAGGCCACCATTAGCTATTTTTACCATAAGAACATTGCCAATTTTACTGCAGAGACTTTTCCCTCTTGGTACAAGAGAATTCAACACTAATTGCTATTCCAAGCTGTGCATAAGAGAGAAAATACTGCAAAAGAAATGGAAAGGGATCTGAGGAGCAGCAGCTGTTCAGATGTTCATCTGTTCTCCAAAACAGATTTTGGCAGTATGCACAGCTTAAACATTTATTACTCAGTCAGCAAGTCTAACAGACACTGGATTCTCAGGACTTGCTATAAGGTCCAAGACAATTCTGGATGCACACCACCTTGATGGTCAAGAAATCTGCAGTGAGAGGCAGCTACACTGAATGCTAATGAAAATCAGTATTCCCTTTACTAGAAAAGTATTTTTCACACTTCTATTTTTTTACAAACTATGTAAATTAATGCTATACATTTTGACAAAAGAAAGCAAATAGGAACAAAAAGGTTTTTTGGCATCATCCTGTCTAAACTCCAGAGTTTTCAAAATCAAGAAGAATGTAAATCTCTTCATTGAATGGTATTCTATTTTGCTGAAGTCGCACCATAAAGACCAACTTAACCTAGTATCAGAAGTTTGGCTTCTGGTATGGCTTTTCACACTTCACCATGATATTAAAAATATTAAATAAGTAGGGGATCATACCCTTTGAGTATTTAAAAAGACTGTACCATGTCAGAGATCCATGCAGATGAACTTCTGGTTACAAGAACAGGAATGACATAATATAGAAAGCTTGGTAGCTGATGGTCCCCAAAAGTGTCACTGTGAAAAAAAGACCACAGCTCACATTTAGGGCTATGTCTAAAGTCTGTGTTGTTTTATTGAAAACCCAAACATAATATTTTTTAGGTTTGCTTCTTTTTTAAAAACATCATAATCAACAACAACAAGGAAATAAATTAACCATTTCCTGGACTTAATGAAATAGAAAAAACTATATTTATATATTATTGCATTTAAAAATAAATAAGGGTTAACATGCTAAAATGTGATTTGTTTTTGTGGCATGTGGTTTCATGGGGTGGTCTCAGTCAGTACAACAGCCTGACATAGTTGTGTTTTAGCAATATAGGTGTTCTTTTGTCATTAAATATCTCATTAAATACTTATTCAAAAAAGGTAAAGTAGGGGGGAGAAGAGATTTTTAAAAATATATAAATTAGAAGGTAAATTCCTGCATCTGACAAAAAGGAACCTAGAAGATCAGGAAAGAACTATTCAGTGCATTTCTCTAGTGAAGTAGGGACGGTAACCACGAAGTTTGGGATTCTCTGGAAGCAGGATGAAAACTGAAACAGAGAAAACTAGGATATCTGCATGGGTACAGATATGCTGTGTTAATATGCTTACTCATAAAAGAAAGTTGGCAGTGGAAATGAAAATATTATTTCTGCCAAAATTAGATCTATTGCAAAATAAAACTATTTGGATGTAAAAGTAGCACCTGGTAAGAGAGGAACACCATGACAATATGAAGAAAATTTCTTTCTAAAGGATCATAAAGTAAACTCTATAACTTCTTTTCATCCCTGTAACAAATTACTGTATAGGATAAAAGGCTTCACCAAGATAAAGAAAAAATTCCCATCATGAATTTCCATCATGACTGTTTACTCTGCTTGAATTTAGTATTTCATTTCCCCAGGTTAAATGATTAGAATAGATGAAAAATATTAAAAATACAGCTCTAAGCTGCAGAAGTACTTAAACTGATAGGTGAGAAAACTCTTTAACACAAAATAACAGATAGAAATGTGAAAATTAATATCTGTTGTTTCCAACTTGAGACAAATAACAAAGCCTAGTGCAATTCAAACATTACCCTCAATATTCTGGGCATCATTTATTATGTTATGTAACTTCCTCCCAATGTTTCTAAATAAAACCTTATTTTTTCAAAAAAGATTAAAAATATAGTTGATATTCCAGGAAACATACTGAGTGTTAAGTAACAAGAATCTCATAACACTGTCTTTCAGTCTGCTCTCACACTAATACATATCAAATAACAAATACAATCCGTCATATCAATTTTAAATAGCTAAACCTCAATTCATTTCAAATAAACATTTTTCAGTTCAGAGGTAGAATATTTCACAAGACCCACTTTCAGTAGAAATTTGTGTTTAGACAACTGCATCTCTATGAAAACCCAAGGCATTTAGGTTCTAAGTTTACATCTGAAAAACAAAATTCTGCTTTTTTATTTTGCAGAAATATCTGAAAATTCTATTCAAACATCTTAAGGCAAGGCAATGCAAGCCTTGAGGAGTACCTGGCATTATAACAGAAGTATGTTTTATTTCAGAATTGCCACTGTTTCTTTTCCCATTAAGAACCTTATGTCTCATTTCACAGTCAGTCTTGGATAAACTTTCCAGCTCAAAATGGATTCTCAAATATTTAGCTTGAGAGTATGGTATTGTATCATTTTTGTGATGCATCCTTATTAAGCAGATTACTTTCAGTCTACACTGATCATTCCTTACTACATCTGTATTTTCAAAATAGCACATACCTAATCAATTTAGTCTTTCCAGGAGGAAAAAAATTCACCTGACTACCTAAAAGTCTTTCCTTATTCTACCTTATTATCTTGAATTTTGATAACTTTAGACAGAAGTCATGGTCAACCTGACATCAAGTGAATATCCTAGATCATCCATCTAATGAAACAAATCTAATCCCAGTACCAAAATATAAGTACCTCCTTGTGATGGAGGATACTGTTCAAGTTGTTTGACCTTCTGGATTGTGACAGAAGCAAACTTTTTCATCAAGTTAAAAAAAGCTATTTCTTTTTGTTGCTTATTCAAATAAGAGTTCAATTCAGGGAGATTTATCAAACTACTTAGGGGAAAAAAAGACCACATTGTAATTGTCAGAGCATTAAAAGCAAGACTGACCCTAGAATTCTTTACTTAAGCTTCTGCATCAGTATTTTCCTTCCAGGTTTAATATTGAACCAGCCAGGCAGTACTTAGGGATTTAGCTGCAACTAACATTTACTTCATAGTTACCCCAAGCAATAGTCTTTGGTATTTAAAACAGGCTGACACTGAAATTCATTTAAAGGTCTACTTCACTGATTCCATGTTTTCACAAATAACTCACTGATTAAAATAATGGAGAATAAAAAATAATAAAAAAAGAGGTTACAGTAACTTTTGCATGATACATACATAGTATGTCTTTCCAAATTTAAAGGTGTGAACACACACAAAATCAGAGACTTGAAACAATCGTTTTTCAACCTCAGATGTAGAAAACCTGCACTATTCATTTATCCCTTAAAATAAACCAGGAGAAACATAGTTCTGAATAGCTTCAGTTTCTCAGCCATAACAAAAAAGCACTAATCTTAAAATATGCTGAACCAATTAATTTAACTATTAAAAGTCTCTCGCCTGTCTGTAACTGCTATTTAAACTAAAAAAAAAAAAAAAAAAAAAAAAAAAAAAAAAAAAAGGCACACAGAAGCTTTATTGTGTCTTTAGCTATTTAAGAAATGCTGATGTAGCACCCCAAAATATTTACACAACATTCCTCAATAAATCTTATTTATTATCCACACATAAGATCTTCAGTGAATAAATGATAATGCACCTTTTCCTAGTTTGTAGCAGTTTACTTGGCAGAAGCTGCTGCTCTTGAGCTTCAGGATTGGTGGGAAGAAAGCCAAGGCAATGCCCTCTGAACCTTCTCCCTCCAATATCTGAACTCCCTCCCTGAGCTGTGGTGAAACCCCATATTTCCCTTGTGTTACCTGTATCCATCCCTTAGGTCCCATATATGGCTGTGCCCTGGGAAGCTCTCCCCTCCACTGGACACTTTGAACCAGGCGTCTTCCTGTTGGGTGTTCCCATGGTCCCACCTCCCTTTAAGACCCCTGCAGAGCTTCTGCTCACTTTTTTTCTTCTGGGCTAATCCAGCCACCTGGATGTCTCTGGACTTCCTCCCTGGACCCTCATAATGTAACACTGGATTTACAATAAAAGGCTGTTATCCCAGAGAAGAGCCCTCTGTGTAGCCTTTTATTCTCACTGACGCTAGAACACCACGCCTGGGGTAACTCTCATTTCTAGAGGAGCCAGCAGAAACAGGTTATCTGTGGTAGCAACAACTCTGGACTTTGGGAGAGTTGTAAAACCATTGCAACTCATCCCAGCAGGGGTTTTGCTCGCATAAAGGACGCTGAAGCTACCTCAAGAGCTCCGGGTTAAGCGTCTTTACTAGTTCATGTGAGTTGGAGTTTTTTTGGAGAAGGAATACTGTTACTCTCATGGTTTCATTTACCAGTATTTCTAAGGGGTTTTTTTCACAGAATCATAGAATGGTGTGGGTTGAAAGGGACCATAAAGATCATCTAGTTCCAACACCCCTGGCATGTGCAAGAACACCTTTCACTAGACCACTATTCCCAAAGAATATTTCTTCTTTCCAAGCTCTTAGCCTGAGATACACAAGCAGAAACTGTCCAACATTTTAAAAATTCCAGTCAAGGAAATAGCATTCTGGTCAAGATAAAAATCACTGTAGCATCTCACTCAATTTTTTTTAGTTATTCCTAAAAGATTTTATTGTCTTCCAGTCATATACTGGAGTACTATAATGTCAACATAATTTATCAATAACTTATTACTTACATATATGATGCACTATTAGAAAGGTAAAATTTATGTCCACTGCCAAACTTGCTATTGGATAAAATATAATAAACACAAGACTTTAAGCAGTAGAAAAATTTTGGCTGCCATGAAAGGAGAGTAAGAAAAAAATTATTTACATTTTATTATTATTATTAAGGTATATGAACCATCAATTAATTGCAACTCAATATTTATGCCTGGTTTGAAGGCTTCAGAGCAGGGAAGCCTTCTTTTCTTGCTGGTTGCTGTCCAAACACATTCAAAGTGATGTTGTCATGTTCACGACACATTACTTTCAACCTGACACTTTAATCAGCTCTTCCATGCTAATCAAGTAGTGACATGCAGAAGCAGTATTTCCATTTCTGATTTTAATAAAGCAGGAATAACCACACAGAAAACAAAGCAAACCTTGTTTGTGTGCTTTGCCTAACACCTTAACTAAAAGCATAGCACTAGTACAGACACACCTAGAGTAATCACAGCAGCAGATGGACCAGCATGGATGACAGATAGTGAGGGCATGTGGTGGTATCCACTGGGAAGATTAACCTCCCTCGATTGTGCCAGGGATTTCCTCTTGCTTCTGGCCTGCAGTTCCTATATTCTGCTTAAGGATAAGCACGGTACAGTTTTAATGAGGATTTAGAAATAAGACTTCGGCTATTACCAACAGGAGATGCATGACTAATTCCCAGTGCATGTGTTATAAAGAGGACCTGAGGGTCTGTTCTGTGTTCAGCTGCAGATTGATTTTGTTTCAAAACCTAAATGGCACTTGAAAGATACTGAATTAAAAGCCTGATTTGGCTCTATTTTATTGGGATTGGCCTCTCTCTGCAACCCTCAGAAAGAGGCAAATAAATTAACTCCTTAGACTTTCCCCTGTCTTTGCACGGATTTTGACACCAGACCTGGGGAAAGAAAAACCAAAAACCAATGAACTTTCATAATATTTCTTTCTACAATCAAATAAGCCAAAAAGTAATAGCCTGGATGTAGTGAATGGAATTTTTGTAACGATGTATCGTGTTTTCATGGTGAAATACAAGGAACTACTTCACAAGAAGTTCATCACTCTATTTCAAACAAAGCAAATTACTATATATATAGGAAGACAAAGGATATTATTTTACAGCACATAGTAGACTACAAGTTTAAATAGGTGGTGTAACATTACAGAATTACTAGACAAACCACTTTCCCAATTTCAAAAATCCAAATGGACAGAAATTCATTATTTGATTCAATTTTAAAAACCATAAAGAACCATAAATAATAACTACGATAAAAATGCAATCTAAACAGAAAATAAATATTTTAATGGCTACCATATTGATTATCTTACAGGTCTTTTCCAGCCTTAACGATTCTCTGATTCTATGGTTAGGAGTGAAATTCCCAGTTTCATACAGAAAATAATTAATTAACATGACAAAACGTGATCGACAGGCCCAAGTGAAAATTCAGATCACATTTGGCTCTAGCAGTAATTGTCCCTCTCCCCTAGAGACAAGAACCTGCTGCTGTAAGAGGCAAGAGAAGTGAAAACCAGTCTCAAGGAATAATAGGCAAGTCAAATATCTAGTCATTGAAAACTGTTCTGTGAGATCCAAAGAGCAATTCTTTGTTTCTCTTGGCATCCTGCAAAACATATACAATAAAGGAGAAAAAATGAAATCTGCTTTCCAAGGTGTGATTCAGTCAAAAAAAAATGGCTTCCAAGCAGTAAAACTTTAAACTGTATCTCATTCACTGTTTCTCAGAAGGATTTGTGGTAATACCTGTGTTGCAAATGCTCCCTAGCAGACTGTGATGTAGAAAACGAATTGCAGATACTATTCTCAAAGTGTACAGCTGTTCCCTATTCTAGTGGCCATTGAAACTCTACAAAGAAAGGTAGAGTGATCAGGAAGAAGAATTACAACAGTGTATAAAATATGTTATCAATCTTTCTAGGGTTATAAAAATTGTTTGTTGACCATAATGTGAAAAGCACAACGCAAAACTCTACTTTGGGAAATCTGTTGGTGGACGACTACATCCCTATTGCTGACTGGGTTTCAGATGACACAAGAACTCTGTAACTATAAAATAAATCCTGGTGAACATTTTGTGTTTATTGATATGAAATCTGTTACTTTTAGGTATTCTCAAGCTGTTATTTCTGAAAATTCCATCTGTAACCTAAAGCTACCCAGACACACAACAAGATGATTTTTCTGACACAGAATTACAGTCTTCTGGTAATTTTCTATGCTTCCACTTCTCTGGCAATTAATATAAGAGCCAGACTCAAAGAATCATCAACATATAGGTTGTACATACAGTTACCTCTGTTCAGATATGTACATTTCTGTTATAATAATTTTGTTAGATACTGAAGTTGTACCTTTCCTATGAAAATCATAATCTGTCTTCATTTTCAGGCTTATGGGCTGTATAGTGACATTACCTAGCATATATAAGTGTCTTTAGGAATTCCATTTAAAATATTAAATTCAACACAAGAAAACATTTTATGTACCGTTAGGATGACAATCTTATATCAAAGTTCACATGGCATTCACAAATAACTTAATAATTGGAGACGAGTTTTTATAACATTTTAACAGTGAATTATCAATTATATTCAAACAAAAGCAAAGGAAATGGCCTGTCACTTCTCTGTAATCCTGCAATTAAGGTGCACTTTAGCACTTATTAAAGCCAGAATCCCAGAATAATCCTCTAGGTCTGTCAGTCAAGCACACCATATAAGAATACGAGCTACTATGATTCTTTCCCCCATCACACTGACATTTCCATTTCCATCCCTGTGTCATTTATGGAAGTTGCATGCAACTGTGGCCATGAATTTTAAAAAGCTGAGGTCACACTAGGGTCTCTTTCCTCTTGATGAGACTTTGAAAGAGGAAAAAGACTACATACTTGAAATTAGGATCCTAAATAAAAACAAAATAAAATCAAAACTTTAAAAAAAATTGTATTTAATTTTTCTTCACCCTTTTTTAAAAATATGCAGCCACTTTGAATGCTGAAATGTCTTTTTATTGTGTAAAGATTTTTGCTTGATGATGACCACAAGAACTTATTTTCTTCTTGAAAGATAAATACTTAATTTTGAAATACAATTAAAGAATCCTCAGCAGTATATGCATACATATTACTTTTTTAATATAGTTTACAAAGATTTTATACAAATTCTCTGTTAAAGTCTGTTACTGCAATTCTAGAAATACACTGCATGTAATATTGGTACTACCAGCTCACACAGCATGTTATGAACTGTATCTGCTGTTGGGATACTCAAAAATGTTTTCAGCACTCAGCTCTCTGCCTGAGGCCAAACAATGTAAAGAAGAGATGGCAAGAATTGTTCGTATTAAATGCAAATAGCACAAAGAAAGAACGGATGAGAAAATTAGAAAATGCATGAGTTTTGTTTCACCTCCAGTTCCATTTGTGAAACTCAGATCTAATCCTAACAGATCTCTTTAACTATGGCTCCCACTAATTCATAAAATGAATCATGTCCCTAACACAGCACATCTCTGAAGCATTATTCAAAGAAGTAAAATTGACAATAATAGCAAACTGGTACTAAAAGTGAAGACAAAACTATTTTAAGAATGGGACACAAATAATGAGCTTAGTATTAAAATATAAAATCACTTCGTTCACATGCTACTTACAGCCTTCATAAATATCTGTTGGAATGTGGACTGCTGCATGTTGGTAAGACGTTTGCCGTCGGAAAACAGGATCATCTTCAAATACTGGTCTGATTCTCTGGCTGCCAGATTCAGTGTCATTCTTTTCAGGCTTTTTAAAGAAAGACATGCAAAGGGCAAAATATTACAAAGTATGCTAAAAACAATTCCACTCATATTTGCTCTTTTTACCTAAAAATTTCATAGCTTTTCTTTCATTGCTAACATTTTGCATTTGTGTATAAACACAATCAGTTACTCTAGGTCATGGAATATTTGCGTATACTTTGCCTTTAATTTTGAGTTATCCAGTAGCATTCAGTGAGATGAAGACCTGCAAAAGAAAAGCAAGAGCCTAACACTTTACACGCCTAAATTTCGTAACTGCATGGAATTTTTACACCCATAATGCAAGACAAATACATTACCTTTTATTACATGTAATCATTTGCACTAAATCCTAAAGATACATAAATTTTGTCCTTCTTCAGATTATATAGCAAATCACAAATCTCAAAATGATACCACTCACATACATTTCATATTCAGAATTCTCAGAAACTCTGGTGTACATCCAGACAAAGCAAGGAAATTAAGCCTTCTTAGATTGAATGTGATTGAACTTCTGATTGAATCAGGTTTTGTTCATTGGTTTATTTTAACCATGTCTCAGTGAAATAGCATGTGCTGGCTACATCTGCCCAGGGGGAAAAGTACCCAAACACTCATGTGCTCATCACCACCTGCATGCCCTGAGTTCCCACCCTCTCTGACCTGTGTGCACCCTGATATGCATTTCTTGATTCCTTCCAATTCACTCGGTCCATTTGGACTAGTGCTCTAAACATTTTGCAAAGCAGAGACTTTTTCTAACTCAGCTACTAAAGCTGTATGAAGTGTGGAATCGAGGAGGCAAGGAGGCCAAAAAGGGGGTGGGAATGTCTTCACCTGCCTCAGCAGCAGCTGGAACAGGAGGCCCCATGGTATGAGTGTACTGACATTTAAAGCAATAGTGAATCAACTATGATACAGAATGGTTACTCAGGCCAGCAATTGTAGGCAATTACAAGGATATTTTTAATACTATAGAGTCATCAGTTTTGAAAATGTGCTATCCTTGATAAATAGTGCTGACAATGAAGCACCTGCTGATCAGCCAGGCATGTGTGTACTGAGGCTATTCTGTTTATTATCCACTATCAAAGTATAGACAGCTAAATTTTAGCTTATCCACAATATAATCTAGTGAAACTGCATATATTTTCTCTTCTGCTTCATCACAGGGTTACAGACAAATGTTATACTAAGTATAGGCTCAAATGTTGCCTGAAGTAAGCAGCAGTCTTGGGTTTTAAGCAAGTGATTTCCTTTGGAAACACAAAGGGCAGACCTTTTCTAACCAGTGACAGACACTGATTTCAACAACACAGCAGTCTTGTGCTCATCACCACAGGCTGCCTTCAGAGTCAATGAAGAAAAATAGGCATGTTTAGAGTGCAATTCATCTTATCTTAATTAGACACCTATTTTCCCATGACATGAATCATGCTTTAGAAGTGCCTCCTACTTTTGATTGATTGTAAAAGTAGCTGTAGGGCAAATCACCTAGATGCAGAAGTCAGCAATAGAGCTGTCTAGAATTAGGTGAGATGAATCTCACAAGCCTACTATCAGAGGAAAAGAAAGTGGGTGCCCTTTTTGACTACTTTTATGCAGTGCAGCTACTCTATCTTATGCTTTGAAGTTAACTTGTTACTTAGTACTTAACCCCACTCTGGGGTGGGGACAAGAGTTTGGAAGGGGATATAGCCAAGGCAGCTGGCCCAAGTTGATCAGAGAGATATTCCTTATCTAGTGATGTTCTGCTCAGCAATATAAGCCTAGAGAAATAAGGAAGAAGGGAGGCATTTGTCATCAAAAAGTTTGTGAAGCAACTTCTGTGTGTTGTATCCTACTTCATGGAAAGTGTCTGGACATTGTCTGCTGATGGGAAGGAGAGAACAAATCTTTTTTTTTTTTTTTTTTTCCATTTCTTCAATGCGTATCCTTTGCTTTTCTTTATGAAAATGTCTTTGTCTTGATCCATGAGTCTTCTATGGCATCATTTTCTCACTCCTGTGCTGCTGAGGATGGGGGAAAGGGGTGATAGACAACCTGATGAGCAACTGGCAGCCAGACAAGGTCAACCCCCCACCAATCATTACAGCTTTGAAGGGTGCAAACTGGAGCCAGGATCAGTAACAGTTTATGCATTTTATGATTTGAAATGACACAGCATTCTGATAGCTTCAGACAATATGATTTGGTCCCATTTTTAGGTTTTTGTTGTGTTGTTTGCTTGGGGAATTTTTGCTTCTCTATTGTCATATAGGATTTTTTCCCCCCCAGAAATGGAATGCTAAACCTTAAGCAGATTCTGGAGTTCTTCTCACAAGTTGTCTTTCAGCTTCAAAGTAATGTGTTTGTCTAATTCTGCAAATGCAATCTCAACAATCAATCATTCATGTGACAAAAATTTCCCTCCCTCAAAAGTAATTTGATTTAAAAAAAATCCTAACACTCATTTCTGAAATCAGTAGCAATGACTACAAACTCAATGCTTTCACAGAACACTTCAGAAAGGAATTGGGAATCATCAGGCCACATTATCACATTAAAATACCAGAATGAGTGAATGTCAAAAGATTTCTTTCAACTAATTTTCCAAAAGAAGTATTTGGAAGGGAATGGGTACGGTAAAAGAGAAAGGCAATGAAAACAGAATCATAAAATATCCTGTGTTGGAAAGGACTGACCAGGATCATCAAAATTCAACTCTGGCCCTGCAAAACACAGGCCCAGAAACACACAATGTGCCATACAGTCCCTCCTAGCAGCTCTTGCATAGAAGTTTTCTTATTACTATATACTTAGATTTTTGTTTGAAATTCCTGAAGCATCAGAACATAAAATGATCATGGTTCTTCTGTTTGATATTTCAATTTCACTCCAATTAATAAATACAACCTTTTAGTCTCTTAATTCACTCACACGCTATAAAAGAAGCCTCATGTCTACTGCCAAAATCTGATTAAAATTTGTTGAAATGTAAAGAGCATTTTTAACAGCACACATACACAGGTGCCCCTGGAAAGGTTGAGACCCAGTCTGTTAATATTCCTGCCAATATTCCATGATACCCAACCAAAAACCTTAATTTCAAAACTTCTTCTCAATTTAATTAATGCAAAGCAGTGGATCTCCAACTACATAAAGCAATGTAGATGCTTTCACATTGTTCTTGTTGACTTTTCCTGGGAGTATTTTCTGATGTACAGCTTTGATTCTGAAACAATACATCAATCTGCCCCAGAAACCAAAGACACCAAATGACAAAATCCTTTAAAAATTCCAAAGTTTCCCTCACACAGGAACAATTTTTCTGTAAATCTAAAGGTGTCTGAACTAGTTTTGTATGCAACAGTGAAGGATCAAAAGCATTATTGGCAAATTAGTGTTGAACTCACTTGGGCCACTACCTCCTGACCCGCAAGACTAACACTGTGCCAGGCCTTACTCATCCAAGTTTATAGAATCTATAGAACATAAATTTATTTGGTTTTCCTTTGTCAAACTTACAAATATCAAGTAACTTAGAACTAAGTTAGGTGGGAAAAAAAGAATTATTAAAAAGGAAAACCTCAAGGCTATTAATTATTTTAATATGTTATTTCTATGAAAAGCCTGACAGATTATGGTGTCAGCTGGTACAGTTTTAATACTCAGTTAAACTTTGTTTTCAGGAAAGTAGCGAAACACATATTTTGAAGGAAAATGATCCCGCATGTGAATATAATTAAAATCCAACTCCAACCAATTCCTCTCTCAAATCAGGAGCTGAAATACAATCAATACTGGCACAAAAAATCCCACAGGAGATAGTGGCTGAAGATTAATTTTCTATCTATTCAAACCTGGGCTTCACTTATTGCATTATATTGTTACCTACCATTGACAGTCAGCAAAATAACTCACTCATTTCGCTGCAGTGAATTTCCAGACCAGTTTCTCCTTCCCCTGAGAGGTAGATCAAATTAATTTATCTTTTCAATTCACAATGGTACTTTTTTTTTTTTTTTTTTTTTAATTCCCTTTTTTGTTTTTTTTTTTTTTTTTTTTTTGGTAAATAAATAAAGTTGAGGGTTTTTTTATGTGTGTACCACTCAACATTAGAATAAAAGGAAATTGATATAGCAGCTAAAACTCAGGAAAAGAGGATGCTTTTGCAGATGTTCTTTGTGATAATTTCTAAATACTTTTGGCATGATCTACAATAAACTGGAGGGTACCTTCCACATTTTTTTTATAAGCCAAATACATAGCAGAAATAATGTAATTTTTCTCTCAAGGGCTTTCTGAACATAAATGAATGTATTTACATGAAATAACTGGAATCTTTATGCCAAGAAGTAACACTAAAATATGTGTCTAGAAAAGAAAACATCCATTAAAACAAAATCAATAAATGCCATTTCAAGAAACTGTGACATAGTTTAGCTGCCCATTTCCCTGCACCAAATCTATCCTGATTCCTTTTCACAACATTCAGTTATTTTCCAACATCAAAACTGTAAGGAGATGAGCGGATTTTGTACCTCCTCTAGTAAATTTTAATTTAGTTGAAAAATACTAGTTATTGTGTAAATGAGAAGGTTTTTCCACAAATACAAAACTTATTTCTGTTTTTTGCAGGATGTTGAAAACTGAAGACCAGAAAGCTGATATTTAAAGAAAAATCAATGAAATATAAAAACCCACTACCTACAAACTCAAACCCACTACAAACTGAAACAATCTTCAGTTGTTTTCTGTAAGCAGACTCTTCTCAGGAACAATGTAGAAGTTGCTCAAAGCATCATAACAGATTTAGCATTGTGATGAAAGAATAAAAGGTGGATTTCTTTCAATTCCTGAACTGATATCCAGCCAGAGACAATGACACCTGTCGGCTTTCATACCTATGTAAAATAGAAAGGAATTTGCTGCTAGTATTTTCCATTGCCTTAGTATCCAGGGACTGTGTTTTGCATAAAATCTTGCTGTCCCAACCAATGCCATTTCAGAGAATTAATGTAGAGATGGAATTATAATCACTATGGGGTTACGGACATCAAAATTCTATTCTTTGATTTCTTCCTGTCTTACCTTGCAAAATTAAAAAAAAAATATTATTTTCTATCCCAGGTTTCAGCTCATTTTTTTTTCTGAATATCTTTTGAAACTTTTAAATGTAAAATTTTAAATAATTGAGGTTCACTGCTTAAAGCGCTAAAGCCCTGAACGCTCCCGAGGTCACGACAGCGCTTTTATGGGAGCGGGATCCCTGCCGGGGTGAGTTGTGTAACTCTCCCAAAGGACAGAGTCCAAGCTACCGCAGATAACCTGTTTCTGCTGGCTCCTCTAGGACGAGAGTTTCCCCAGGCGTGGTGTGCTAGCGCCAAAGAGAATAAAAGGCTCAGACAGAGGGCTCTTCCCTGGGATAACAGCCGTTTATTGTGAGTCCAGGGTTGCTTCATGAGGGCCCAGACTTATCCACATGGCTGAATAACCCAGAAGAAAGAGCCGGGAAGAAGCTCTGCAGGGCTCTTTTAAAGGGAGATGGGACCAGGAAACGCCCAATGGGGAACGGCACAGTTCAAAGTGACCAGTGGGGAAGAGCTTTCCAGGACATAGCCACATATGGCACCTGAGATATGGGTACAGGTAACACAAGGGAAATATGGGATTTTACCACAGCTCAGGCAGAAGGATCAGATATTGGAAGAAGAAGGCTGAGGGTTTTGCCTGTGCTTTCTTCCCAGCAAAACCTGAAGCTCAAAAGCAGCAGCTTCTGCCAAGCGCGCTGCTACATCTGCTGATGCTTCTTTGAGTTCCCTCCCAGATCTACTCAGTACAGATTAACACTGTCACATACAAAATAAGCATAGAATTCCTCCTGTGCTCACTTCCATATGCTTTTTTTTTTTTTTTTTCCCTGTTTCAGTCAGTTTCCCTGGGGAAAGTAATCCAGTAGAACTACATACATAGCCCCCACAAAAATGCTTGTAGCCCCAACAAAAAGTTACAGCTGGACCTAACAAAGAGAGGAAAATGAGACGTTGCTTGAAGCACACAGCTCAGCAAATGCCTGCTGCAAGCAAATGATGGGAAGAGCTCTTTTAGGGATGAGGAGTTAATTTTGAAGAGCAGCTAGAATGCATTTCTAAATAGCCACAACACTTTCACAGCATTTGAGATAAAGTAGTGAGTGCATGGCCTTCTGACACATTTTATTTCCTTTTCAATAGATATGATTTTCCAGCTGTGGGAAAACTGCCAAGTGCATTCAGGTGGTTGTGACAAAACTGCTAAAAGTTTATTTCTTTTTCACTGTGTGTCAGTGAGTGATTATGCTCTTCACTCAGCAACCTGAAGATTTTAATTGACATCCTTGTGTCTACTCTTAAGGGACAAAACAAATAAAGGAGTTACAAATAAAAAAAGAAAACAGTTGGCTCAGAACTAAAATATTCTTACTTTCTCTGTTATACAACAGGGAGGCATTAAACATAAGAATATATACATATGCAAGTCAGAATATATAAATATAAGAAAAAATATACATATTTAACCCCAGTGTCTGAGTAGCTTCAGAAAGGGAAATAGTAGAGAATCTAATAGGGCAATAGTTTTATATTTGCATCTGTCAGTGTGTCATGCTCAAGGACAATTATATTTAATATAGATAAGAGTTGCTTTCAGTGCTTTTAGTGTTTCCATATGCTTCTAATGCATCAGTTGGTTACTCTATGTCAGTAAGAAATCAAATATATCTCCGAATTAAGTATTACTGGGATGTTTTTCTTAATTCTTTTATAGGATTCATTTTATTTTCAGTGTTCTGCCAACTGAGTAACTTCATTATGTACCAAATACAGAGTCAAAACAATAAAAAAGTATTTATTTGCCTCTTAAGCCTATCTTTATGAATGCCAGTATCTTTTGGCAATGATAATTTCTATATAGGTACTTACAGGCTTGTCCATATCTACTGTATACATTACTATATGCTATTTTATGGATAGTGCAAAACCATTTGGGGAGGCTGTGAACCTTTATGGTTCACAGCTTCTGATCAGAACTCTAAGATATGCACAAAATTATTATGTATCTCAAATATAATAGTGCTTTCTTTTTATTTGTATCCTGACCTATTCATGCAATTCATTGCATCATGACTTTGGTTTCATGAATAAATGAATCTTTGATGTAATTAATTTATCAGATGTAAGGACCTGGAATCTGGCGACAGATTTTTTAGCAGGACCTCTCGAGGTAAGACAAAGGGTAATGGTTTACTACTAAAAGAGCGTAGATTCAGACTAGATATAAGGAAGAAGATTTGGAGATGAGGGTGGTGAGACACAGGCACAGGTTGCCCACAGAGGTGGTAAATGCCCCATCCCTGGAAACATTTAAGGTTAGGTGGGTCTGGGCTCTGAGCAACCTGATCTGCTTATTGCAGGGTGTTGGAGTAGATGAACTTTAAAGGTCCCTTCCTAGCCAAACTATTCCATGATCTAATGAAAATTTTGTAGCATTTCAGTGAATTACATTATAGAGAAATAGAGAAAAGGACTGGGTTTTCCTAATTTCTTCAGGTGGATTTCTACTTCTTTTCAAAGCAGAAATCCAAGCTTCCGGAAATCTTCTTCTGTTTCAAATAGTTGATATTAAATCTATAACTGTGCCTTTAATAACACAACTCAAGTAATTATAATTTCTTGTAAATGTAACTATTTTCTTAATTTCTGAAAAAGGGGAATATTCTTAAGATATTTTTCAATAAGCTAAAACAAAAAAAAACCTTAAAATAGTAATAAAGGAATTAATGGAAAATTGTTTTTTTCATTATTACAGGTTATATCTGACCTTCACTGCAAATCTGCACAGTCTGCTGTAGTAATATCAGTATGCAAAAATTCATTTCCGTCCTGTCCTATTTTCTCCTGAACTACAATGTCAGGTAAAATGAAATGTGTATTGAAATATTTAAGCACATAAGAAATATAAGACTTATTTATCTTCCTAAAGATAAATGTGACACCTCCACGCCCAAGTCATTCAAAACCTCTCCAATCCCCACAGTGTTTCCAGGCTGATAAAGAGCTGCCTCTTAATGACATCAGCATCCCTCGATCTATCTCATCTGGACATGTGTATCCCATGGACATGTGTATGTCTGACTGGCCTCAGTGGTCCCTAATTCCATCTCTTCCCTTCCTGAAGGTTCAGGCAACATCTCCATATCCCTCCTGGGTTATCCATCCCTGTCATGAGATCAGAAATCATGATGTATAATACCATCAGAGTGTCCCATCCTGGTCCTCTTCTAAATGGGGTGATGGTCTGGGAAAACTCAGGGGTTTATGGCCAAGGTGTTCACTAAGACTGATTTTTCCATCTGCCCTTAAATTACCAGGTGTTGCACAGAACTCCCACTTCATCACTGACTGTAACAGTGGCTTGACTGGGTAAGATCATCAGACAACAGTAGGAATATAGGGTCATATTACAAGAAAAGCAGTTCTTACTTTAACTGATTGAAATGCTACTTAGAGTTCAGAAAACCCAGTTATTTTTTAAAGCAAACAAACAAATCTGTTAAAATTCATAGCCTCCTTCACTGATCTTTCCCATCCCATTAATTACTCAAGCACATGTAATAAAATAAAATAAAAATATCCATAGTTGACAAAACTCCCATAAAATACGTAGTCATCTAAATTTCAAGACCAAAATGCACTCTAGAGAATTTAGAATTTTCATACATCACCCAATTAAATTTCAAACTAGGAAGTATTCTACTCTTATTGGAATAAATTACTCTGTCTACCTTTTACCATCCCCATCTGATTAAAGATCATATCCCTGGAGAACAAGAACTGTTAAATCATCTTAATGCTTCATTGGGAATTAGTTACAATACCAGCTGAATGTGAACATTTAATTAATTTTTTTTTCATTGGATGCAGTTGTCTTTGCCACGCTTTGCTAAGCCGTCAACTGATCCTGTTTCACACTGCATTCTTCTTTTTAGTCATACTGGTTAGGTCCGGATTTTGTACATCCTGCGGCATACTAATTGATTATTGCTCCT
The DNA here is from genome assembly GCA_013398175.1 of Climacteris rufus. Taxonomy (NCBI): domain Eukaryota; kingdom Metazoa; phylum Chordata; class Aves; order Passeriformes; family Climacteridae; genus Climacteris; species Climacteris rufus. Next base: position 1,512,320 of record VZRZ01005945.1, on the reverse strand, counting down.
TCTTCTTCACTTGTACCATCTTCTATGTCAATGACAACAGTTAGTAACAGTACAAACCTGCTCTGAGAAGGAGGTTGGACTACATGACCTCCAGAAGCCCTCTTAATCTATTTCTCCCCCAGTAATGGGGTTCAAAACACCATATAAACATCTCTCTCTAATTCATGCTCACATAAATTGAATGTAGCTTTTCACTAATCAAATGACTGCTGTATCCAGGTAGATAAAAGCTGTAGGTAACACTAAACCCTGCACTGAGCTACGTACCATAGACTTTCCCTGCAGACTTAATACCATATAATAATTTACGTAAACTGCCTTAACACTGTGTAAGTCTATTTATATGATTTTCAAAAGTGCTAGTCTGTGAAATCTTAACAATGCAATAAATTAAAAGAATAGCATTCACAGAGAGTAAAGGAAATTTTAGAAGGATATTCTGCCCAGTAAAAGAAGTACGTCAGAAGAAAATAAAAAAACACACAAACAAACATAAAGAAAAAACAAACATAAAGAAAAAACAAACAAAAGGAAGAAGAAACAGATCAACATGCAGATTTTGAAAGAATTTTTTTTAAAAGTCAGCAAACTAAAATACTTATGTAAATGGTCAGCTGAGGTTTGAGTTGAAAAGCTTTTAGATCTGGACAATGCGATTTATAGCTGGATTAAAATTTATTTTTGCTACATACCATAAAGAGAGCTGCAAGGATACATTTAACACACCTTTTCACATATGAGCACTAGAAACTCTGGGAGGCTTCAAGTCTGTTGATGATATAATATATGATTGCCTTTTTCAATCTATTTTTTTCCCATCTACTCTCCAAAAACCAACAGGTACAGAACATGTTGAGAATAGCTATTTGTAAAGGCCAGGAAATGTGATCTGGCCCTTTGCAGATTTCTATCAGGCAGTTCAGAAATGCTCTTATTTGCAGGAACAGGGCAGGGACCTGCCCTGGGGTAGGAACAGACAAGGACCTGCATTTCATCATCTACACTACAGAGAACTCCCTGAAAATTCCAAACCAGTGCAATGTCTAGATTATTTCCTGTTTAAGGAAATATTTGAAGTCACAAATGACTCTGAAAGCATCTCCAAGAAAGGCAATATGATATTCTGTCTCTGAATAAAGTAGCATTTCATCTGAGGAAAGAAAACTTGCATATTAATCTCCCAATCAGCTAAAAATAATTGAATACACTTCTGATAATGGGGATTCCAGAGTACCTCCTTTGCTCCATATACAAACTTAATATTGGAATAAATTTTGTAACTGTAATATCTACCTCTTAGCTTATGATGAAAGTCTTCTTTGGTCATTAATTTAATCTGACGTGCATAAGCAGCAGATCAGTGGACTCACATAGGATACATCTACCACAACATTATCTTTGGGCTTTTTTTTTACCTTCTTATACTTGAAAACATGACTTAAAGGTTTTGGTGGTTTAGATATCTTGAATCTAAATATTAAATCTTATTAAAAGATTGGAAGCACTTCTTTCCAGGATCCTTGACATGACTTGGACCTTTCAAAATCTACTTCTACCTTTGATCACTCATATGAAAACATCAGACTGAGTCCCTTGTTTTGTTTTATACCACTTAAAAGTCTCAGTGTGACCCATAGATTTCAGAGTGACACATCAGAACACTTGTACAACATTGTAATCAGGCAATAAAATTCTTGCTAAAAATCAGTGCTTCAGATGCTATAAACACCCTATAACAAGCTCAGCTTTTGGTGCTGCTTTTATTTACCAATAACAATTACACTGCATTCACTGCAATTGTTATTAGTCATGCATTTGATATTAGTAGGAAATATCCTGAAGCAAGAAGTTTTCCATTAAACTGATGAATCACTAGCTTTAGGGCTGAATTCTGATCTTTGATGTGGCATAAACTCAGCTTCCATGGGGAGAGTTCAAGCACTGCTCTTTTGTGAAAATTTGCCTCCAAGGTAGGATTCTCTGTGTTAAGAACATCCTCATCTTTTTTAGGACACTGACAACTACAGTTATCACTCTTGCCATTATTATTTCATAACTCTGTTTCACAGGTAGGAGATAGCTTTGGGGCAGTCATTTATTTCATTATCATGTATTTTTCAGTTCAAGCTTGAACATATATTCATTTGGGAGAAGGGAAGACTTGGACAAGTTTGAATAAAGGAACATAAACCTGACACCTACTTTTTTAATCTCAATACTGAAAAAAAAAAAAAAAGAAAGAAAAAAAAAACAGGGAAAATCAAGAACTGCTCCCTGTGGCAATAGATCATTATAACTGCAATAGGAAGCTCAAAGGAATGTCTTTTTTCCCTGTGGGCTGGACCCAAGCTTACCTATAAGGTCTTGAAATGGAAAGCCCTGCCATGTTTCCCAGTGATACTTGGTAAAAGACACATATTTCTCTTTAAACAATGTAAAAAGTCTTGGTCCTGAAGCAGACAATGCCAAGCATGCCCTCACTATCAGTTCCAATGATTTCCAAAGAATGGCATCCAAATCATACTGTTAGATAGCACAGCAGTCATTATGTGAGAGAGAAATGTGCACAGCAAGAACATTGGAATTTTCCTAAAAGATGTGGAAGTCAAGATAGCATGAAATTGCCAGAATTAATAAGTCTTCTTCCATATTAAAAAAAAAAAAAAAGAACAGCAGATGAAAGATAAAAACATAAAAATATGGTTTTTCTGCTTACTCCTCCTTCCCATATACAAGAGATAAAATGCTCTGTGCTCTCTTATCACAGAATTCACTTTTATAACAGCGTGTTCACTACAGCATGAAGTTTATATTTCGGCTATACCTATTATTTTTGAAACAACTAAGTTGCGGCATTAAAAAAAAATATAAAATATGGATCTACCTTTTCATGACCATTCATTCTAAAACATGTTAATTATTTCTTTTTCAACATATGTACCAAAATGTGTTCTATGATCTTTAGAATATAGTAACTTAAAAGAGGGACAGCTATGAATATGTTGCACGCTTGACAAGCACAGGAAAGAGGCTTGGAATACTCTCAGGAATCAAAAAGTGCAAGTAGGAAGTTCTTTCTGAAAATGGAAATAAGTTAGGAAAAGATTTCAATAAATTAGGGAATCTTTGGGAATGTACCAATTTTTCTCTCCTCATTTAATAAAATTTTATGTTTATTATAGACTTAATTATTAATTCCAAGCAATAAATTCCAGTACCGAGAGATATAAGCCAATATTCAAGATATATATTTCATAGAAATAAAATTAGAGTTGAAAAAAATGACATTTACTGCAGATTAGAAATTTGTGTTCTAATGAAACTTCTCTAAGGTTTTAAAACTGTTCCCTACGTAGGTCTATCAAGAGTCCTACTGTGACAAGTCTTTCATAATGAAAGATATAATTTATACTAGCACAAATTTCTTTCCCTCTTATAGGTTAGGTCAACTTAGACACATGAAGAATAGTAACCATAAAGATAATCTCTAAATAGATATGCTGTATGTGCAGCACCTACATATTGTCACCTTCTTGCAGGGGTGTGCAAATCACAACTATTGTCAAATTACCTAACTAGACCTCCCAATCTCCACGGCATACACTTTGCCCACTTCTCACGATAAATGAGAATAGCTGGGGCAAATTCTTTATGACTCATTTTAACAATTTTTTCATCATTGACGAAAACGATGAAAAGAAACACAACACATCATAATTGTGACTGTAATGTCAAACCATATTGGTTGTCATACAATGAAACCAGAGGGAATGAGAGATCTAAGGAAGCTAAGGAACTTACGTGGTTACTCTTGCTAGGCTGCCTTATTGCAAAAGGAGACTAGATCCTCTACAACCTAGCACTTAAGCTCAACGTAAATTATTTGAGATAAATAATTGGAAAGGCTTATCCTTCACTGTCTGTGAATTACTTAAAAGTTAGTAGCTTCCGCTCACAAAAACCTCATGCTTCGAAGTTTACTGGTAGCTAAAGACATGATTTGGTTATTTGCATGTTGGCATCCAGACCCAGTGAAAGCACCAAGATAGAACTACTCTTATGTATGCATATAAAACAGAGCTTTCTAAAGGTATGCTTTATCAGAACCAGGTTTTAAAACCTTGAAAAGCCAGTGGAAATCCGTATCTGTTGGATGACATGTAAAAGCAATCCCTGTCTCGGCTTTCTGTGTAGTGTCAGGGCCAGTCTTTACATTCATTCTCACTTCTCAATCCAGCAACTGGCAGCTGCTGGACTTGCAGAAATCTGGCATCACCGTTTCAGTCTACAGAAAAGTCTTTTTATACCTGTTACGTTTGAGACTTGATCACTGGAATCCCCCATCTGCCCTGCCTCAGCTCCATACCCTCTTCCAAACTGACCAAATTCAGGTGCCAATTCCCCCTCAAGGGCTCTGCCCAAGGCAACATGCAGCTTCTGAAACACTGGCTTACAGAGGAAACTTCTTTTCTGATGTCCAGCTATAAAATACATAAAATACTGTACTTGTATAAATTGAACGACTCTGCCATTTTTCAGTGTATGTTGTAAGGAGAAAAGCAGAAAACTCCTGAATTCTGCTGATTGGAGGAAAAAAAAGCAAACAGACAAGCATTACTTTCATCAAATCTAGAGCAGGTTCAGACTTGGTTGTAAGTAAACCTGGGATAATCCATTAAGAGACTTCTTTTTACTAAATTAATCACAGGTGCTCATAAAAGAAAATTTTGCAATTCTTGATCACATAAATTCATATAAAAGGTAAGACTTGTATAAGGATACAAGCAGAAACTCAATAAACTATCAAAGCCACTGTCAGCATGCCTCTAAATCTCCAGGTCTCTTCTTGGGAAGAAGCAGATCCACAAGGAATGTGACTCTTTAGATAACCATTTTGGTCTCTGATTATTTCTGCCCAATATTTACTCATATCTCCATATTTTAAAAAAAAAATTAAAAAAAGAAAACTTAAGGGGTGAAAATTATTTTGTTTTGTTAAAACATACCATGATTTTTCCAAAGTATTTACATTCAAAGCTAATTATCCTTTCTGATTTTTACAACAGTTTTCAATTTGATGTAGATATAGTTTTTTATCAGTATTTATAAAACCCCAACTTGATAGCTGCATTTGTGCTGCAGTTTAAACTCCAAGAGAGCCAATATTTCACAAATTATTCCACAATAACAAGGGATCACTGAATTAGGAATATTTTCTAAACCATGTGGCACAGACAGCTTACTGGTTTTGAAAGATTTCTCCATTCTTTATCCTAAAGTAATAAAAAATGTATTTGTATTAAAATCAACCAGAGGCACTCTCCAGACTTTTGCATGTAGTGGGACCCCACATTGACTCCTAGTCACATTGTGAATTCACATTTTGTGCAGATACCTACTACCCAAAGGGACCCAGAATTTTACGGCCTACATGTTGATACAGCAAAATAAAATAAAAAGTGCTACTATCACTTAGCACATGATCAATAACTGCATAAGCAGCACAGCCTTGTTAGTCATGACTGCAAACCAATATGAGACTGCATGAAGGAAATATCTAATAAATCACTTGTGCTAACTAGGGACACAGCTCTTGCCAGGAGATACAACTGGCTGCTTCCAATTAAAGTCTGGGGAGTACGGGGGAACTGCAGACTTCCAATGTGGGTTGGCTGGTTTCAGATAAAGAAATATTTCTTTATTTGGAATATTTAGTTCTTTCTGCCAAGTCATTGAAAAAATTCAATCTTCCTTTCCTTAGGCTGTTTTGGCTTGCTCAGGAAAGTGCTTATAAAACCATGACAAGAAATTACACTTAAAAAAATGTGAAAAAGGAGAAAGATGCAAAGAGGAGATGAGAGAAATATTAAGGATGGAATTCAGGATGAATGAAAATTAAGTGATTGAGCAATTCAGGGTATAGCGGAGAGGTGGATTACTTGAACACAAGCAAACAGAAAGAAAAATAGATTTAGGAAGAATCTATAAACAGATGTGGAATCACTGGAAACAAAACTTAGACCTATATAAAGAAGAGGAAAGAATTGAGCAGTGAAGCAAAAATTACTATAAACAAGGTGGGGGTACAAAGGACATGAGAAGAAAACAGGCAAAGCAATATACAAAATAATGGGAAAGAGCAGCTTAATGTGGTACCACTCAGTTGTCCAATAAAAGCACTGCAGCATTTGTCCAAATACAACTAGTAGTTGACACCTGCAAATTAAAGTGCACAAACAGGCTGCAATATATCAAACTGAAAGTGTTCTTGGGAAAAGGACAGTGAATGAAAACCTGAGAGACCCATATTAAATTACCAGTTTGGCCATTGTCTTCCTATGAGATATGAAAAACGGGAATATGATCCTATCTTGTTGTGAGGATAAAACTCATTAATTATCATGAAGTGCTCACACATTACATACAGCACTGGGGGGGGAAATAAGCAAGTAGAATATAATTGCTGTTGTAGGATAAAGAGTACAAAAGGTCTATTACTGATTGATGGACTACAGGGTTACAAATTGATCCTTTTATCTGAGAGACTGAGAAATCCAGAGGCCAGAGAATGATTGGCCTTCATGTACTTTTTTATTTTTTTTTAAGTACAAGTCATTAGATTCAAAAAGGCCCCTCAAGACAGCAGGTGAAAAATGAGAGAAGGATCTCCTGAATGTGGCATGTAAACAGGAATAAGGAAAACAAACTGTACTGCAGCCTGTAAACATACACCAGAAAAACACACAGAATGTAACTTTAGGAGGATTTCTCTTCTGCAAAAGCTGTAATTTTAAAAGGATGAGACAAAAATTGTCAGGCAGGACCTGTGAGACTAATTTCTTCTAATTCTTCAACATCGAAAAATTAAGATCTAAAAGGATCTGTTATAGGAACCTGGTCAAAAAAGAGAAACACACATCTAGAACTGGTTCAGGTGACCTTAGACATCTGTCTGAGAACAAACTGAACACCTCTCTAGAGATAGCCACGGTGATTATTTTAGGTGTCTAATTTTAATAAATAAATTTCTGCTACTAATTATTCTTGATTGTACTGAAAGATAAATATAGTGTCATTTCCTGTCATTAAATGAAGGCTCACAGCATGGAAGAGGAAAAAATATTGGACTTCTTACAGACAAAAAAGAAGGGATGGGAAACGCAGTTTTACTAAGCAGTGCTTCAGAGATGATTCTATTCAAATTTCTCAATATTAAAAAAAAAAAAAGTTGTATCAATCATTTTTTTTCGGGAAAGAATAGGGAAGAAGAGTATGGGGTGTTTGCATACATAATTGAAATCTGGATGAAAGTCTTCTCAAAAAAAATCACTATCAGATCACTGACCATTTTATCCTTATCACTTCTCGACAATAAAGGTTATAAGCTTCATTCTAATAGTTCAAAAAGACATAAAACCAAAAAAAAAACCTGAGACAGAAATAAAATAGGATACCTCTTCTAATAGAAGTTGTTTATTTTAGGGTGTCTGTGTACCTTTTTCTTGAAGGAAAAAATGTCTTGAGGAAAGCAAAAAATAAAAAAAAAAAAAAAAAAAAAAAAAAAAAAAAGACAAGCTCTGGAATAGTATTTCCATTCCTGTCCTGCCTAACAGACTTGAATTTAATTTGTAGATATAGTAATCTCAAGATCTTTTGCAATACTACTTAATCATAACAGCTACATCATTGCCTTTTACTTCACACTACCATCTACTATCAATATCTGGTGTATTTAGATTAAAAATCCAGTATTTAAGCTTTGTAATTCTGTTTCCAGAGAAGATTAGCACCTGCCATCCCAGAGAATTTAATGAGAACAGACCAGTATCTTTCACATTTATGTTACTTTTAATGAATTTTGCTTAAATCATGCAAACTTTAGAACTCAGGACAGTAGTTTGTTGTATCTGAATTCAAGTACTCATAACTCTATATAAGCATATAAAGTAGTTCTGCTTGACATGATCTATGTACCTTCTCCAATTGCCTTACAGCAGAAGCATCAATTACAATAGAGATGCCATCAATCTCTAAACTATACTTGATTAAAAAGTGCAAATGAAGCATGCTGGCAATTCTGATTAATAAATTTACAACATTTTTCTATGGTTTTGTAAATTAAATATATAATGAAGACAAGAAGTTGTATTATCTCAAGTGAAGGTGAGGGGAACTTCCATTATCTCCAGAACACAATATGATTTTTAACAGTTAATGGAGAGAAGGCTTCAAATCTCTTAAAGTAAGAGTTTTAGTAAAACAGGAATTGAAGTATCATAGGTTTAATCTAAATCTTGTGATTGGATTTTCAATTTTCACAATAACGATCACAAAGTGAATGAAAATAGTTGTTCAATAACATCTTACATCTTCTTCCTCCTCATGTAAAAAATTTATTACAAAGAATACAGAACAATATAATATGATCACGGAAAATAAGGCCAGAAAATGGTTCCTTCAGAATAAAGCAAATTATTTACATTTATCATTTTGAATCTCCAGTCCCATAATTATGATATTATTACATTTCAAAAACTGAATGATGCTGCTGTCAGAATGGTCATTCTCCCAGCACATTCTCTGCCTGACCAGTAATTCAAACTCTATGAGAGGAGACAGACTTTTAGAATTAGAACATAAAATATTATCTGGCTCTTGAGGACACTTTTGAAGACATTTTTTACATTTCTTGCTTTTTTACTTCTGCAAAGTCTTTAAATTATAGTCTTAAAGTTTCATTAATATTTCAAATCCCCTAATTTTCTGAGATTACAGACAAAGAAATTAAATTAAACATATTACTTACATCATTCTGATCATCTTTTGCATTGTAATAGATTATATCATTATTCTGTAAGAGAAAGAAAAGTAATTCTGTTAGCTTGAAAGTAGAGAATAAATTTATGTGGCAATAATCTCTACAATTGTAAGATATATTTTGAAATAAACCCACATTTCTTTATGTATCCTCTCTCACATATGACAGACCCTGATCTTTGCTTGCTCTCTGTTGCATGCACAATTTCCCATGCTCACATTTAACTTCATTCATTTAATGCTTCTTCCTTGGAAAGCTACACAAATCATTCAAAATATTGCAAAAACATACAGATAACACTGGACAAACTCCAGAGCTCATAAAAGACTTCCATAAACTGCTTCTTTCACAGATATGTGACTTTCACTGAGCAATTAGGGGATTTATGCACCGTGACATCCAGCAGGCAAGAGATACAGCGACACACAGGTTCTGCTAAGTGGGGTAAGTGTTTGTTGCACACAAGTTTATTGTTTTATTCACCTCCCACTGCAAAAATAAAATCTGTAAAAATACATCACAGAAGAGCATGGCTGTTGGAGTGTAGAGCAGATCCTGGCAGCTCTGTGGAAACACTGTACTATGTGATTCAGGCAAAGCAAAAAATGAGACAATTGCTAGCTCCCATTCCAAAACTGGGCAGAAATTCCATTCAGGGTTAATGCCTACAGCAGTGTGAAAATCAGGGTATGTCCTATGGAACACAGTCTGTTTTCTCTTTAAATATTTTTGAACTGTTTTAAAGATTTGAAGATTTAGGTTCACTGGAGTAGTTTTCTACCACATAGAATTGCAGCAATGTGCTTTTTGAATAAAATCAAACCATTTTTATGCACATTTCTGTATGAAATAGACACAGGTATGAAAATAGTATCTTTTAAAATCCCTTTACAGATTTTGAATGAACAAAGAAAAGGAGAAGTTACATTTCTTCATGCCCAGCAGTTTGTTTAAAATGGGTAATTGCTGTTGACCTCTAAAATATGTCTCAATTTATCTTTTCATTTCTGTTTATGGTAATACCTTTGAATTTATGTATCTAAATAAAAAGCTGAACACAACAAAGTGTTTTCTTTTATAAATACCAGTAGGAAAGAATGCTTTCAATAACCATTTTTCAAGTGGGTAAGCCAATGACTATTATTTGCACTAAAAAAGTACCATGACGTATTACAAGGTAATGCAGTTCATCTTTACAAACCTCCATTTTACTCACTCCATAAATAATGACATCATTTATTCTCCTTTGTGACCTTTTAGAGAGTCAAACATGAAATATATTACACATGAGCTAAATGTCATTTTGAGGTAAATGCTATAACATGAACTCATCCTTTTCCCTTTTCCATCAAAATGAACTTTTCCACTTCTCCATCAACATACACCATAGGTCAGTTGGCTTTGTATCAGTATCTGGATACCAAAGCCAGATCTCAGGGCATTACAGACACAGGAGGAAATTCTTTTCATCATTAAAGACTGAAGCTAATTGCTTATTCACTTGATTGTTGTAAAGAAAAGACCACGTAATGTTTCTGGAAGCCTTTGAGTAAGTCAGAAGAGGCAAAAGATTATATTTTCTTTGGTTCCTCTTCACTTTGTACATGGCTGTGTACAAAATAACTGTTCTGGAAATAATATGATCTGTCCAAAAGCCCATCTGATTCTTTAACAGGCAACATTTGAATCTGCAAAGGATTCAACTCTGAGTGGTACTAGCCAGAAATGTTAACACAAGTGTTTTCACCACAAGGTTATCTGTTTAGTTAAAAAA
>VZRZ01005945.1:1431238-1501704 GCA_013398175.1 Climacteris rufus | reverse complement strand
AAAAAAAAAAAAAAAATTTCTTTGACCACAACTCCTTATATCCTTATATCAGGTTGTGTTAGATCATTTCCCTTACAATCTCCTCCCTAGAAGGTTTTGTTCAGGAAAAATGAGAGCAGAAAAAGCAATACATGGATATATTATTCTTGTTTGCTGCTTTCACTTTAAAAGGAAGGTTTTCATAAAACACAATTTTATTAGGCCCTCTCTTGTATTGACTCTCATCAAGATATGAGTTTATTTCCTGAGCCCCTCCCCACTGCTCTTGTTTGCTCTGCCATCCAATCATTATTGCATAGGATTTTTAACAGTCATCAACAGATATAACTCTCTTTATCTCCTTAAAAAAAAAAAATATTTTTCCAATTATATTTTCCCTGTCCTTCATATTTTTATTTATGTGTTTAAATTTCTTGAAGCTGACAGAGCATTGCTATCTATCTCTACTGGACTGAACAGTGTTTTTTAAATTACCTATTAAAGAATTCTGTTTCAGGAACATGATATATTTACAAGTTAATGAAAATAAACACTCCTGCCCAAATGACTTAGATATTTCTGTTAGGCTATTCACATCTTAATCCTGCCTGGAGATATTGCCTATGTAATGCATAAGCTGGCACTGACATTGGATCTATCTCACTCTTAATAGAGAAAATACGAGGTACCCAGTACTACAACACACTGAATGCTGTAGAATATCTTTATCTCCTTCATGGATCTAATGATCTTTAGAGGACTCAGATCTTTAGAGGACAATTTTTCATAATTTAACCACTTCTTGTTGACAAGAACAAATTGCTTTGTTGCTGGCTCTCAAGTGAGTAGTTTAGTTATTTATTAACTTCTTGACACAGAGAATTTGAATCTTCCCACCGTTGTACACTCTTGCCACCAAGTAATACTTCACACTTGACCAGCGAACCTAAGGTACAGTGCAAATACCCCAGGTATTTATTTTTGTTCTTTTTCTAGTAATATTATGAGAGAGAGAGAGGGTAAAGACTCACTGTAACTTTTGTTCACAGACGAAGGGATTTGGTAAGACAGGACTGAAGCTGAATTTATGAAAGAATTACTTTAGGAGACCATATGCATTAAATTAAAAACGTTAGTGTAATATGAGTATAGGAATTTTAAAAACCTCTGCAGTTGGGAAGGTGAAGGGTAGTTTTCACCACCTTTAATTCCCTTTTCAAAGCAAAAAGTTTTAGCATCTGACAAAGACATTAGGCAAGCCATATAAAAGTTACATTAAGGACCAGGTCATAAATGTTTTACTTTCTATTTTCTTTTCTATCTTAACAATAATTTTTCTTTCACACTTTCATTGATAGTATTATCTGCTCAAGTGAGATTGTTCCACTATCTTTATACTGCTTTTCATTTCAATTCTCTGTTTTCCAGCTTGGAGTATAAAAAAATTTTAGTAGGGCACAGTACACATTGGTTACTATTAGTAACTGCTTAAATTTCACCCTGCAAAATCCTAAGTTTCTGGTCTTTAGAATCTCTGTGTGTAGAGATTTGAAGAAACATGTGGATTCATCAAACAGAAGAAAAGCATGGGAAAATATCTTTCAGAATAGCTGCAGATGAAATTTGAGCTCACACCAACACTTATACTCAGATTAAGATTTTCTACAGAGCAAGTTTACAGACAGTCTATTGATTCAACAACTATATGTCTAAACTCAACTCAGGATTACATGAATGAAGTTGGCTTCTCATCTCAGGAAATTAGGCTTTTTTCAATCAATTCTTTCAAGAGCAGCAGGAAGATATATTGGACACTACAGATAATTATGTATAGCAAAAACTGTGATAGTACATCTATGTCATTTTGCTGGTAAAAGCTATACATCTCCTTTACCAAGCGTCAAAATGAAAGCTCCTTCATTGCTGCCATGCAGTGGTGTTTGCAGGAAAACCTCTTCTCTAAATCCTATGCTAGAATTCCAGTAAGTTTTCATGCAATATGTGCTCCACCAACCAATCTAAATATTGTTTTTTGAAATATCTTTTTTAACAGACATCCAACACAGTCTATTCAGAAATGTTGCTTTCACTGAAGCTGTGGCTAAGATTCCATAAGCCCTCAGGTCTGTCCATGGGCTTCCACAAAACCCAGATCCTGTGATGCAGCTGAAAATGGTGTTAGGCCTGCAGGAGAGATTGGCCTGAGATGAATTCTTGAACTTTAAGAGACATTTTAATGAAAAACAAGAAAATAAATAATTATTTAAAAAATATAATAAAGGGAGGAACAAGAACAAAAAGGTTTTCTGTAGCTTTTCATATAACAAGAAATTAATGTAATATATTAATTTTGACAAATATCACAATTATCCTTTCTTCCTTAAAAGCTGCAGTTCCAAAACAATTGTAGGTTAAATGTGAAAGTAAAAAAATTACACTTCTAGCCATTACAGAGATGCTAGAAGATAATGAACTTCCTCAGAAAAGAAAACAGAAGCATGTTTGTTAAAGGTCTCCACAATTTAAAGATTTTCTTCAGAAAATTTTCTTCAGATTTCCTGAACCACTGGAGGCAAACCTAAAATTGGTGTAGTAGATTATATTGCAAAAATATATTACTACACAATTATTAGTGTGTGATTTAAAATACAAAATTAAGGCCGAACATATTTATTTGCATTTTGTTTTAAAGTAGGATACTTCAATGCCTTCTAAGTATTTTACCCAAAAAGTGCTAAAGCATCCAAAGTGAGGCAAGGTTTAAAAGCTTCTCTGTGTTGCAGGTAATCTGCAAGTAGTGAGGATTCTTTCAGTTTGCAGGTAAGAGACTAAGAAATCAAAATCTGAGGGAAACCAAACCATACTGCAAATATATATCTGATCTTGACTCTTCAGTTTGAAAATATGTTCTCAGAATTAGAGAAGACAGATTTGGGCAACATTTTAAAATCATATTAATATCACTGACTTGGAAAGGACATTCACATTAGTAAAATGACTGGGAGTCCTTTTGCTTATCATGAAGCAATAAAAATACCAGTAATACTCATCCATTTCAGTTTTTATAGGCAAACCAAAGAAATTCGTGTAAATGCCTACAAATGCTAAAACACATTTCCTTAAGTGTTGGCAAAACATCTGCTTTAATAAAACAAAAAAATTTCCTTGTATCCCTTGGATAAAAAAGTGCATTAAAAAGAGTTCACTCAATACCTTTGGAGTAATTAAGGTTTAAACCCATCCTAATAAATCCTATGACAAATAAGCCAGGTAGTTTTAGTTTAATCCTTTATACAGTCTGACATGCAGTTTAATGCACAAACAGACTCTTCTGAAAAGAAAGCTAAATATGGCCTATGACATATCTATTTTTAAAGAGGATAACATTAGAGAATAAAAGCCTGCAAATAGTGGGAAAAAAGGAAAGAATGTCAACTACTACAATCTCTTTTGTTATAGCTTTGTGATTTTATATGTGAAATGACAATGACACAGATAAAATAAGGAGATTAGCAGCTTGTAATTTTTATTCCCTTCAGTTTCCATGTGTAAAAATACCAATTTATTACTTGTCTTTAAAGTGAACAAAATGTCAGGCAATGTAGTAAACCAGTTGCAATTATAATTACAGCGTATGCATGCAATTACAGTGCCTGAACAGGGCTGTAAGAAAAGGGCTAGAAAGTGCATTTAAAACATGATCTTGAAACTGGATATAAAACTAAGATATTTTAAAACCTAAATTAAAAAAAAAAAAAAAAAGAGTGAGATAAGATTGCAACAAGAAATATGTCCCCATATTACCCATAATACAGACAAATGAGTCATTTGGGTTAGACATCTTTCCCCCAAACATAATTTGATTAAATAGCTGCTTTGTCAAAATATTAAATTTCATAATTAAAACTAATTAAAACTTTGCAGGTCTGCACTACAATTTATGATAAGCCTTTTCCATCAGATTTGTGTAAAGGGCTTTTCTCAAGATTCCACTGAGACTAATAATTTAAATGAAAAGATGCAGATGAAGATTACAGGAAATGACATAAAGGACCATTAAAGGTGCTGCATACTCTTTGTCATAGAATATTCTTTCTTTTAAATGGTGAGAAAGAACACCTTTTTCAGCATTCATTTACAGGTTATTCCTTCACTGAAATGATCAATCCAGAAACCTTCAAATTTATAGACAGTTTTCATGAGGTGGTCACTTCTCCATTCACAGATGCATCAAACTGATAAACAGAGTAATTTATCAATTATCTGCATGCACGACAGCAGAAATAAAACATACACACTTCATATAAACAGATAATTTATCAGATAAATGTAATGCATACATACAGAATCCAGACAGAATCTGTTTGTGCAGAGATGGTGCTGCCACCTCCCACCCCCTCCCTGGTCCACTCCATGGCCTGACCTTCGCCGTGCCAGTGTCTCATGTTCCCCTCCTCACCCTGACAATATCTGATGACATGCTGAATTTAACCACACTTCATTTAATTTGTCGTGTGCAAATTGTAATTAGTAAAGCTGAGTAAGAAGTTCATTCAAATCTCAGGAGGGAAACCCTGCTATTTTTTTTTTTTTTTTTTTGCCTCAGTGCCCATATTATGCTATATTATACATTTACTTAGGAAAAAAGGGAAGAAGTGAGGAGTATTAAGTTTGCATGCACAACCTCAAATAGAAGCATAACAAACACTAGAAAGAGTACTTATGCCTTCAGATATCTAGAATTCATAGAAACTCTAAAGAACAGGAAAAATTTCTCCAAGTCAAACAAAATTCCCCAATTTTCATATATTTTCCACTGTAAGAATTATTGTTAGAAACTGCCATTGGACTACATAATGAAAAATATTAATAATACATTTCAAGTACTAATTGCACTTTGACTGTAGAATTAAAAGACAAAAGCAGTTGAACACGTCAGCTCAAATGTAATAGAGCCCAGAAGGTGATGCAAAATACATCAGACAAGCAAACACCCAAACCAAAATCCACAGAGGTGTCTGTTCTTCTGAAAGAATACAATATACTCCATGAATAACTTCTGCATAAAGACATCCTACAGCACTATGCAATCAAACAGGAATCTCTGTTGGACATGCAGATAATTGTTAATATAACAATGGAATTTTGGTAATTTGCCTACTGGTAGGGATAGTCTATTTTTTTAAGTCTTGTTTTTATTTTTGGGGATTTTTTTACTTTACTTTAATTTTTTAGTGTAACTGGTGAACTAAGAAAATCAAATGTGGCAAATAATTAAGCATTATTTTTGTTGCAAAGTATCTTAGGCCAAATACTTCATGCAGAAATGAGGAATTAGTGACTGAAAATTTAAAGATTCAAAACCACATTGGTATTATTCTCCATTATAGTTTGCTATATCACAGACTGAAAGTTAGTCAGGCCGATAAATTATCTTTAAGGATGACATTTTGACCTACAGCAAAACCTAGGCTTTTATTTGCTTGCATGTGTCACAAATGACCAGGAAAAAAAAATCATAAGGGGACTCTTCTGGAGTTATCCAATTTAAAAGAACTGGCCACATATGGAAAAAGATACAAATAACCATCCTCCCTATTTTTGCTCCAGTCCTCTAAGCCAGAAGCATGGAAGACAGGCAACCCTGAGAAACAAAAATATTTAAAATCTATTTTAATTTTGGTAAATATATTTTTTCAAAAGTTTCAGGAAACTGCTAATCTTCTTACCACACTAAATTCCTCAAAGTATAAGTAACTACGAATGGCTTCTTTTTAAAAGGCAAAATGCAAGTGATTACAAAGCAGATTTCCAGGTGGGAAAAAGAAATTAATTTGTTAGCAGCTAATTAACCTCTATATCACACTATCTGATCAGTTTAATTAAAGCAGCAAAGTATGTTTATTATAATATATTCAGCATTACTTTCTTCAGTTGATGAAAGAACACAAAAACAAATAATAATAAATTAAAAAACAATGTCTAAGCTGATTACATATTATTTAGATTGTAAATACTGGGACCAGTAGAGTACTGGAGCCTAGTTAAACAATTTGGACATAAGTTTACTTCAGATTCACAGGAAATTGGCATTTTGAATTCATACAGGTGCTGTGATGTAATGAACCTCTTGCACTATCATAACTGAATATAGAAAATACGCCAGTACTCCAGCTCCAACAAATCTGCAAAAGCCTTTGAGAAACTTATTTTTTACCAAGCAATGGGCAAACCTTTGCTAGAATTCAGTCCCCAAAAATTGTGTGTGCTTTTATTACAGTGTTACATCCATTACAGACAACAAATAAAACCACATTTAGCAATTCTGCAATCAGTGGCTACAAAGTATTTAAAAGGAATAAAATTGTAGCCATATGACACTACAAAGGAGTAAAAATTCAAGAGCCTAGCTTGTTGGTGATCCAAGAAATACATCACACAAAATCACTGTAACTAAATTCAAAGCAAAAATACCCGGATAACATTAATGTTTTTAAGAATCTCACTGGAATAGAAAAGTGCCAACATTTGGCATAATTTTCCTAAAACTACAGCAGCAGAGAGTTTTATACAGCTCTTTCTTTTCTCTTTTATCCATATGTGAAAACTAAAATATAAAAAGATTATAGAGGTATTTCTGCAGGGTATTACAATACTGTATAACACAGGAAAAATGAATTTTCACATATAAATTATGAAAGTCTGATCCAAATTTTGGATCACATATCTGACACTGACCTGTAAAGGTAATGATTTCTAATGTGTATTTTAAAAGCACTGATTTCTCTCCTTGTCTGGATCAATTCTTCATTAAGTTTATTCAGTCACTTAAAATGTGTCCACAAAATGCAGAGAGAGATAACATACAAAAAACAAACAAACAAATAAACAAAAAAACCCAACCAACCAAAACCAAAACCAAACAAAACAAAACAAAATAAAACAACAAAAAAAAACCCTTTACTATAATTCATTTTACACAATCTGCATGAAAATTAGGGAAAAAGCCAACCAAGTCCCTCCATTTCCTCCTAAATGTGGAAAGTACCTTTACAAAAGGTAATGAAGTTCAAACTGTGTCTTTTTTTCAGATTGCTTTGCCTTATTACCCAGGTAACAAATATGTCTGGTATACTGACTGTTAATTGCTTTTAACAGGCTTCTAATAAAGACAAATCTTTCTTAAGATTTTAATTTAACTATCTCTGATCTTACAAGGAAAGCAACTCTGGACACCAGTTAAAAGGCTCTAAGAATTATCTTATTCTCACATAATTAACAAAGAATAGAAGAAATTGTAATTTAATTATTCAGTTTTGGCATCTGTTTTGTGCATGTCTTGCACTCAATCACTGCAATAAAGCAAAGCTTCATGAGCACACCTTATTTCAGAAGTAGTTTATCAGCACAAGACAAATCAGCAGCTGGAAAATGTAATTCATTTTACTATTTAACATAAAATGATGAACACTTTTCCAGATAATCAGTGCAAGCAAAAGATTCATATAAAAATAACTAAAATTACTTCTTAATTATTGATGTTACACTGGTAGCTGGAAGTCATGCAGAAGAGAAGTCGGATTTAAGAATTGTACCAACATCTTGCTATTATGTTTCTCATTCTCAATCTTAACACTCGCACTAAATGAAGAGTGATTTGTGGTTTTTTTCATGGAGTACAACCCTTCATTTCAGGGATTCCCGTACTCTTGGCAGCAAACTGTCAAGAATTGAAAAAAGACTTCATATCTTTTTTTTTTTATTTATTTAATAGTGAAAGCATGTGCCTTCCTTTCACCACCCAGTCTTGTCCTTTTTCTAGAAATAGAGGTTGTTTCGTTTTGCCTTTTTCCTGAGTACTATGAAGCAGAGGTAAATACTACCAAAACAAATGTTCTTTGAAAGCAAGGAACAAACAAAAATAAGGGAAATCAGACACTAGCTACATCCTTCAATGTGTTTGTGGAAGATGCTCCAATATTTCAGTATTAAACAAAACAGAATAGTCCAAGATACAAGTAGGAGGAGGAAAAAACAAAAACCCAAGTGAAATCAAAACCAAAACTAGATTCTTCTTTCACTGACATGTTTTAATTTAATTTAGGTTAAGTAATTTCCAGCAGTGTAAACTGATAAATAAATAGCAAAAGTAGTAATAGTAAAAAACAAGATGCTCAAAGAAAGGTTATATAAAGACAAATGAGCATGATTAGAAACTGGTGCTGCTAAAACGCATTATGGCTTATTTCATAGGTTTTTTTGGCAATTCATCTGGAATTTTGCCAAGAAACTACTATATCTTTTTAAACATGGCTGTAGAGTTTTATTTCTTTCATGTTTGCAAAGTAATTTTTTTTTTTTTTAGTATTTTATCTCTGAGTAAAACACGGGATCAGACATCATTATATCCTATTTTGTCTCTAAGTAAAAAATGGGATCAGACACCATTATGTCCTATATATATGCACCATGCAATGGTAAGACCTCCACTGATATGTGCCTCCCTAGACTCTGCAGGTCCTTTTGACTTGTTCCAGCATGGAACAGCACCCCAAGGGATCCCCTCCCCGCCCACAGGCCCAGGACCTCTGTTTCAGCTCAGCCCATAGAAGATTAATATTAGGTGACAGCGAAACTTTGCAGATGAACTAGAATAAAAATGTTCAGAATATTTACAGTAACTATTCTCTGCCTCAGAGGACTGAAGTAAATCAGTTTCACCACCTTGGTGCTTCCTTTGCTCTCTACCATCTATATTTTACATACAAAATTGACAATATTATTTTTTAAATTCCAAAGACCCAGTTTAAGTCCATGGAAGCTTTAATCTGATTCCAGCTGCATCTCCTTGATGAAGAATAAGTTTGGTTGCTTGGCTGTTTGCTTTTCTGGATTTTTTGTTTGTTTGTTTGGTTGGTTTGTTTTTCTGTTTTCGTTTTTTGGGGGGGTTGTTATTTTGTTTTGGTTTGGTTTTTGTTTTTGGGGGTTTTTTGTTTGTTTGTTTGTTTTTTGGAGTTTTTTTTTGTTAACTGGGAAAATACTTTGGAATATCTGTGCCACCATTCTTCTCCAAACTGATTTCCATACTTATAAAAGAAAGACCACCCACAGTGTTTGTTTCCACTCAACACTGGATAAAAACACTTAAAAAAATCAAGTTGTGATAACATCAGACGTTTTTTTCCCATTTCTTTAAATGAAGTCATGTCTACCAAAAATGCTCTCATACCCTCAGAGCCAGACTAAGAACAGGTAAAGCTGCTAGTTATATAGTGCATTTAACTGGAAGGGCAGTAAAATGCAGAAAAAGCTTTCTTTGTGCCAAAACCTTGGAAAGCCAGACTGCTGGTTGCTGGCTGTCAGTAGGATGGCCAGAATGGCAATCTCTCCTTGGGACAATCCCCTCTCCCTTCAAGCCAATTCCAGCCCAAGCCTGCATACATCCTCCAGCATCATGAACTACAAGCCTGAATCCTTGGTGACCACTTCTTAAACAATGTTCCATTTTTACCCTGTTTGCTCTGATTCTCCCTAATATTGCCCAGAGGCAGAAGTCAGTACTGGGGTTTAACTACTCAGAGAAGGAATCATCTAATTACGGATTTGCACATCCTCCTAGTTAAAAAACTGCACAAAATTGCAAAAATATTTTAAATTTTATATGTATGCATCTTATTCTAGGCAGAGAATTATTGAAGCTCACAGCATTTTAGCATTCCCATTAGAATCTATGGTAACACACGTAGGCTTGGGCCCTTACACTTTGTATTATTCACTTTCAAATTCTTGTACAAATCAACACTTCTCTGAAATTCATCTCTTTTTTAAAATTCAGGGTGGACAGACAGATATATCACAAAAGTGTGAAGATGTGAAGAAAGAGCCAATGTGAGAATTTTTAAACAAGTTAAATAGCTATCTGTTGTAAAAAGACTGAAATTAAGGCAAGTATTTGTTAAAAAAGACACAGTCAGAAAGGCTCCTGCAAACCTCACCAAGAAGGCTACTGAATAAAAGAGCTTAGCACTGGAAGATCACAGTGAAGAAGAGAGTATGAAGTAAATTGCAAATTATATATTAGAATGATTTGAGATTGAAGAAATGCATCATTTTGTTCCCCAAAATTTATGCAGTGTTGCTTGAGCCTATTTCTGCTCAGCTCTCCACAGCACCATTACACAGTACTACACAAGCATGTACTGAGATTGCAGAAAGCACAAGAGGGAGGAACTACAAGTGTTTAAAAAGGGATAATGGAAGATGAGAAATTTAGGCTGAAGAGGAAAGAAATAGTGTTGCAAAAAGGGGTGAAGTGTCTTGTCAAGGATGATGCTATGTTCACATCCAGAAAAGACACAGCAGTGAAGGATGGGGAGAAAGGCAAGAGACATTTGCAGCAAAGAGTCACAAACCTTTCCCATCAATGACCTCTTTGGCAACAGGTCTGCTTTCTGCTTTCCCACAGAAAGTCACAGAGATGCTGCTTACACTGAATATGAAATATTCCTGGGTTTTAAAACATGGCAGATGTAAAATTTCAAAAGTATGGGCACATACTAGTTTCACTGCTTGTATTCTCAAAGTATCTGAACCCACTAGCTTTAGTTCCTTGTAAACCTGCAGAACAAGAGACTCAGCTAAAAGTGTGTACCAGTTCACAGACATAAATACACACACATTATTAGATGACTTTTTTTTTTCATGTGGATACATATATAAATACATGTATAAATATAACCACAGAGGAAATTTTATATAATTGGTATGTGCATATACACTCCCACCTACTTAAGCAGGACTAGCATAAGCTTAAAATTTGTCTGATTCTTAAAATATTACCAAAATGTCTTTTATGATCACTGAACAATAGGAAATAGCATATCTAATATCTCAGAAATGTGTAAGCTTTAATTCGTCGTCTTGAAGCAATAAAGATAACTACTTGCTCTGTTTCACAATTAAACATTTAAAGCTCTTGAAAACACAGTATTGCAGAGCTCATGCACAGATAAAAGGATTTGATAAATTCAGTTGTATTTATTTTAATATGTTCTTATCAGTATAGAGATGACATGAGGAGGTGAATGGATTAAATGCATCCTATTCTTGACAAATATACACAAGTTCAAATAGATGTACAGATTTGCACTGCTCTACTCTTAACTAGTACATGCAAGTACTTCAGTGAACTGTTTGTCAGCAAAACCTACTGATGTGAATCTGCAAAGGAAATCCTGTCTCGTCCCTGTCACAGTTATTTTTCATAAACGCAGCGTTCATAGTTCACAATCATCATTGTCCATAATATTGTAAATATTTTCAGAGAAATAGTAGGATATTTTCCTTACTGTTGTTGGATTAAACTGATGGATTTTTCCTTCCAATTTTCAAGGTTAATTTATCTATACCTGTTATGTATCTATTGCTGCAAAGAAAACTTGTTTTCTCTTAAAGAGTATTTCCTGTTGGTGTTTATTCTTGACACAGGATGCTCACTGATGTGTAACCACCACACTTTTTAGGATAGAGCATGTTTTATTCTTCACAAAGAGCATGATGTCTGTGTTTCAAAGTAAAACACAGATCAATCCTGAGCACAGTCTGCTTTCATCCATATTGTGCTTGTTACAGCTGCCCCCAAGACACGCAAGCCATGTCCAGACACATTCTGTGGCACAGCAGGCACCAGAAACAGTTCTCAACTGCCTGAGCAGGCAGGTCTACAGGAGGTTGTGCCTGTCTTGCTTTCTATGTGCCTCCAACTTTATCTCAACAGGTTTTATTTGCTCACATACTCTTACATGCCCTGATGTAAATAATATAGACCCAAAACCTGAGAGACCGAGAGAGACTGGAAGTATTTGAAATTAAATCTCCCATGTGGTGCGATCCCCTATAACAAGGAAAATATTTCTTCTGTCAGCAGAAAAAATGGCAACAACCATCACTTGAGATTAATAAATATATTGATAATATGGTTTGGGAAAAAAAAATTAGTCTTAATCCAGCTTTTGTTTTTTTTCTGATAGTATCTCTCACCAAAAGTAAAAAGAACCCAAATCAACCTCTATTGTGACAACACAGCTTTAGTACAAAATATCTGCAAATACTAATGAAATAAAACTGAAATGTTCTATCTGAAAGGTGGGGAAGTGCTATAGCAAGACCTTGTCTATGAGCACTTTAGAATACTTTAAGTCTAGAGGTCATTTAAAGTATGATAGCCATAGTAAATTTGTTGAAATTAAACTTGCCTAGATGAGGAACATTCAGTCTGGTAGAAAACTTTTGCTGAAAGTTTTCTTTAACTCTTTATCTAGAAAAACATCACAGAAAAAGCACAAAAAGTTTTATCAGGTGAAAACACCAGAATTTTGTGCAAGTGCAAAAAAAAAAAATCAATTGAGCCAACCTCCTTACTTTTACTGTACTCATGTGTAACTCTTAGGAAATGCAAAACTGAAGTTATCCTCTTGAGAAGTGGTAAGGCCCAGAGGCCTAAGACAATCCTTCTTGAATTCATAATTCATCAAGGATTATTCACCCATTTTTAAAAGCAAGGATCTGGTGTGGATAAGCATAGTCATTTTATATTTATTCTTCACATTTTCAGGGAAGTTACAATTCATAACACTTCAGTGCAATATAAATTATGATTAGCAAACGAGAAAAATCAAAACAGAATGATAGTGTGTTCTATAAACATGATTAACAGTCAAAGAGTTGGCTCAGAGTTCTCAAGACTTGCTAAATCCTAATGTCCTTTCAATGAGACCTAGAGTTGTTTGTGCATTTATTTACAGAGTTCTGATTTGCTCATAGCTGATAGCAAAAATTAACTGGGGAAAAAAAAAAAAAGCAAATGCTTAAAGGCTACATTTCTTGTCAAATCAGAATTTTTAAGGATTTCTGTGCATGATGTTAGGATATGTTAGGATATTGCTAATTTTGAAGAATTTCTCTGCTCTATGTTATGCACATCTCTTACTTTGTGGCCAAGTCTACAGCAATATCTGACACTACTTCAGCCACACATCATTATTTGCTGGACATAAAAGAGACACACTTTCACCTTTTGTTTAAATTCTAATGAGAATTACACTATACTCAGGAGGTGGTATGCTAAGAATTCCCAAATCCCTTGAGCAAAATGCAGCTCTCAATAATAAGATTGTCTTGTACTCCCAAAGCATTTGAAAGTCTTTGCAAAATGAAATGCCTATTAAAATTTCTACTGAATTTCTACTGCAAAAAAAGTGCAGACATCAAACATCTTCTGTTCTCATTTATTGAACAGGTCCCTGTTCTGGGAACATGGCTTCTTGGGAGTGAAGAGGCCTACAAACTTTTAAATATGGAAACTTCCAACTCCCCTTTTAGGTCCTTTTCTAAAGGTAATGAGTTGTGACAAAGACAAGCCAAAATTTCATGTAGTGTCTTACAGGAATCCTGGGACAAAAGCACAAGGTAAGATACCAAGGCCTGCACAACACCTGTGGTTTTGTCATTTGAAAAAAATAGAAATAAATGGAGTGAAGAAACCCACAAATATCTCCATATCTCCACCTCCAAAAAAAGCCAATCCATTCATCTCAGAATTTCAAAAAACCTATATTGTTATATGAAATAATGACATAGAAGTCCATATCTATATATTCACAGTATTTGCTCTTTTTGGCAGTATATATTTCAAAAATATTCAGGTCTAATTTCCTTTAAAAAAATCTCCAAGTTTGCTATTATGAATGGCATTCCTTTTCTAAAGTAAGAGTCAAACCTTTGTATTATTTTCTGAATTTCTCAGACTTAGAATTCTGCCTCCATTGTGAAAAGCTATATGAGTCTTATTCCATTGATTAACTTTTTGTGCATATTCAATTATATAACTTTTTTCCCAATTAAAAAGAAATAAATCACTTTCCTCCAATTAGTAAATATTGACAGCAAAGTTGGTTAATACTCCTTTTTCCAAAACATTGGCGCATTTCCTAAATTCAGTGTAAAAGGAGTCAGAATAATATAAGACGGTCGACAGGGAAATTAGTGTTCCTAGGAAACTGAGGAAACTAGTCAGAGCCTAGGTGTACTGGCAAGGATAAACCATAGAGAAATATATTGGTAGTTTTGAACTGAAAATATTTTACAAAAAAAGTTTACAGGCAAAATAAGCAGCATCCTTAAAGTCCATTTCTAATCGATTTTGCTAATTCATCAAAGGTGAATAGCAGTGCTATGAATTACTTATCCCACATTTACATGAACAAATGAATTTGAGGGTGAAAGGTAAAATCAAAAAGATAGTTAGCTTCATCTGTACCACAAATTCAATGAACTCTTAGAAAATGTGCACAATAGCAGCCTGCAGAAAGCTTCTCTTAGCATATTGTACTTCTCTATTGTAAACTGAAGAATCTACAGGGTGTTAATAAATTGAGTACAATAGTATATCTTGCTTTTAATAAGATGTTTGTTCTGAAAGCACACTAAAGCCTCATTCAAAATGAAGGTGATAATGCATATGCATTGTGGCTTAATAGTAGAAATCACACCTTTCTTTCCTTTCTTCTTACCTAGATCCTCCCCTTTTTTTCATAAGCTGCATATTTTTTGAATGAGTTGTCTGGTCAATAAGTAAAAAGTGTATTAGATGTCTTTAACATATTTGATTTTTCAGATAAAACGGAATGCTTGAAAGCCCTCAACAATGATTGAAGGTGTTTCTTTGCTTTACCCTAAAAGCTTTTTTGGCAAGTTTCCAACCAGTAGAGCACTTCACTGCACAGATGAGATCTTCACAATGATTTATATTATAAAGTTACACTTCTATACTGAAGATAAGCACATTAAGAGATGGTAAATAACCAATCTCTAAAGACCAAAAGCTAGCTCCCCTATAGATACACATTTAAAATCTCTGCTTACACATAATCTTAATTCTGATTGTACTTCCTCATTGTCTTCCTCATCAACTTCCTAATCGGTTTAAAATTCCTAAAGTGTGAGAAAGGAAAAAATAAATCAAGGATTACAAGTATAATTAAGCACACTAACACTCATCTTAGTCTAATTCTTATATAGGATCGTGTTAGATATATAATTAAACAAAAGCATGGAAGAGCTCTCCCATGGCAGCCCATATTTTAGAGAAAATCAATGATTTCTAGACTGAAAGACACACTTGAGAGAGTCTAAGAAGTTATAAAACTCCAGGTAAGGTAGCAAGCAGGAATACTCTTAAAAGGATTTCTAATGACCCGGAATTTTTTTTTCCTTAATTGCCTTTAAGAAGTTTTGCTTATATCCAACTAGCGCCTGCTAGATATATATAAACCAGAAAGCACACTGAGACTTTTTGAAATAAGAATCCAAACATTAGGGGCAGGATATTGGGGACAGACAAGTAAACAATGGGATCTTGTTCCCAGGAGGGAATGCCAGACAAATCCTGTGCTAATCTGGTGAGGCTTATGCCACGTCTCCAAACAGGCTTCATCATGGGCATGCTCACAGTGGACTTCTACATTAATATGCAACTCTTGTTACTGATGATGCAGATCCTGGGAAGTTGAGGTGAGTGTGTTTCAAAGGCTGTAACTGCTCTGTCTCCTGTCTCAGCTATTATTTCTCACAAATGAAAGTTATAGGTCACAGAAGAGAAGGTGGCACACAGACCTGCAGAAAATAAAATACTATCCTCCTTAAAACCTTGACCATCTGTCAATTTAAATCTGCCAATTTAAATTGATCATTTGACAGGGTTTTTTTCAAGTCACAGAGGATTTAGAAGTGTGAGGCATTCCTCGATATGAATCAAAATCAATGGAAGATTTATTTCACTGAGTTTTGGATCAGAGCATTGTGTGAAGATGCAGACAGCTTTGACACTTCGCCTATGTCTAGCGTTATTAAAACCTTCACAAAACTATAAAACTAAATATAGGACTAGCTAGGAAAGGATCCTGCACCTACTTTGTGCCTGTGGGGACTGGTTCCCTGTATCCCAGGTCTGGTTCCAAATCTCAGCAGTGGCATTTCTCACAAATGCTCTTTGCACAAAAGAGGACTATCAGAGGTACAGGCCATAAGAAAGTTGTATCCTCACTCTGAAGAGCTGAGAGAAAAAGGATTCTAGTTTGTGTTCTATACAGTTTTTCCCTCTCTCAAAAGACAAAATATGTTTTGTAACCAGCCTCTTTTATACTGAAATGGTGCTGAGGCTGAAAGTCTGTTGGTTTGTTTGTTTGTTTTCCAGCTGAGGCTTTTAAGATGCAATGTTTTAGCATTGTTTTAACATCCACAATAAATTATAGACAGTCCTAAAAATCTTCAAACTGCAAGATACAACAGAGATGCCTACTACTGCTCTGCTCCTGCAGGTCACTGCTTGGATCAGCTCTGGTGATAGGAGACTTGTTTTATCTTCGTTGTCCTTTTCATCTTCCATTCCTTTGCTGAGCAACTTTTCAATACAGTTTTATGCAGCCAACATTTCTACTAGAAAAAACAATAAATCATAATTCCAAAGTAATATTCCCACGACCTTTTGTCATTATTTTGAAGCCCAGTTGGTACATGAACACCAGCCTACATATTATCATCAGAGCAAATGCTATCTCAAAATTACCAAGACACAGAAAAATATCATTTATACAGAAGAATATAAAATGGCACTACTAGTTAAAAGATAAGGCATATTGAAAGAATTTTTCATGTGGCATTTTTATGTGATAATTAATTCTTAAAAGTCTAAGTTTCAGTCTCCATATAAATAAGTGGATGTTAATAGGCCATCCATACAGACTCCCCTTTTAAAATACCAGTGAGATATCTCTTATGTTTATACATGTCTAAGTACAATTAATACAGCAACCCAACTGGAAATAAAATTGCTTTAGTTAACCAACCATAGCAAGGCAATCAAATGTTGTATCAAATGTAATTGTAGAAGATTCATTTGGGGAATAACAGCAATTACTTCATCCAGAATTCTCCCTTCCTTCTTCCAGTTTGTGCACAATTTTTTTATGAGTCTCTATGTCAGAAAAATAATTGGACCATCACAAGTGTCAAAACCACCACCCTTTCAATCTGTAGTGTACAAGACATTTCAAATTGACAAAGCTGTTTCATTTAGATATATTGGTTTGTACACCTGAGTTGTAACTGCTTTAATCTAAAACATTCTAGTAGACTTAATTTCTCTAGCTGTACATGCAGCTGGGGAATTGGGCAACACCAATGGAGTAGGAAACAGAGAATGGGATTTCTTTATTTGCCTGAAGATAAGGACTTTTGATTTGCCTCCATAAACTTCACATATATTCTCTTAAGACCTAATGGTTTTCTACCAATTAAGCATTATTTTAGGGCCATGTAAACTGCAGTTCAGCTATTTTAACCAGCTTTTGCTTCATCAGGAAACAACATGTCACAATCCAAATTTTTTTGGTCCTTTTTTACTGAGAAGACACTTAGTATTCTTAATTAATATTAATTTGAAAAGTTTTGCATCTTTACTAAACTAGTGATTGCCAAAATTATTTTGATATTTAATTATCAGTGAAAAATACCAATATCCATTATGATCTTTATTTCTGTCAAGTCAGCAAAAAACTAATGGTAAATATGTAAGATACATGTTCTTATTTTGGATTTTCATTTTGCTCGAGACATTCCACATAGACCTGACAAGAGTTCATTTATTAACAAAAATTATATACATGGACACAGTGTCAATCTGTTTATTTAGAAAGCTATGTAAGATGTTAGAAGGAAAAGAATATGAAAATATTTTAGCTGACACCAGATATTCACTGTTCAGCAATTTGCTGGGTTACAGATTCCCAAGCTAATTTCAATCTGAGATTTCTATGTTCACGGCTATTTTTGGTTTTGGTAAACATGGACAGATTATTTTAGACAAAACCAAAGCAAAATTTTGGCAAAGATTCCTTTGACTATTGATCCTGCCAATGTCATGGAGCAGATCCTCCCGGAAACTATGCTGACATGTTGAGGATAGGGAGGTGATTGGTGACAGCCTGCATGGCTTCACCAAGGGCACATTCCAACTGGAAAATTTCATTCCAACTGGAAAACTTCATCCCTGCTTCCCAGGGATGCAGTCACATCTCTAGCCTGGCAGAGTCCAAGTGTTTGGACAATACTCTCAAGCACAGGGTGTGATTGGGGTGTCCACTGCAGGGCCAGGAATTGGACTTGATGATCCTGATGGGTCTCTTCAAACTCAGCATAGTCTATGATTCTATGAAACTGAAAGGAGGTAGATGTAGATTAGGTATTAGGAAGAAATTCCTTCTTGTGAAGGTGGTGAGGCACTGACACAGGTTGCCCAGAGAAGTTGTGGATCTCCCATCCCTGGAAGTGTTCAAGGCCAGGCTGAATGGAGCTCTGAGCAACCCAGTCTAATGGAAGGTGTCTCTGCCCACGGCAGGGGCATCAGAACTAGATAACCTTTAAGGTCTTTTCAAACCCAAATAATTCTGTGATTCTGTAATCTATCAAAAAGCCAAAACTTAAGTTTTCAGCTTTGTTTTTCATTGGTTGATCTTCTTAAAGTAGTTTGAATTTAATTTACTATAGTAATAAAAATACCGGAAGACATTGTACTCTCATTCAATTAGAAATAGTACGTAAAAGGAATTTTAGTAGATGTGGATTTGTATGTCTGTCAATAGTATAGTCCTAATAGTTTTCTAAAGGACAAATTTTCTCCTTTAGAGAATTTGGACAATCTTTACATTAAATCATTAGCTGAAGAAACAAAATTGAGTCTGTGGGAGCAAATCTGGATCTTCAAAGGTTTTTTGAAGGATAATTTCACAAGACCATATCTGAGGATGCTGAATTTTTATTATCCTGTGACATTAACCTGAAAATAAAATCTTTAATGCTTGCACATTTCTTTTGCTGTGAACTGTACAAAAACTACTCATATTTAGAATAAGGTGTTAGAATAGGCACTCTGTCAGTCGTTTGATCTACACATCCCTTGTAGCTCTGTACAGACCTTGGTCTTACAGTCAGCCTCCTTTGCCCTTCCTTTTTTGCACGTGTTCCACTCAAGTCAGCCCATATATGTTTCCCCAGAAGGAATGCTTGTGATATTTTCTCCTTAAAACTCCATAGGCTACTATTTGGCTGCAATCTGACTGTCAAGGACATTGCTGATCACAAGCTCATTAGAAGCAAAAATAGCTTGTCCCACGAGTTTCTTTCTACAGTGACTCATGTGTAATGCTGCTGGAAGGGCTTTCATCACCCAAAACCAAATACTGGATGAGAACTGAGTCTCATGCAGCATGATGTAGACCATTCTTAATGCTATCAGAACCCTCAACTGCAGAAAGTTATACGGTCTATCTTCTATTTTCCATCACAGCCATTAGGAGAATGAATCTTCCAGTGAAAATTAAGTTTATCAGAAGATCTGTGTGCAAACTAATTTGAGGAGTCATTTTCTAAAAAGTAGGCCAGAAAAGAAGAAAGATTACTCATGGCAAAAATGGAACAAATTGAATTATAAAAGGCTTAATAGATTTATTTGAAATTTAATTGCATAATCTAATGTCAAGGTTATTACATGGTGCATAGTGTTCTGATCCAAATTCAAAACAGTAAAGTACAATCTCAGTTTGCAGTTACTTTATTATAAATCCAATCCTTTTTTTTTTTTTTTCCAATACTGACCATAGTCTTTGTCTGAGCCACAACATTAATATAAAATCACACTTCAAAATTATTTTGAGATCTCTCCTTGGCAGTGGATTCTGATAAAACCTGAAGCCTCTTTGGTATGACTGACTTCTACTGCAAATAAAAAGTGTAAAAAGTCAAACAAAAGCTGAGCCCATGTTGAGGTGATGCCAGAATGTACCATAGAAGCAAAATAATTCGAAAGAGATTTTGATTGTATTCACAGTTCTGCACTGAGTCCATCAAGCAGGTTTTGTTTTCTATTCACAAGAGAGACAGATTAGCAGAAAAGGTCACTGCAGCATTCTTGTTATAGCATCTCCATGGAATGTGCATTCTGTGTTTTACCATGTGTTAGAAGCTGTGCCTGTGCAGAGAGCACAGTTAAAAGCATTCAGGCAGTGTCCAGACTCTCTGTTCTCCTAAAGCCATACTGAGCAGCCTGACCTTAGGGCCTTGTCTGTTTTCAGATCTCCAAGTGCCTGAGTAACACTGGATCAGAATGAACATTTGTGCTGGTTTTGACTGGGTTTGCATTAATTTTCTTTGTAGTAACTAGCATGGGCTATACTTTGGATTTGTTCTGGAAACAGTGCTGGTAATTCTGGTGTGTTTTTGTTATTGCTGAACAGTGCTTTTGCACAGCCAAAGCCTTTTCTGCATCTCACACTGCCCCACCAGTGAGAAGGCTGGGGGTGCACAGCTGACCCCAACTGACCCAAGGCATATTCCACACCATACAGCATCAAGCTCAGCATAAAATGCTGAGGGAAGAAGAAGGAAAGAGGTGGGCTTTTGTAGTGATGGTGTTTGTCTTCACATGTCATCCTTAAGTGCAAAGGAGCTTTGCTTTCTTGGGGATGGATGAACACCTGCCTGCCTATGGGAAGTGGTGAAGGGATTCCTTGTTTTGCTTCGCTTCTGCACGCAGGTTTAGCTTTACTTATAAAACTGTCTTTATACCAACCCAGGAGTTTTCTCACTTTCACTCTTGCAATTCTCTCCCCCATCCCAACACGGTGTGAGTGAGCAAGAGGCTGTGCATTGCTTATCTGTTAGCTGGGGTCAAACCATGACAACATTATTAGAAAACCATTGTGCATTTAACTGTGTACCACTGTAATTCATGTGGGTGTGCAAATGCAGTCTAGGTTTGTAGCAGCATCATGTAAAATTACCATCTGCTTTTAGTTCTGAAGAAACATAAAGGCATACTAAACTACTTTGACACTTAGCAGGGAACTGTAGCCTAAAATTAAGAGGCTTATGATCATGCAGCACAATATTAATTTGGTTTGATTGGTAATAAAAAAATCAATGTTGTACATGTTACAATCATGTCACTTATTTTTCAGTAAAGCCTGAAATTACAAAATAAGGTAATTTAATGTTTGACCAGGTTACGGCCTCTTTCAGCAATGCTAGAATATTGAAGAGATGCAATTTCTAAAACATGGAAACATATTCTGAAAAATAGTCTATGACTCCCAAATCATGTAGATAACCAAACCCTTCTGTATTTTTTCTTGCTTTTCTTTTTCCTTCACATAAGAAAAAGACAACTTGTAAAAACCTTTTTTATGATTATGTTCCAGTGTTTGGAATAAGCACACTTTTAACTGATAGCAACCATCACTCAGATGTCTTCTCTGTAATCATTCCCTGTCTGTCAAAACTAACAGATGTCTTGTGTCACCTTCAGAGCTACATCCCTGCATCTGTGAAGCTCCCTATGAGCTTCTGAAGGGAAAAGTTCACTTTATTCTCTAGGCACCCTGACTGAGACTCTGTTTACTGAATTAAATAAAATGCCATGTATAGTCAATTATTCCTTCTGTTGTGGATATATAAACAACATATTTGTAAGACTATAGTTAACATTTCAGAGGGGAAAAATCCAAGAAGGTTAAAAGGAGAAAGACTGAAACTTACCCCAAATTCATCCCTCCACTGATGTGATGCTTGGTACTTCTCTGCTTCTTTAGCAAGGCGCTGAAGAACAAAAAGAGAGAGGACATACTTTTACTCTCTACTGATTTTTCACAAAGAAAAGTCTTTCTCTTACTTTTTTCATATACATGTGTTCTCTCTATAAACTTTATATATCTATGTTTTTTTGCACTTACTTGAAAATTATGTGTATTTCAGTAAAAAAAATTCATCTAAAGTATTTCATCTAAAAAAATACTATGTTCTGTATTAGTTGATATTTAAGTGCTGTAATCATGCATTAGAAAACTTAATCCTCACTGCAATATAATTTAAGATCTTCTAGTTGAGCTCAAAATCCATCAATATCCTGCTGAAAAGACCTTCTCTTTATACACACCACCTTGTCCTATGTGCATTAATTTAATCTACCATCCAATGACAAGTATTTATTAGAATCTTAAAACACTGCATTATGAACATTTATTTCTCCATTATATCATTTAGCTTCAATTACAGAAACTTCTGACAGCCCTGTGATTAGTAGGGACCCATAAATAGTCAGTAATTTGAACTAGGTGGAGTCTGACCTCATGGATTGAAATAGCAGCTGGAGAGTAACAGGCATGTACCTGGAGGGTATTTTTCCCATATTTACTAATTTGAATAAAATTCAGACTTTCCACTTAGCCTCACAGGATGCAAAGCACAGTGTACAGGAATGACCAGATGATACTTTTTCAAATCAATATCTGGTACAGATACACCCTTTGGGTTGGATGACATGCTCCTCCTCATACAGAATTTGAAGTCTGAAAAAAGCTGTTTGGACACACTTCTTAGAAGTTTGTTGTGATTTTGCAAATAGAAGTTTCCAAGGTAATGCATGTTCTCCAGCTGAGCTGCACACATCCCTGGAGAAAAGCATCCATCCTAAAGCAAGCCAGCTCACTCTGAAGAAGCACCTACCTGATGTGAATGTAGTTCATGTGGACTCAGTCATGTCCTAACAGTTGAGTGACTTACTTTTAGAACTAAATTATTTCACAGCCCAATACAAATTTTAGCAACCTTTTTTAGGAACTCATGGTCCCTTTCTAACAGACATAGCCCAACTATATCCACCAGAGAAGTAGGGATGCAAATGCTTTTACTGTGTAACAAACAATATGTGCACAGTAAGTCTGATGATCCTTTTAACATTTCCTACACAAAATAAAGTGGCTGCCTAAGTCACATTTTCAATTGAGTCACTTTGTCAGCTCTTGCTAGCAACCAGAAGGAATATGAGCAGACAGCCCATGTAAGCTGGAATCACAGAGACAGTGCTGTCAGAACCTCACCTCAGACCTGTCCCAGGTTGCAACCACTGTGCTACCTCATCCCCTGAGGGAAAACCCTCTCCCTGCTCTAACAACTACCAGGGCGATATATTTCACAAATCAACATTTAGGGTCTTTTCTTCATTTTCAGGTTTGGAATCATTCTATAAAAACAGAAAAAAAAAACCAATGAACCTGTGTGCTCTACTGCCACAAAATGTGTGCCTGCTCAATTGTTTTATTGTCAATGACAATGATTCTTAGCTATCAGAAAGCTGCCAGCATCTTAGAGGTATTGCCCACTGGAGGTACCTCCACAGTAACCAAGTACCACATCAACAAAAGAAAAACTATTATATTATTTCATCCATTACACTGGGAAAAAGCACAGCCCAACTTTCTCTTGACTGCACTGGAAAAAACATCTACAGTATTTTCTTTTTTTTTTTTAATAGAATAACTTTGTTAATCGAATTTATTTGCTCAATCTAGCCAGTTCTGCCTTTAAATCTGTATATCCTCTGATTAAGTCATGTTTCATCAGACATAGCAATGCAAGATATAACACTTACTACACGTGTAAATAGCTGCAGTTAACACTGCCCTCAGATTTCCTTCACACTCTGCTCCACTGCCTTAAGGTACTCAGAGAACCACAAAAGACAGTAGAACTCAAATGCAGATAGATTGATTATGGAGCTAAACATATACTGATCATCAACATTACTAGGAATTTGCGTGAAAGGAACTGCAGCCAAGTTTGAAATTCTTCAGCTCCACTGGTAGATTCCCCAGTTAATCTGCACTAGAAAGTAAAAATGTTTAAAGAAAAATTAAAAAAAAATTGTTTTGGGTTGTTTTCTCGTCTCAAATGCAGAAAAAATAATGAATATCCCTCACTAAAAGCGCTAAAGCCCGGAATGCTCTCGAGGTCGCGACAGCGCTTTTATGCGTGCGTGATCCCTGCCGGGGTGAGTTGTGTAACTCTCCCAAAGGACAGAGTCCCAGCTACCGCAGATAACCTGTTTCTGCTGGCTCCTCTGGGACGAGAGTTTCCCCAGGCGTGGTGTGCTAGCGTCAATGAGAATAAAAGGCTGCACAGAGGGCTCTTCCCTGGGATAACAGCCGTTTATTGCAAATCCAGTGTTGCTTCGTGAGGGTCTGGAGTTATCCAGGTGGCTGAGTAACCCAGAAGAAAGAGCCGGGAAGAAGCCCTGCAGGGCTCTTTTAAAGGGAGATGGGATCAGGAAACGCCCAGTGGGGAACGGCACAGTTCAAAGTGACCAGTGGGGAAGAGCTTTCCAGGACATGGCCATATATGGCATCTGAGATATGGGTACAGCTAACACAAGGGAAATGTGGGATTTTACCACAGCTCAGGCAGAAGGATCAGATATTGGAGGAAGAAGGCTGAGGGCTTTGCCTTGGTTTTCTTCCCACCAAAACCTGAAGCTCAACAGCAGCAGCTTCTGCCAAGCGTGCTGCTACACCTCACAAAAGAGATATTTTGTTCTTATTTTCCTTAAGAATATTTCAGTCAGGTCTAAGTCAGAACCCACCCTAACTGCCCAAGCAACCTTCCAAAACAACCCTACATGCAATATCTACAGCCCTTTATACATTAATATAGCCTCCCAAATGAGAGGTTGCCATTTGGGGCACGTGCACAGTGTTCTGTTAAAATTAATAATAATAAACTAATACAAAAGTCCAAGCGACCTGTTCAGAAACAGTAATAAACAAGAAAACAGATGTTCCTTGACTCCTAGAACTCCAAACCCAACACCTTACTGTAAGTCCACATGACCAGGAGCCAGGACTATACACACAGGCTCCAGGAACAGGCTGAGACACATTTTTTATTTCATCACTTCTTAGCTGAAGAATCTGTTCATTTTGCTCTACTGTTTAACAATAATTTTCCTTTTTTTCCTTTTGTTGCAGTTCTTAGATCAATTTTTCAAAATTTTATCTGCAATGTATCCAGTAGTTTAGCTGGAATGTATACTTAACACGTACTTCCTAGTGCCCTATGTCAACACTCCTGGGTCAAAAACAGTCATACAGTTAAGCAAACTCAAGTTACCTGTTTCCTTCATTGTGACACAAGGACAGACTAATTTTTCATCTTTCAAAGAAAACAGTCCTGCTTTCTTTTGAGGTATGCAAATGTCAGGTCTGGCCTTCCCCATTTAGATGGAAGAGTCTCGGGAGAGCACCAGCAGAGGAGCTGCACAACAGCTGACACCTGGCACTGCCCATTTTCCCTCTCATTACAACGAGGGTTTAATATGGCAACAGCTTCTTTAACACCATCACCCACTGCACCCCCCTGCAGGTTTCTCCAGCAAATACTAGAATCCTTAGATTCAAATTTTTATGTGTGAGAAAATGAGAATAAATGGTCTAAAACAATA
Source organism: Climacteris rufus (assembly GCA_013398175.1). Classification (NCBI taxonomy): domain Eukaryota; kingdom Metazoa; phylum Chordata; class Aves; order Passeriformes; family Climacteridae; genus Climacteris; species Climacteris rufus. The sequence continues at coordinate 1,476,341 of VZRZ01005945.1, read as the reverse complement.
TTCCTGCATATCAGCTTTTGATCATTTCTTCCTCTGTGTCTTTGTATTGGGTGCTGTGAAGATGAAAGCCGTGGGATGTTTTCATGCCTTGAATGAAGCTCTATTTAACATCATCTTTTTGGATACAGAGTATGGAAAACAGAACAACACTAAAAAGGGAAAAAGAAACAAAACAAACACGAAACACAAATGTTGTGTCTTACCTCAATATATTTAAAAAACCCTACTTTGTGTAGTCTGCTAAAGAACAGATTTACTTCTGAAAAGAGTAAATTCAGATTTACTCTGAAGAAATAGATAATTTGAGAAACCATGACCAGGGAGAGAGGGCTGCAAAGGCTAACAATGCTGCAGCATTTATTCATGTGCTTTTGGAAGACGCCCAACAGCTGTGAGATGGTGTTTCTAAGTCAGGGATCAAAAAAGCTGATGCCAGATTATCCAGAGTGATTGACACAGTAGTTGATGTCAAATTTAAGGTGCTTGAAAATATTGTGATTCAACAAGCATTTGTTTAATAAATTTTCCTAGACTCAACAATTACTGCTTCTGCTTTTTTAATTAAACTTTTTAAATTATTGTTAATGAGAATTGCTCTCTCTCCTTTTTTTTTTTTTTTTTTTTTCCTCTATAAAGGGTGTGCAGCATGCATTATTTTCAGGAATTTTCAGAATACTTAGCTCATCAATAAAAAAATAATTATCCCTTGAAAAACAGTCATGGGCCACAAACAAGCATTTTTAATCAAACTTCGAAAGGAGTCAAGTGTTACCTTCCACTACATTTTCTTAAATCTTTCAAAGAGAAAGGTTACCTTTAAAGGAAAACAGCTACTGAAAAAATAAAGTGCAAGTGTTATTCACTCTATCAGCCTATGAACCTTTCTTTTAACTTTTAAAGGGATTATAAAAGATTACACACACACACACAAATAATAGAAAAGCAAAACAACAACAAAAAAGACCCAAAGCCCAGGTGCTTGTCAATCTCAAAACCCTCCATTTTTGAAGGTCTTGTCCCCAGCTTCCCAGTTCACGTTCCTATCTCTGAAAGGCAGCCTTTGATGCAGCACAGACTGCAAGAATCTTTATCTGATCTGTAAAGATCAACTCCCTAGAAGGCCTATTCATCTTGCAGCCTTCATTTTTTGTGTATATGTCATATTTTTATCTCCTCCTAGCCAGCAAAGGATTCTGTCAGCAACTGGCCCAATTAAAATTATATTCAGTACAATGAAATGTCTTTTTAATATTTTTTGGTGCTTCACACTCTCCTTTAAGTATTTTATTTGAAAATAATATTCAACTAATTTTTGATATATTAAGCTATTACAAAATGTGTAAGCTTAGAGTTTATAAATATCAATAGCCTCACAAACTTTCTAAAACACAAAATCCATAGACTTTTTAGGTTATTTTAAGAAAATAAATACCCCAGGAAAATATATCAATATCAAGCTTAAAGTGAACAATGCAGAACACACAATGAACTTCAAATCCTAAATTTAAATATTATCCAAATATTCCAACCTGTTCTTGCATGAATAGTGCAAAAGCCACAAGGAGTATGTATAAAAGTGATTTCAGACATAGTTTGCATATATATATCTGAAACACAAATATTTTTCTTCCATAGCTGATTATAAATTGCATATAAATTACAGGATGAGGAAGACATTTTTTAAGTCTCATATATGATTTCTGAAGTGTCAATGGAAGACTGATTCTGTTATTTCACTACAGGTTTAATACAGACTGACAAAGCCTAAAGGATTGCATTTCCATCTCAGTAAGCTGTTACATTCTATATTAAACCAAATTAGAACTATTTTCTTCTGCCTTGATTCTACTGTCTTTACGTGCATGGTATACATTATATTTTCATAGGAATTCTTGGTAATGAATTATCCAAATATCCATGAATTACCCTATTCATTAATTTTACCCTACTGTATAAAAAAAATCAGGCATTTTGTCTCCAGAGAGCGTAATTTCAACAAACAACTGTAAACTGGAAGGTCAGTTGTTGCTGTCCTTTGGGTGTGGCTTGTGACCAGCCCGTTCCCACTAGGCTGGGGCCGAGGGGTGCAGGTCCTTCCCCCCGGCGCAGCAGGGGCTGTCCCCGCCCAGGGGAACAGATCATTGGTTCCCATGCTGGGTCCAGACAGCCGACTGATTGACCAATGCCCCTGTCAATCATTGTGGTCCTCGGCAGTGATTGACTCTCCCGGCTGTCCTTCCCTCGCCCTGGTTTTATAACATGCTCTGGTCACCATTTTGGCCGTCTTCTCCGCACCATATTCCAGGAATAAAACCTACTGGTGATAAGCGGAAAGAACCCTTTCTCATTCTCTTTATTTCCCTGCATAAATTAAACCGCTGTGTGTGAGCTAAGCCAAGATTCTGCGGGAGTTCTGATGCTCGGCTCGCCTCTGATCGGAGACTAGATAAGGCCTGAGTCGCAAAAGACTTCGAATAACTCGTACTTTCTACCTACGGCAAATGGCGCCGCACATTGGGCGCCACTTGCCTGGCTAGCTCAGTTGGTAGAGCGTGAGACTCTTAATCTCAAGGTCGTGGGTTCGCCNTCCCACCTCGTGGTGTAAGCACGACAGAGACAAAGAGATGGTACGGAGGGGCCTCTCCAGTACGGCAGTCCAGGTTTATTGTGAACTCATACAGGAGGAAAAGAGCGCGCATCGGAACTTACACAGCACTTTTAAAATCCAGGAAACAGGGGCAGAATGCTGACTCAAGCCAATCACTGAGAGGACGGGTGGGCTTGACTGACAAGTCGCCCGCCCAATGCGACCGCTGTCCGCAGGTACGTCACTGCGGGGCCGGCTGGCCCGGGTGTGCATGGGAACAATCCTGGCCAGAGCCGAGGGACAGGCATTCCAGCTGTCCCCACAGAGGACAGCAACCTGGGCTCTGTTTCAGCGGATCTGCCTCCGTGCAGGGCAGCACAGCACAGATCCGGGGCTGCCCCACAGGACCGTGCTGTCTCAGCAAACCGCAACAGTCAGTAGCCCAAAAGTGAGCACAGATGTGCTAATCACAGCAAGACCATAACCCTCATATAATGACAAACTTTCCTTTGTCTTATTTCTATATACCCAGAGGGGAGGAGTTAATAGGCATTGATTATCATTTTACATGTTATTTTTATAAAGATATTTCCTATGTGAGCTTTCTCACAAGTGGGCACTGATAATAATTATCACCACAAAAGCTGATCTAGATTTGGTGAAGCTGAGGCATGTCCGTTTGGGTAAGACAGTCCCAACCATAAAACAATGTCTTAGATTGACCCAAACACACGCCTAATTTTGCTGATTTAAATTGTAACCACAAGTTTTAATATTTCCTCTTTCAAGTAAATTTGTTTGCTTTTAAAAAATATTGTGATCACTAACAGCGAAGCACATAGGTTCCCAGGATAATTCATATTTCTCTGTGTCAAATAATACCTCTTTTCCTAAACTTTGCTGTATTCCATTATGTAAATGTCATAATCTTCAGCATAAGTGCTACCAGAATTTCAAACATATTTCTAAGATTTTTTTTTTATAGTGACCAACAGTAGGTTTTTGGTTTTTGCTGATCTGCAGCTTGGTTATATTTTCTGCATTTACATTGTGGAGTCACATATTACCGGGATGCCTGTTATTACGGCTTATCCCGGCTTATCAGCCGAAGACGCAGAATTAATGAGAGCCGGAGTCCGAGCTGTGTTCAGAGCAAAGGGCGGAAAAGGGGGAAACCCACCTTCGTTTAATTCTTATATACACTTTTAGAAATCACAGATCATTGGAGAAAGTTAACACTTCCATCTCTAACTATATTGGTTACAAGAAGTGTCCGTCAAAAGGATCTGTGTCCATGGGAAAGGAATGTAAAAAGATAATTTTTACAACAACATAGCTATGTTTACAGAAATCGTCCTTGAAATTGTCTAACAGAGAAAACTAGCTATTTTACAGTGAAAAATGGGCAACAGTCACAGGCTCTTTTTACTCTGGCATCTGTTGTGCCACATGATGGCAATGTGATCTGTGCTCTGTTAGTGAGGATATCTGAAGCATTTAAGGTCACAGAAAGAATATGTTTACAGCTGGTCTCCTCTATTCTATACAGAATTTGTATGTTGCACTCCTCAGCTACTCTCTGGGCATAGTTCTACTTTTGTCATCTAAGGCAGCAGTCGAGTCATATTCATATGGAAAAAGGTTACACTAGGCATCTACTGACATTGTGAGACTTACCAAAGCACTCTTCTTATAAACTGTTGGCCTAAATGTATATATCATTCAAGACAACCAGACAATTTTTCGAAAAGCTAACATTATTACACACTGGCAACAGTTCAGTGTAACACATCAAGATTTGTCTTCCACTTTATAAGCAATTTACAGTTACCTAAAATGCTAAATTTCTTTTTTTAAATCCAGCTCTAGTTTACGAAACTCAGCTTTAATTAAAGACTAAGCAGAAATTTACTTTCCATAGCTTTTGTGCTTTTCAAGCCATTTCAAGCCATTTCTGCTTTATTAATACTTCCATTTCAGACCCTCTTAATCAGTTTTTCTAAGAAGATGACCTCATATCCAAAACAAAGCTGTCGTGTTGGCTGAAAAAACCCTAATAAAAAGAAATATTATCACCTTCCTCATATTTAGAAGACGGAACTCTAAAGGAGTTCTGTTAATAGCTATAGTGAAAATCACTCTATGATTCAAGACTATCTTTATTCCTATTGTTTAATTAAATGAAAGAAGGAAAATAAGGCTGATTTTCTACAGAGAACTTTTACTCTTCTCTTGGTTTTCCAGTTCAAAAGCAAATCAAGCCACTGGTCCAAATAAGATCAGAAATCAATGGGAAATCAAAGCTGAATTAGAATACTTGAGTTTACAATATTGCAAGTAAAGTTAATGCTTTCTGACATAACCAATCACATTTATTTTAATGAGGAACAGTGAAATAGGGATGCCCTAAATTAATACATCCCACATGTACTTTTGACATCTAAAATGTCACGTGCAGTCAGCTGTCACTGACGAAACTGTCATACAAGAAAAGTAAAATAGGATAAAGCGAAAAAAACATTTGTCACAGTAACACTTCTCCATTACATAAAAGCAGCCCTTCTCTAAAACATGGGCTAGAAATAGCTCTTCTATTCTATTTCTTCCTTTCTTTTAGTGTGTGTATTTAAGAATTTTGCTACTGTTAGCGAATTAACAAAAAGAAAAGGCAAAAGTGGCAAAGTGGTAGTACTTCTAGTCCTAAAAGAGCTGAGTCTTTCAAATATATTATACTTTAATAGGATTCTCAGCTAAGTTTTTGCAAGAATGTAAATTCCTTCAGAAGCAGGCAAATATATAGTTATTGTCAGCTTTTGTTTCCATCCTGAAAACAAATCACAGAAGAACTGGAGCTATATAAACCATTGAAAATCATCACTAAGGAATATATAAATAAATAAGCTAAATCTCATACATTTAAACTTCTGGTTTAAAACTTAGGTGAGTGCACAGCCTGCAGAAGGTAGAGGGCAGATATCAAGTACTGGTTTGCTGCTGTCTGAAAACTTACTGGTTTCATCTCAGCTTTGTCTATAATGTTGATAATCCTGCCTATAAATAGTAGGATCATTGGTACTAGATGAAAAGAAACTTTGCAGGAGCAGTCAAATGGAAAAACGAACCACAGGTCCAAAGTCTTTGTTGGAGATCACTTGAGTATCAGGGAACAGAACAGATCAAATACAGCCACAATGAACAATGGAAAGAGCACTGAATTGTCTTCTGTGAGTGGAGCACTGAGTCCAGCCCATGAGGTATGAAATACTATTTGTCTGAAATATCTTACATACTTAATATGGTGCAGTGTGGGTGTACAAATTAATTATGTTCAACTATTATTAAACAGCAACAAGATTCTCATCAGAAGGTAGGGAGGTAGAGAAGCAACATTTCCACATTTATGGGGCGAGACAGGGGGGAAGGAGGTTCAGGTCCTAAGCCAGAGTATATTTTTAGGATGTGTAGGAGATTTGAGAAGCTGGGCAATATTATGACAGCTTGATACTACCAAAAATATTTCAGTAGACAAGGGAGTACGATAGAGAGAACTGTAGATAAAGACATGAAGAAAAACTATTAGAAGAGTAAGACAGTCTGTCAAATGCATCTTGACATCTCGCAGTGAAATTAGAGCGGGGTATAAAAATAGCAAAAGACCACTTCTTTTAAAAGATAATTTATCCTTCTCATTTGCAGAGGTTTAAACTCCTTAGAGCTTATTACATTTTCCCTCTAATAACTCATATGCCTTAAATGTAAGTCACATTAGTGTTATATTTTTAAACAGGCTCAAAGTGAAAGACACATGCTGAAACCATTAGACTGAAACTGCCAAGTGCTCCAACAAATCTCAAATTGCATAAGACCACCAGCTCCAGCTCACTACCTGCCTTAGGAAACCCTTGATCTTCATAGTTGGGCTAGTAACTTCACAGGCATGGTTAGATGACATGTATATTGAGTAGGCGTGCCTTGTTACTCTGTTTTATTCAAGTAGTTTCTAGCACCTCAAGGAGAAATCAGAACATAAATTTATTTTGAGAAATATCAAAATTAACTCACTTCAAAAAATGTGTTCTAAAATGTCAAAAATTAACGTTGGTCTAACTTCAAAAAAATTAACTTGATGCAGCTCAGCTTGCTTTACAACTTCTTCAATACCTCCTCAGTAAGTATCCAGTTAAAGCAAACAAACAGAAACAAACAAACAAACAAACAACCACAAAATGCAACCTTTCCATTTATACATTTTAGAAGATTCATTGAAATCTGACTAATATCAAATGGGGACACAACTGAAATATGCACCTGCCTTATTTTAAAGGGAAAAGTAGGAAAAAAGAACAAATTAATAACTCCTTGCAAAGTACAAGGAGAAAAAAATATTGATACAGGCTGGCATCACTTATGCAAGAAAAATACTAATTAAGTCAGTTATCTTTAATCAAATAGGGGATGCAATAGCAGTTGCATCTTGTCTCATCATATAATCAAACTGAACAACAAATTTCACAGAATGCTAAAGTTTCATTAGAATATAATAACAATATACCATATTTTATCAATTTACTACCAATAAAACTAAATAACAATATTAAATATATATATTGAACATTCAAAAAACTGTTTGCAGTATTGTTTTGGTTTAAGTTATAGTTTCTGCCACGATCACAGAAGTGGAGTTCAGCTAGGTAGGAAACACTAAATACAGAGAAATGTAGTGAGTTCAGGATTTACTCATTCTTTGTGTGCTACAAAAGAAATTTAGATGTAATGCTTGTGTAATCCCAAAAGAAGATAAAAAAACTGGGGATTTAAAATCTCTGCTGAATTGATAGGCAAGTATCTCTTTTGGCCATGTCACCAGAAGCAGCATTAAGCTCTCTCAGAGTTGGATAGGTATTTATAGAAAGAAGAGCAAAATCCAGGATTTCCAGAAATAACAAGAGTGAACAGAGCTCATTATCATCTCTTCCTCTGCAGAACAGGACTGAAATGTTTTATTTCATTAAGACACATTCATAAACTAAACTATAATGATAAATTCCAAAGTAGTTAATGATTTATAATAAAATCAAGATAGTACTGACGTCTGCAGCAGCATTTTCAGAAATGGGCCTATGAACAATACAGCTTTTTTAATAATAAAATATAGAGCTTGAATGGTGGAACCAAAGTGTGTTTTGTTTTTTTTTTAATCAGCATGTTCACCTCAGTTCTCAGATGTATAAATTAGAATAATGAATTTGACTTATTTCAAGTCTGTTCAAAAATGAATACACTTCTTAAAAGTATGTGCATGTATGTATATGTATATATGTATTTTTTTTTAAACTAGAGCTGAATAACAAATGCAGCTTTAACAAGGCGAGATAGTGTCTCAACAGCTTTGCATGTCAGGGAAAAAAATAGAGCAGGTGGTGGGCTATAGCTGCTGAATAATCAACTTGATCTCATCAACACTCAGGGGGTGAGAGCCAAGGAAACATGTTACTGTTGGCAACAGCAGAAACAAACGATACATTAATACTGCATGCTATTTTCAGTCAACATTTCCCTAATGGAAGTCATTCTAGTCAAAAGAAATAAAAAGTGTTTAACTGTGAGTCCTGGAGAAAAGCGAGTACAAAGGAAAATGACCTTCCCCTGGCAAACCCTAACAGAGATGTTTATTTTCCCAGAGACACTGTGTCAGTCACGACAGCAATGCTGCCAACACAGCACTGCCTGGCTCTGACCTGGGGTCACAGGACACCCAAAGCTCCTTCATTTCTTTCTTATCACATACAGTGTAATAACATGCTGCTTCTAAACTTCCCCAAATGAACAGCTGTACTCCCAACTTTCTCTCTCTCCTGGACTGGTTCACATTTTAATGTTCAAGTGCAGCCACGTCAAGTTTTTGAAAACAATTAATGTCCTTTGTTAGTGATTCCTTTTCTATAAAGGTCTACATGGAGTTTACTACATTATCTTCCAACAGAACATTCTTTCAGATCGTAACGTAAAAACACCTTAAAATTAAAAATAGACAAAAATGTAAGGTGAGAATGTTGAAAATGGTATATTTTACATTTCCATGCATTGTATTGGTCATTATTTCTTTCCAGCATCTTTTATCATGTATATGTCCTATATTGAAAAATCTATCACCTCTTTGTTCCAGGCAGCACAGTCCCTTTCTGGGCATTCTTGTGATTGTAAAGAAAATATGGTTAAGGTATATCATTAGCATCATATTTCTGCACTATAGGCTCTTTAAAATGGAATTATACATAAAAAATACTACTTTTCATCTTAAAATCTCCAGCTTTAAAAGTATTGCATATTGTCATGGATACCGATGTATTTAATAACTTTTCACATTCACTATGAAGTAAATATTGTTAATTGTATTTAACACATAATGGAAAGTAAAGCAGAAAGGTGACATAATGTGACCAAAATCACACAAAACATTACTGTTAGGTGCTAGTGGCACCTAAGTCCATAAGATTTATCCTCTGGGTGAATCTACTGTGTCTTCCTTTCAATCATTTTCTTCCTTTTCTTGTGATTATGTACATGACCTACAGCTATGCTTAAGAAATGTATTTGATTTACTGTCTAAATGAGTAATGTACGTATTTGAGTCAACATTCAAACTACAATTTCCTTCCAATTTTTAAAAAAAAAAAAAAAAAAGATTATTTTTAGTGTTACCCTCACAGGTGACACATTTGAGAACTAATACAAGAGGTTTAGGTTTATGTATTATGACTTCCACCAAAAGGTGTTTAATTAGGATGTCTCACACTTTTCTCTGTATGAAAATCTAATTGCCACCTTCTACCTTAAAGAACACCATCAAGAAGCATTATCCCATCTCAAAACTGCCTAAGCATCTTCCTCCTGTCACTTTTACATCTGGTGTCACTTTATTTTTTTTTCAGACTTGGATGCTTCTTTTCTATAAAGGTAATATATTGAACCATGCCAGCAAATTTAGCACCCTCCAGAAGTGTGTTTCCTTTTATTCCATCTAGAGCTACTTACTAAAAATCATAATCAGAATCAAACTGTGAATAGCAAAAAGAAATAAGAAAAAGCTAAGACTTAATTATTTAAAAAAAAAAAAAAAAGCCAAAAAACTAAACACATATGTCAAGAATGTACAAGCAAAGCAAAATCTGGCAGTACCTTGCCAGACTGGATGTTTGATGCACCTAACTCAGTATGATGCCATTGACTGCAGTTGGTTTGAGTTGCACTTAAAAACTCTGCCCACAGGGAAGAAGTTCTTCCCCAGTCCTGTTAAGGTGGCATGTTAGGTAGCAGAGATAATCTTCATAAATTAGTCTGAATCTTAAATTAAGATACCTGAGCTGATACTTGAGGGACTGTCAGTTTGTTAAAGGTTCAGAATTTTTTTAAACACTGCAGGATGTTCCTGTAGGATTTTGTGGAATCGTGTTTGCACTGCATTCTTAAGGAATACTGGAAAACAGGTGAGTTTTGTAAGTGGAAAGGCAGATTCATCTGGGCACTTACCTGTCATATGAAAGGTTAAGATTTGGGAAGCCACACATTGTGCCCTCATTTAGGTCACTGGCAGCACTGAAATGCTGAACCTCTACTATCTGAACTTAAAAGTGACTCAATGCTAAGGAGAAAAGCATATTTCACTTCTACATGATGGGATTTCGATGTGTATACTGCATTAGTGTAGACTAAAAATGCAGCTTCATCTTTATGTTGCATCACACAAAAACTTTTGATTCAATATAGGTCAGTATGATAAATGACATAAATGACAGTAAAACACATTCACTTGCGTACACAACAGAAGCTTCAAGCATGTAAACCCTGACCTTAAAGCCTTATTAAATTAAATTACAGCTAAGTTCAACCATACAGTGAACTCATCACCTGTATCCTGTGGCCAGGTGGTTTTAGCAAAGTTGAATGAAGGGTACGAGGAATGGTTGCAGTGCAGAAACATGAAGAGTCAGGTGAGAAGTGACAAGTGGAATCCCTTCCACCGTGTGACCTGATGATAATATCACTGGTTAGAGCTTTGATTTACAAAACCAGACAGCTTGACAGTCCTTGAACAGTTACTTGTCTCGGTTGTGTGAGGTTAAAAAGGAAATAAAAAATAAGAAAGTTTACTTTATTTAATAAATTAAAACTGTAAACTGCATTTTCAAGACTTTTTTTGTGTTTCTACCATTAGCCACTTGCCAAGTTACACCTTAAGCAAGGTCTCACAATATCTTTCTTCAAACCTTAGATCTTGGACTTACTTTTATATCTGTGTATCTCATCTTCTTATTCTACAGAAAAAAAGAAAAAAAAGGCACAAAAACCTCAGAAAAAACCTGTCAGATGTACAGTCCAGATAATGCTGTGTGGGGGATAAAAACAAACAAATAAACAAACCCAAAAACAAAATCACAAAGAAAAATNTTGCCAAGTTACACCTTAAGCAAGGTCTCACAATATCTTTCTTCAAACCTTAGATCTTGGACTTACTTTTATATCTGTGTATCTCATCTTCTTATTCTACAGAAAAAAAAGAAAAAAAAAGGCACAAAAAACCTCCAAAAAAACCTGTCAGATGTACAAACCAGATAATGCTGTGTGGGGGATAAAAACAAACAAATAAACAAACCCAAAAACAAAATCACAAAGAAAAATATTCCAACAAAACTTCAGATTTCTTAAAATCACAAGCTTACCAAGATCACAGGATAATTTTGAAGGATTTGGCTTTTTACTTAAAAAAAAAAAAGAAAATTAAATCTTTGGAACTGGAAATACTAGCAGGCACAGGCAAGTGGTGATGATGGCACATCAGAAGCTACAGGGCAACACAGCAAACACTCTGCCTGGATCCTGGATTCCCAACCATTCCTTAGTTTTTACCTCAGCTGGGGTGGCACCAGCAAAGCCACTGTGGTGCTCTGACACAGCTTTCCATGGCAAAGCTGGCAGCCAACCTCCAGAGTGCCCAGAAAGGTAAAAGAGAAGAAAGTGGCAACTTCTGTCAGCTCACGTTTTTTTGTAAGTACAATTCCACAATATGGATCTCCATCCATCAAGTAAGTTGTTATCCAACCAAAACTAAAAAGGTTGCTCACGTAAGTACTCAGATGCTGGAAAGATCACAGCTTTGATTAGCAATTTAACTGGAAACAAAGTCACTGATGTGCAGTGTAAAAATACTGTGGAAGGGAGATTTACTTGTACACTCTGTGCTGGAGTTTTACGGGTACTATATGCTCAATAAACTGCAGAAAATAGCAGTGAATTATACTACATATGTTCTGGTGAGTTTGTAGAAAACATGCTTACATTGTATTTACATAATAAAGTAAGATATGCATCATAAAACATATGCTCATTTTATGAAATATATATGTAAAGTACACGTATCTTGCTCAAAGTGCTTTTTCACGTAAAAATATATACACTGACTAATTAAAAAAACAAAATAAAACAAAAGCAAAACCAAAAACATTTACAATACAAATAGTTTGACATACCATTATTTTGGGCAAAAGAGTATAATCCAGACAGATTATGCTTTTTTACAGTAGCATTATAGGGTTTGGTGTTTGGAGTTTTTTAGCTGGTGAACTGCTCAGCTGATTAAATACTTTATTAGTCTGCAGCATTTTTAATTCCCGTGTGTTTAGTCTCAAGAAAACATAGAGGAAAGAGAACAAAAAGGTCAAGAAAAATTTCAAAAGTAAAACCAACAAATTAAAAAGAACAAACAACAACAAAAACTAAAACAAACAAACAAAAAAAAAAAACCCCAAACAAACAAAAAAACCCCAAACAGAACAACCAAAAAAACCTCCCTTATCTAAGGTAAAGAAATTTGAAGACTGCTTAAATTGATCTTATTGGCTTCATATCTTCAAAAGACCATGATATTCTAAGAGTAATATCTCTTTATTCCCTGAATCATTAGTCATTGTTGTGATTTTCTTGCAGAGGTAATCTTATGCATAGATTTCAGCCTTCTACTACCAGATAGGTTCATATATTTGTGTATAGGGTGATGGAATATTTCAAGATGAGCTGATGGCCATCATTATACATATGGTTGTCAAAATGGTAAAACTGCTTATTCTACTTATATCAAGCTTTTTGACCCTTTAGAGAGATAGAAAAAAAAGAAAAACCAACCCTAAACTAACAATCTTCTGACATCTAGATTTGGCATTCCTTTATGCTTTGAACAATACAAAGGATGAGACATTTTATGAGAAAGCTCAGAAAATGGGGTTATAGTGTTGAATAAAATTTTCTTATTAAGGCTACACTTTCTTCTTCTATGATTTGCACCAGTCTTCCCCAGATACAGTTCTGCCTATTTTTTCATTAAAAAAATAGGGTTTTTTTAAGTAGAAGTTAAAGAAACACTTTCCTCCCACTTTGTCAATACCTTGCCATGTTTGCAAAGACTTTTTAACAGTTCCAGTCAATCCAGAAAAGTGAATACACCAAACAAGGATTTTACTTCACAGTATGTAAATAAAATTAAGGCTTGTTAAACTGAATGTTTTCCAAGGTTGATAAAAAAGTTTCACAATAATCAAGCTCATTTCAATGGAAAGACTTCTGGCTAATCATCTCATGTATTTCATGTGCAGCCAGAAAGGAATTTGTATTGAGTATCTGTTTATGCACTTGGTTTTACATACAAAGAACTATTTATGCTTTCCTTGAGCAATAACATTTGCAGTGGGTTAAGAGCTGAATCTTCAATATACACTTCAATCATCAAGAGATGTTTTAGTATCATCCTCCCTGTCTTACCACAAATCTAGACCAAAGTCAGGAAGAAAACATGTTCCAGTTTCGAACAGGAGGCTATGTTTCCTAAAAATAATTGAAATGTTTGTTTTCCAAATATGCGGTTTGTAGGTATAACACATTTGACAATGTCATAAAAATACTGTTCTTCTTTATTTCTGAACAATCAAGTTGTCAGATTTAAGTGGAATCCACAACCCTGTACCAAAATCTGCTCAGTCAGTAGCAGCTTATTAAACAGATTTAGGTTTGTTTGGGTTTTGCTGTTGTTTATCGGTTGTTTTCTTTGCTTTGGTCTTTAATTTATGTAAATTGCACTGCTCAGATGAAACCATGAATCCTAAGCAAAGGATGTTATTGGTGTAATTTACTAGGCAGATTGTCTGTGAGGGGGATGAAACGCACATCTGAGAAGCTGCAGCACAAGACAGTCATGCACTACTTTCCCCTAGACATCCAGGTAACTTTCAAAAATCAGTGAGATTTATTAGAACTATGTGGCATCTAGAGACTGTTTAATTCTGGTCCAAACGTACCCTTTCCCAAAAATCTGGCCTAAGCAGAATCTCCATGGTTTTAACCAGGGATGTAAATATAAGATGATAAATATAAGACATAAAAATATATATTTATCTTATATAAGATAAATATAAGAGATAAGATGAACCCATATGCAATGTTCACTGACACATGAATCTTTCATTTAAGAGCCTAACCTAGAGAGGTCTGTGGCAGAAGAGACACCAGAAACTTATCCCCTACAGAACTATTCCTCTATCTATAGAATTATGATCAAAATTAATTGCTCTTCATTATCTTCTTGCAACACTGTCTTGTCTCTTGCCTGAGAAAAAGCACCCCAATTTATGTCCAGGAAAAATAAAAAAGATCAGATTTTCAAGTAACATAATTCTATTGATCTTCTATACAAAATACTGAATTAGTCTCTCGGGGGTAAATCCACATCATCTAGCAACTTAAAATAAAATACAAGGTACACGGAGATTTCAGTGCCATCTCATTTACACTGTTATTATTCAGTTTTACTCCCTTGTCAACTGTAATTTAATATTCTGCATTTAGAACTCTATCATCCCTCAACATACATGGATTTAATGTCTGTCACAAAGACTCAATAAACCATATGTGTTCATGTGTATACAATGCCATTTCTATCTCACACAATATATGTATGCTAATATATCTGGGTTTGAGAGCTTAACAGCTCTCCAAAGTACCCAGATTCAGTACTTAAACAGCTTTATGAAATTTAGTATTGCCTTATAAACAAGTAAGTACTTTTATGCATATTAGAAATACTCCTTGTTAGTGTGTGTTAACAAACCATCCTGTGCTATAAATAAACCTATTATTTGTTACTACAGCACATGTGCTCAGCCTCATTATCAGTCAGGGGACCCATTTTTGTGCAGGCACCACAGCAATCACTGCAGAATTGGCATGTAGCAACACAAAGCAAACTTTTTATGCAGCCAAAGCCTTTGGATACCAGAACAGAATGGGAATCCCTAAAGAGTACGTGTTCAAACACTCTATTAGAGCACATCTTGCAGTGCAGCTTAGCTAATAGCACAGACTGAACTGAATTGATTTTCTTCAGTTATTTAAATCTCATTATATATGCTCTATTTAATTTCTTCTCCACTTAAATTGATACGAAATATAAAACAACCTCTAAATAATTTAGTGTGAAAAAACATACAAGCTAATTAAAAGCTAAAATTTGAAACCCAAACACATTCTAAATGTCTCCTTCTTTTAGGCCTATTTTATTTTATCTTATTTTATTTTATTTATTTTATTTTTTGTGTCTTGAAGCAGCCTTTTTTTTCTTTGTTTGCTTTGGAGAGACTATGAGTTTTTGTTAGGTGCTTTTTTTTCTACACTAAGAAGTGCTTACAAAGAAGCCCTTAGGTTTCAGCTGCTCTGATTTTACGTTACCAATAAAAGTTTGCATTTTTAGCAATTCTGTTGAAATTCCAATTAAATTAATAAGACCCAAATGATGTATTCTTAACCATATAACGTTTATTTTCAGAACTGCAAATGAAAATAAATCTCATAATGTTTTTTAAGCACTCTCTTTTAATTATAAACTGAAGACTTAAATGCCACCTTACAATACAGCAGTAATGTCAGACTTTGCTGAGATGTCACAGGGAAGGTTGGAGGGGGCAGCAGAAGAGAGTGCATTAATGTAGCAACCCTTTCCATGAGCAGATCTGTGTGTCCCAGACACATAAGAGGCAATAATTAAAAATAAAGAATAATGAATTGTACTACTGGATACTTCCCTCTTGTGCCAAATAGATCTTACAATGGATATTCATACATTAGGAGCTGAAACTTCTATTGGTCTTCTAGAGTTTTCAGGTACAGGTCTTCCTGAGAACATAATAAATGTAAGCAACACCTAATTAACATTTTCAATTAATTCCTATTATTTAGTTTCAAATTTTAAAAAATTACCAGAGAAAGGTTTCTGATCTTGTGTTACTCTGACTGAAACCATATCACCCTCAATTTCTCTTATTGCTTTTGCCTGTAATTTTTGAAGTAGTGTTTTATCCCTAAAACGACCTGTCTCCAAATGGACATTGACATGTATTTCCACGTTCTTGCACAGTGCCATGTGTAGAATTCTGCAAATAGTTAGTACACAGTTCCAAAACTTTTCAGTTCTATTTCTACTCTTCAATTTTGCAATCATGAATTCTAGTAATGAAAATCTGCTTTTGAAATATGAGCAACATTTTTAAATGAGTCAAAATTTCTGATTAAATAAAATTGATTATTTCAAAGAAATAAAAGAATGCTTCAGTAACATTATTCCCAATATTACTATTCTTACTGAGCTTCCTAATTAAGTTAGGGCATCCTGGAAACAAAGCTCTTCTTGAACCCGTTATCATTTTTTACTCAAACTATTCTGTGACTCTATCTCTCTCACACACAGAAATTGTCACCTGCAATTGTCTAACCTACAAAGTCAAATCACACAGAACCTGGCAACATCCTTGCATTATATTGTCAATTGGAGCCTTAGATCTCAAATGAAAGAAGATTCACCAAACATCTTTTTATTTGGAGTAGAGTTGCTTTGTAGCTTAATTAAAGCGTTATTTGACAGTTCAGAAGATGGGAATTTGCTTCTCCTGCAAGGTTTGACAACATCCTCAGTTAAAATGCGATAATGCACCTTATGGAAGAAATAGTGAAACATGACATTAAACCTTGGCCTCCAGCTTTAAAAAAATTCAACTTTAACAATTTTATCTTTCATTTATTTCCACTAGTTTATTTAATAAAAATACATGACTCCCTGCTTAACAAGTATATGAATTTAAGATCTTTTAACTGAAATTTTAATATGCTTTTAAAGACTGTCCATAATGAACTTTATTAGCAAACACCAAAAGAATTATTTCCATATAGCAGTCTATGGTACTTTAGACATAATTTACACATTTACAGTTAAATACCAACTACAATCGAAGGGGCTCAGGAATGTTTTCGACAGTTCTTTGTGGGAGTTTTTGTTTATGTTTTTGTTTTTTAGTTTGTGCTTTTGCTTGTTTGTTTTGTTGTTGATGTTGTTTTAATTTAAAATAAGCCACTTTTCTGAATGAGAAACTTTCATTGAAAAGGGCAACAGTGCTGTTAAAAAATCGTTCTCACACCCATAGCACAATTATTGGTTCAAATAGGTAATATAGCAAGGAAGAGGAAAAAGTGCCAAGTACAGATTTGACAGCAAGACTCACCCACCTCTGAAAGCTGATTTGTGTGTTGGCCAGCTGAAGCAATGAAATGTATTTCACGTGGATGCCTCTGCATCCCTCAGTGTAATACAGCTAAATCAACTCTTCCTTCCCTCTGGCATGTGCTACAGAAATACATATGAACTTCCCTTCACCCCAGTTTATGTGAAATGAGAAGAGACATTCTTCACCAGTTTCCACAGGAAGAACATGTGTGTCTAAAGTTTTAGTCCTTTCAGGTGTGGCTAAGAATACCTTTAGGATGTGATCTGGCAGCAATAATGACATTTGCTTCCAATTGACTGAAAAGGACGACATAAAGGTGCTATCCTATAGAACACACAACTAATTATAGTCCTTTTATTTTCTCATCCAGCTAGCTGGAATTGGAGGGGGGGGGAACACACAAGGGTGAGGGAGGTAAAAAAAAAAGGAAAGGGATTTTCCTGTTATATCTGTTCTCAAATCAGTTGTGGTATTTTACCTACTTAGGTCTTCCAAATTCTGCAGTTTTCTAGACTGTGTGTGTGCTCGTTTTGATCCTGCCAGCTGTTATGGGATGACTCCTGGAACTCTAGCAAGCACAAGCCACATGGTTTTTGTTTCCAGAAACAACAAATGGAAAAAATGCTGCAACCAAATCCCCTGGGGTACCTCCCAGCCCTGTAACTCAGACACCCATAGGAACAGACCAGTGGTTCTTGTCAAATCTAGACAGTCATCTCAGGGCCATATCAAGTGCAAAAACACCTGGAAAACTCCAGTGAAGTGTGAAAGGTGGAAATATCACCAAGCCTGCATTTTATCACCCCTTTAATGCTGCCTGGCAGAGCACAGACACAGCAAACAAGGCTTTGACTCTGCTCATTCCAGTTCCTTCCACAAGAAAATAATTGGCAGCAAGTTGTCAGCTCCCTGCACACTGCAATTCCAGCCAGGCCAAGGCTGTCAGTACAGGAACGCAAAGAGTCCATCACCTCCTTTATGCTCCACCCCTGCACAGCTTGAGGAGCACCAGGAATTCGTCTTGCTTTAAATGCCAGGCAGCACACAGGCACATGTGGCTGTCACTGGAAATGCACATTTAAATGCTACTGGGTTTTCTGAAACAAAGTTCTTTTTTTTAACATGCACGGATGGAGAAAGAGGCCAGATTTAATGGTGAGATTAAATCATAATAAATTCCCCATAATTGTTTTGTTAATGAAATATTCTGTTTATCAGGAAAACAACTAAGGATAAAAATCATAATGAATCTCCCTCCCCTCCTGCATGCAATCTTTTGGTAGAAAAGCATCCAATGAAAATGAAAATGAGAGATGGAAGCTGCTGAACACTGCTGAAGGCATGTTTTCTTGTTTCTTTTTATTCAGTAAAAGCTGTCAAAAATCTACATTGTCTGATGTACTTGCATTTAGCATAGGGACTTGTCAATTATTTATCACAGAGAGATCTGTCAGATTGGGATTAAGATGTCCTAAAATTCCCAAGAGGGTAATTCATCATAACACAATACAGTGTGTGAATAATGGACATCCACAAAAGGCTCAGCTGACATGATGGGAGTGAGTGATAGGTGAATTGAGGTCATGGGCTTGAAGTGAAAACATCGGACAATGCACACCCAGGCTGTCAGTCAGGGCACTAAAAAGGAGAAAGTACATGAATATGAAATAGCAAACAAACAGATTTGCTTTTCTTTTCTTGTTCTAACAGCTTGAAGAAAAGATGCTGGAGCTAATGAACACATCCATGCTGTGAGCCAGTGCACTCTACACTGGCTGCTACAGCTCCAACTCAAAGAGAAATATCCTGTAAAAGTTCCAGTTATGGATTAATAAGGCCAAGTGTGGGATTTTCTTTTGCTAGTGATAATGAGGTTTATTTCTGTGTTTTTCCATTCCCAACATACTTATGAGAACTATGTTTCAACAAAAAAGAGCATCTTACATCAAAGCAAATTTACATTCCATATGCTTGGATTTATTACTGGTTTTACTACCACAAACCTAAAAATCCAGAAATACCGTTGACCCTAAACTATTTCTCAAAAAAAGAATAAGCAAATAGGACCTGTCAAAGAAACAGAAGTTAAGTTTTGTCTCAGTGAAACTATGGGAACAAAATTCTTGGTATTCCAGTGAGAAGGACATTCCACAGAAGAGGTCACTTCGCACAGGAAGACAGTTGATGTTATTCCACTCATAACAGTAATACACTAGTGGTGCACTACTCCTACTCCTACTCCTACTCCTACTCCTACTCCTACTCCTACTCCTACTCCTACTCCTACTGTTATTCATTACATTCAGTGCACCCCTTCTCCCTTTCAGGTGTTTTACTCCAATAACAAAGATCTTCTTTACCTAGCTCACTCTTTCCCACAATAAAAACAGGAATAAACACTATGTACAAGTGTTTGAAGGATCCATCTGTTGTTTTGTCCCTGCCATCTCACTTCATCTGCTTATGTATATCACTGATTTAATCTTTGGCATTAATAACACATTTCACAGAATCATAGAATGGTTTGGATTGGAAGGCAGATAAAAGATTATCCAGCCCAACTCTGCTGCTATGGGCAGGGACACCTTCCACTAGATCAACTTGCTCAGGGCCCCATCCAAACTGGCCTTGAACATTTCCAGAAACTGGGCATTCAGGTTCTCTGGGCAACCTGTTCCAGTGCCTTTCCACCTTCACAGTAAAGAATTTCTTTCTAACATCTAATCTACACCTACCCTCTTTCAGTTTAATGCCACTCCCCCTTCTTTTATCAGCACATGCCCTTGTAAAAAGTCCCTCTCCAGCTTTGTTGCAGCCCCTTCAGACACTGGAAGCCTTCTCCAAGCTGAACAGATCCAACTTTCTCAGCCTTTCCTCACAGGAGAGGTACTCCAGCTCTCCGATCATCTTTATTGCCTCCTCAGGACTCACTTCAGGAGGTCCATGTCCTTCTCATGCTGGGGTCCCCAGAGCTGGATGCAGTACTGCAGGTGGGGTCATTTACAGATATAAAAAATGCACATAAAAATAACCTTGTGTTAGCCAGTAGAATACAGTAAAGTAGTTTAGTCTAGTCTTGAATTGCTTTCTCAAAATGGCCTGTTTTTCCTGCTCGTGTGTAAGTCGGTAGATCAACCAAGTAGGTGTGACCTTGTGTTATTCCTGTCTAGCAAGTTACTCCAAATTAAAAATAATTCAGTATCAAGCAAAGCTGGTAAAACAGCTCCCAGCTGTGGTTTCTGCAGCTGTCTTGCCTTCAAGTGTTCCTGTATACCAATGTTATACCAGAGCCCATCTCCTCAATCCACTTCTTGCCTGAAGGTCCCTTTCAGCAGTCTACACAGATTCCAGTCCTTCCTATTTCAGCCTGTAGCAAAGCCCCAGCACTGAAGAATCTGCTCTTTTTCACAGGAAAACAAATTGCCCTCAACTTTTCAATCAGTCACAATCCTCAAATTAAGGCATAAGAACTCTAACCTATCCTGAGTAATCAGTAGTCATTAAGCACCATGTCCAGTGTTCAGAAAGTCAGTTATATGAATTATACCTTGACATCTTTTTCTCCCTGGGCTTAATTTAGGATTCCAAATTTCCCCCTTTGACTGCACACTTGAAAAAACTCTGGTTCTCAGAGATTATGAAAAATTCAATAAAGCTTTGCCTTACTGAGAAAAGTAAATTGATATTGGTCCTTTCACTTTTCTTATTGAATTCTTATTGTTTATAAGTGCAATTACAGTTGAATATGAGTGAAGACAATGAATAGTTCAATACTTTTACTGAAAGGACAAAGGAACAGCATTTTTTGTGTGGTTTACACGGCTATTATTTGGTGGATAACCTTCCTCTCAAAAATGTTTATACTTATCAAGAGATCTAGTTTTTTATCCCTGTAGTTTTATTAGCACATAGCATTTTACAGTGGAACAGGGAAAGAAACTTCATCTGTACAGTGAAGCTGGTGCTGAAATCATGCATCCCCAGTACACACCTCAGCGAGCTGGACTAGAAATAGATATGTGAAATTCATGCCCATCAAATATTCCAAAACGTCAGAGGTGCTCCCAAGAATCCCTTTGTCTCCCTTCCCACCTCTTCCTCTACTGTTTGTTAATTTAGCCAATAGTTTTCTAAAGTCATATCATATTTACAGAGCCGCAGCTCAAAATATTAATTGCTTATGATCAACAGTACTAAAATAACATTAATATTTAGGTTCCCCAGTCAAGTACTAAAAATCAGAAAAATACCACTAAAAGCATATTTTTCTTCTTATACTAATAAAAGTAGGTATTTGTGAAAAAATACGTGTATATAGTTAGTCAAGCAGAAAAAAATACTGAAAAATGTACTTCCGTATATAAAATCCTCTTCTTCGGGACTGTATTAAATCCTATTGAACTCTGTGTCATTTTAAAGTTCACTCTTTAGCTTCACAAAGTATTTGATCAAGCTAGTTTAAATGTCTCTGATCATTTACTGTCTCTCTGCTTGGTCATCCAGTTCTCTGAAAACAGAAATGATATCCCAGAATTTTCAGAAATGTCAATTAGAAGTTATTTGGTTTCACATAAGCAACTATCTCAGTTAAACTAAACAACCAACCACAAGTTTGAACATCAGACTGTGGAAGAGATTGCTTAGAAAAGGACAGTATGTTATTTTCTATAGCAGTGGCAGATTTACTATATTTTTCATTATTTATTTATTCTATAAAAACAAGCTTTCTATCATTAGGGATATATTACTATCTATCATTTGGTTTTAGTGATGGCAGACTGGTAAGTACTAAAAAAAGTATTTATAGGGAATATAAAAACTAGCATACTTTTATATTATTTTCCATTCAGTTCTACAAATCTTAGTTATCAATTATTTATATTTTTGAAATGTAAGTGAAGCAGCCACCTCAGATTGAATTTCATTTGATGGGTGGTGAGCTTACATTCAAGCACATGTATGTGCAAGTAGTTGCACATATATATGCTTGCAGTTTACATACATAGTTGCAGGTTGGCGTGTAAGTCACGAAAAGACAAAAGAAGAATGTATATCACTCACTCACATAAGGTACAATTTTTCTGCAGGAAAAGGAAGAAAGGAAATTTTAATGCAGATGAGCTTAAAAAGATCTTTTATAAAAAAGCATGTTTGCAATATCAACAACTTCATAAACAAGTGAAAAATTTGATAACTTCATATGACCTAATACTTTTCATTTTTATGTGAACAAGTCGTCAATGCTCTGAATACAAGGACCTCTAAAGAACAAGAATACAACAAGCACTAAGGAAAAAAAGTTAATCCAGTCAGGTGAGATACTAATAAACTACAGTTTGTTCTGGCATCAGATATACCAGCATACACGAAATGAGTGATGTTAAGGAACCCCTCAAAATCAAGCAATGTATTTTCTTCAAAACCTTTCTAGGATTCTCTTTTCCATGTGTGTTGATGTCAGCAAGGGGGGCCATAGAAATACAAAGTCTGGATTAGAGTACTGGATGTTGGTTTAAACTTCACCCCAACCAGGTGAAGGTAATGTAAGACTGTAGCTATTTCTGGTTGATGGCAGCCTGATGTAAT
Source organism: Climacteris rufus (assembly GCA_013398175.1). Taxonomy (NCBI): domain Eukaryota; kingdom Metazoa; phylum Chordata; class Aves; order Passeriformes; family Climacteridae; genus Climacteris; species Climacteris rufus. The sequence goes on along the minus strand of VZRZ01005945.1, from coordinate 1,453,571 downwards.
GACCTGATCAGGTGTAACAGTTAAGAAATACTCCAGCATGAACATATAGAATTGATCAAAAACCAATAAATCTAATCATTTGTTACCTATTAGAATAACAGATGGGCTACATCAGGCACATTCAAGTGCCATCTTTCCCTCCAGTATTACTTTTTGTTCCAAAAGATAAAATCTCAACTCCTTTTAACACAGCGACAAAAATGCTTGTCCTATTTTCAGCTTTGTTCCTGGAAATAACTAAACAACTTTTATCTAAGTGTTCAACCTGACTCTGCTATACGGAAAATGTTCTGAAAAAATGGTTAAAATTTCTGATAGAAGAAACCAAGAATAGATTTATATAATGAAAATAGGTCAGTGCTTTAAAACAAGCACACCTCACTGTAGAATGACACCTCTAGACTTATACTGAATTGCTACTGGAATAGTTAATTGAAATTGAAATGGAGGAAAATGCAACCAATATGCATGTCTGGCCCTTCAAAATCTTCATAAATGGTTTTAATCTCCAGTAACATTATTGACACAAACAACCAAGTTCCACTAATTTTGGCATGTTAAAATACCTAATATTTGAAAGTCTCATTCACAAGGAATTACATCTGTTATCCTCTTTTCATAGTCTGCCTGCCATGTTCTGTCCTCAATAAGGAAAACAGAGCTCTTTTTCTTCTTTCTTTACCCAGATAAATCCTAAGTAGATTTATTATGTACAGACATCTTTACATTTCTCCTATAAATACCCTTGCAATAAGATTCTTGCACTACTTTTAAACATAGATTGGTTGCATTCATAATTAAATAAAGAATAAATAATAGTAAATGGAAATTATGTGTGTCTGTACTGATTGGAGCAAAAGTTGGCCTAGCATCTTGTCTCTAAGAAGAGTGAACCTCATGATCTAGAATTTGTATCTGCATCACAGGGTTTAGTAGTCTTTGGTAGAATAGCTTTTTTAATGCATTTCTATTTTGACATTCACTACATCCTACAATTTAATTGTGTTCTGTGAAGTATTACCAAAATACCTTTTACTCATTTTAAAGAAAACCAACACAATAATTTCATTTCATGCTTCCTTGTTCTTAATACTTCAAAACAATATCAAAACATTTCAGTCACCTTCTCCATGTCATTTGTGAGATTATACATTTCAGTCAGCCTTCCACCATGACCTCCATGACTGCATCAGTCCCACTTTTTGCAATATGAAAAGTTCCAGCCTATCCCACCTCTTGAGTAAAAAGGTAAGTGTTTTCTAGAAATCATTACAAGTCTATTTTTTTAATGTGCTGTAAATGGCCATGGAAAATCGCTGGCAAGCTTTGTCACTCCTAGTCTGCCACCTCTGTATCTGCTAATTCCCTATTTGGAGTCCTTCACTGCTTTGAAACGATGGTATTTTCAGAATATGAAACTATTCAACTGGAAGGGCAGTAATTAACCTTCTGGAATAGTGATGGGCTCCTGGTGGCCTTGCTTGAGCAGAGGGGTTAGACCAGATGACATCCAGAGGTCCCTTCTAACCTCAGTCATGCTATGGTTCTATGATGTAGCCTCAGGTTAAGATACTTTGGTTTAGCTATTTATCTTCCTCTAATGTTTGTTGAAACATAATCGGTGAATTCATTGCTGGATAGGCTGCACTTCAACTGAATAAAGGTCACCACCCAAAAGAAGAGCAGAAAGTCTCAGTAGAGTGAATTCAGCTATGACTGAAGCTGAATCTCCCCCAGTGTAAATAATAATTTTAGGTATAAACCTAGAGACACAAGGCTACACCATTTTGCCAGAATGCACATGGATAACTAAAATCATGTTTATATTCTATGTGTAGATCCCTAGTTTTTTTCTTGAAAGGGGTGAATGTCAAATGACAAAGATGCCTGCTATGAAGTGAGAATGAATAAGAACATGAACTCTGGTGGGGAGGGTTCAGCTTGGTTTGGTTTGGTTTTTTTTAAGATTAAAGCCCTAGGGGAGAATCACAATATTTTCATCTTCTTGTGAATTGTCTGTATTTTGAGAGATTTGGGTTCTTCTGACAGTTTAACTTTGATTCTGTATCTTCTGCTTTGTAAGTCTAAGAGGTAATATTGATCTGAGGCTTTAGAATTTACTTTCCCTAACAATGTTTGATATTAGCCATTAAACTGAGACCATTTGTCACTTTCTTTCACTAAAGTGAGTCATCCTCTGAACATTTCCTTTGTTGTTTCTAAGGTCTAATATAACTATTGATTTATTGCCAACACATTGCATCTTCTCTGTTAATAGAATCTATAGACCTTATCCTTCCTCATTCTTGTCTTTAACTGCCACCTAAGAAAGTCACAGTCTATCTTGTGCTCGATTCTGAACAGCAAAGGGCTGCTGTGATAACAATGACATTTATTTCCTTACTTCTGTCTATGTGTTTTGACATCTTTTCCCTCATACTGGATAATGGTTCCTTTTCAGGAGTTAGCAGAATTTCTTCTGAAGATGCTATTTTGTTTGTTTTAATGTAACAATTTTTTTTAGTAAGCAGAGAGGCACATTACACTCAGCCAATTTAAGGCTGATTTCAGGAATCACAAAATAACAGTGCTCACTCAAAGCAGGAACACTTCAGAATTCGATCAGATGGCTTGGGCCTGCATCCAGTTGTTTTTTATTTTATATCCAGGATGGAGATTCCAAAATATGTCTGGGTAACCTGTTCCAGTGCTGACCATCCTTCATCTTATCATTATTTTCCCAATATCTAATCACAGTTTCTCATAGTGGAAATTGTATTCATTGCTCCTTGTCTTTTTTTCTGAGAAAATTTTTGAATACTGAAAATGAAAGAATTTGCATTTCAATGAACACCATGAATTTGTTCAAAATTCAAATTAAGCAAGAAGCCTCAAGAAAAGCAAGCTTGACACTTTGTATGTATGTACCTTCTATAGTAAATTCCATAACAGGATTTTAGGAAATCACTTTCTTCTTACCCTCATTCTCAAAATATCTCATTTTATTGAATTATGATTATAATAATTGGACCCTTTAAGGAGACAATTTAATTGCATATGCTATCAAAAACTAACACTGTAGAAGGAGAAAATGCATATTTACTAGTAAGTTTCAATAATGACAATATGTTCCTCTTAAAAATTTCAAAAAAATAAGGTAAATTTGATATGTGAAATTTTGAATAATCAAAAGAAAAATAGGAAGTTTTCAGACAGAGGTTTTCAGAGTACACCTCTCTGTGACCATCTCTTCATTTTAAGAACAGATGTGACAACTGTTTATCCAAATTAAAATTTGGTGTACAAATTCCTTAAATTTTCTGTAGAATTTGCATTTGTAATTTATTTTAGGTAATTTCATCAATTTCAAAAACATAGTGAATACACCCATGTAGTTTGCATACCTGAGTACTTGCATAAGCACTTTGGCTTCAACTACACATCAAAGGGAAACGGGCACTGTATCACTTAAAAAATTAAACACCTTTTAACAAGCTGATTTGTTTCAAAGTAAGGATTTTTAAAAGGCAATGAAGAAATCTTCTTGGTAAATGTTATTCTGAGTAGGTACCTCTTCTGATTTAATAGAACTTTTCTGTTTTGTAATACAGTAAATGGTGATATATCAATATATACCAATGTATTAATAAAATATTTAAGCTATAAAAAATATTTGTATTACCATTCAAGTACATGGCTGGGGTTTTAGTGTGAGATTAGACAAATCTCACTGGCAATGATGCTTAACTAATCTTTTTATTTGCTCCATTCCTTTTCCATGGAAGAAAAGGACAAGTTCTTGTCTTACAGGTAGTTTTCTTGTAAAGCCCTAAGAAATGCAGGTCAGGAGTAGAGCTAGGGGAAAACTGCTCTCTTGTTGCATCCAAACTTTGTGATATTTCAAAAAACAACCACTTTCCCCTATTGTTTCATCAAAGAATCCTCTCTTCTGTGTCCCAAGGTTTACGTTTACCTAGAATTTTGAAAATTGAGCAGACTGCAAAATGTTTTCTAGGAGATGGGATAAGATCATGCTATGAGGAAAGAGGGATTCAATAGCTCAATTACCCAGCCTGCATGAGAGTTCAAGCCTTTTACTTTAAATTCGTAAGAGAACTGGCAGTGAGGCAGTAAAAGAAGCCAATGATTCTTCTGAAGGTGACTTATTACATAACTAACGATGACAGGATTCACATTCTAAATCATTACATTGAAACACCTTATTAAAAGAAAAAAACTTCTAGAAAATAAATGAAGAAATTAAAAATTCCAATCCATATTTCATACTGTGAAAACAGGGACTCACCAGATGCATATTTTATGAATATAGCAATAAAAGTACACCCAGTTTTCCATATTCATGAAAGTGTTCCTGAAAATATTCATCGTATTCATCTCCAGGAAAATGTAAATTATCTGTATCACATTGTGCAACTTTTATAAAGGGAGAAAAGTAAAGGCTTTTCTTTACATGACAGTTTTCTCATTTAGTTTGTCTTATCTGGGCAATCCAGCTTTTTCCTCTTCATCTCACTGTATTAGGCTATTTCACGCTTCCAGTCTGTTCTCAGCTTTATATGTGTAACTATTGACTGGCAGTAGTAGCCTTTCAAACAGGCTCTTTGGACTTATTTGAAACATTTAATGACAGCAAACTGCTCATAAGTAAGTTTGACTTACTAATTGACCTCAACAATACAGTTAAACAATTTTTTTTTCTCTTTGCCTTGGGACTTTCAGCTGTCCAGGACATTCAATCAGTGCTTAACTATTAATATGTTAAAGTATTTAACACTTTGAAGGGAAAGTGATTGAAGAAATTGCTGCTTTAAATGTGGCAGCTCTCAGCCACACAGGGCACCTCCAGTCTGTGGTTCAGCTAGTGAACAGCCATCATCTGCATGCAGGGAGCCAAAGGCATCAGTCTGAGCAGGCAAATTTCTGGATGCTGCTTGCAGGCTGAACTGACACAGTGGCCTCTTTATGCCAAACCATGCCACTTGAATGCATGGAGACATTCCTCTCTGTGTGGATTTCAAGTCCTTCTTTACTAGGTGATCCCTGAGGTTCCCTTCCAATCTGGTGTACTATGATTCCTTTGAATCATCAACCATCATAAGAACCAACTTCCAAAGAAAGACACTACTTTAGAGAAATGTCTTCTTATAGGGAGACCTGTCCATTTTACAGTGGATTTCAGAGATATGTTCAAGTCTTCTGAGAATTTAGCTTTTTCTCCCAGTCATGGTACAAGTCAGCTATAAAAATTACCTTATCATCTGAATATCCCATAACTGCCTATGAGCTTTCCTCTGAATAAAACTGGTATCAGTCACAGTCACAGACAGGATCCTCCAGAGAACAAGCACTGGCCTCACTCAAGATTGCTGACTGCTGCATTGTGGTTCAGACCTGGCCTGGCCTGGCACTCAGAGATCTCCACTACAGCTCCCGTATTAGGACAAATGTCCCAATTCAACACAGTAAAGGAATATTCCTTTCCTTGATGAACAACAAAATGTTGACTTTCCCTTAAGAGTTGCACAAATTGCCAGTGAAATTTTACTTCTATCACACTGTTTGCTTATTCCAAAAAGCTTGGTATTTTCTTTTGTTGTTTTATTTTTGTGTACCTGTAACAGGCAGCACTGCTGCTGAAGACGCTAGTCACAGCCCTAATTAATTGTGCTTCTCCATCCCTCACTTGATTCACAGAAATAACATGCAAAATGGAAATACCAAAGCATTGGCCAGAGCTCTTGTAACCCCATCACCAGCCTGTCAGATTTAGATGTGTGCTGTTCCTGTTCAACTTTTCCATTTCTAATTCTGCTAAAAGAGCCTCAGTGGCACAGACAGCTGCCATCCACCCAAATTCAACCTTTAAAGACAGAAAGGTCTCAAGTCAAAGCAAACCAGGAAGAGACTCTTGGCAGCTGTGAAAACTGTTGTGTTCACAAACCTCTTCACTCATGCCATTGTTAAACGATGCAAATAAGCTGATGCTGAAATGCATCTAGAAAATAAAATTCCCCTTCCTAAATCTTCACAAACATTCTATAGGAGAAATATCCCAGCCTTGCGCTAAAATTACTCCTTGCTCTAGTAACCCTCTGATTAATTGCACTACAAATTCTTCAGGTAAAAGAAGTTGTTCCTCCTTGGAATCTCAGAAAAGATATCAAACCAATCTGACTCCTGCCAAATCCTCATTGTTTTAAAAATCTTCCTAGTAGGAATCAAAGCAGAAGAGATTAGAAAAAACTAGATTTGGCCACTGAAAAATAATATTTCCATTCTAAATGTTGATGCAGCCACAAAAGACCCAGTTGTACGGATCTCTGAGTTTGGTGCAATTATTTGCAAGGAAAGAATAAAAAAACCACCACAGAATAATCTCCCTAAGAAAAAGCAGGAAAAAAAAGAGAATGGAGTTACCTGCCACTTGAGCATGCCGGCAACAAATTTCAGCTGAGAGAAGCTGAGTTCATCTTTGTTTGGAAGCAAAGAAGATTATCTATCATAGTTATGCATGTTGTTATTTATCAATATTATAATTATGATAGTTCACACAGCATTTTTTTAGTGTTTCCTTTCCTCAAGTTTTTTTTCACCAAAGAATTACATTTTCAAGTCCATCTGGTACAGCAGAGTGTTATGCACATAAAATAAGACTCAGATGTAACAACAACAACTCAGATGTAACAACGCCTTTCTGTGTCTTCTATCTACTAATCTTTGCTTTAACATAGTCAGGCTCTCTAACATGGTCTATTCTTATCCTGTCATTGTTTATTCATCTAACAGTTCTGCTTCAGAAGCATCTGATTTGGAAGTCAGAAAAGAAAAGATTGTTTCACAAGTAAAGCACAAGTCAAAGGCTGATTTATTTGAAACAGCAAAAAAACGTGATATGCCTATAGTCTACTGAATTAGCAAGTACAGTGTGGACCCTGTATTTAACCTATTCCCAATCTTCTTTACAATGCACATACATAAAACAGATATTTCACGAAATTAATCATCATCGCAGTGCCTCATCACAAAGCAGCTTCTACAAATTTTTACATACAAAACAGAATCAATCCATGTTACAGAAATCAACCCAGTTCTGTTTATTATATCTTTCACAAGATTCAGAAGAATTATGCTCAGTTTTTAACTAAATATGTATCTGAGCCTAATTTTAATCTTTTATTCTGTTGGAATATATTGATTCCACAACTTTTGGCAGTAAACTGCAAATCCCACTAGAAACAGCCATTAGGCTGGATAATAAATCAGTATCTTGACAATGGCATCACATACTCATCACAGCAAAAAGCAGCGGCAAATGACTTTCAGACTCTGCCAGCATGGCCACAAGTTATTTAGAATGTGCAGTGATATCAACTCACACAACCGAGGTGGACCAACCCCTGCCAGACTGGCTTAAGGACCTCAACTTTGACAGGAAGGCTGCTTTTTTCAATAATAGGGAAAGTAACAGAACTAAATCTCTTTCTAACTCAGGCAATAAATAAAAATAGGTGGCAAAATACATTGGAAGAGAAAGGTGTAGAGGAAACAGCCCCAGAAACAGTATTTGTTTCTGTAGTCAAGTTCTTCATGGCTGAAATGCTTTGTTTTGGTTTTTTTTTCCTTTTCTTTTAAATGCACCACTATTCAGCAAAGTATATGTTTCTGACTCTCCAGATGTAGTCAACAGGGTTTAAGCACACACTCCAGGAACAAACCCGCTGCTTCCTAGGAAACAGTTCTCAAAATCAGGATGAGATACCACATTTACTGCTGTAATGTCAGTACTTTTGAGAAGGAGGGGTATGTTTGTTCTGTATTTATAGCATATGCTGGACCTCCAGGCCCCGTCATATTCAACAGTTGAGCTTTATAATCATAAAGAATAATTTCACTTGTCCATTGGCTGCATGATATAGTCTACTGTCTTATTTTATTCCAACTACTGCATACAGTATTTATTATAACCATGACTAGTTCAATCCACTCTGTTGTGTTGCTCACATCTTTTTTGGCCCTGGAACATTCTTACTGGCACTATTGACACTTTCTTTGGATTGGCTGGAACGATTTAGCTGGAAATTGCTATCAGTGTAATGAAATCATTGCACTGAACGTGCTTAACACTGTAATCTTGGTAAGCCATTGCTGTATGTTGCACACCTTGAGGAAAAATAAGTTTACAAACCATCTCTGAGACAGAAAGGGAAAAACCACACCACAAATCTCCCCTTACAAGATGTGAAGAAAATCAGCACAGCCTATTTGTGCCTAAAGAATGTCCCACCAGCCCTTAGTCATTTTCTATTCACAGCAGGTAGCACGTATTACGCATCCCGTTGGAAGCATCTGTCGATACCTCGGGCTGCGGCGCAGCGGCTGTGGTTTATTGGTGAAGCCTGGCTGGAAGGGCTCTCCAGGGAGGGCCGAATATTACAGGCTCCCATTAAAAATGCTACTGGAACAAATACATTTCTGCTTGGCTGCAATATTAAAAAGTGATGCCTGACCAGTAATTAAAGAAGCTGCCAGATAACACAAAATGTGTTGGGCTAGTTAATGTATGCAGATGTCACTACAGAGAGTGATCTCATAAACAAAATGGGAAACAAAGCACCAGTGTGACAAATTAACCTTTATGGGTTAAGCAGGCTGTGAGCAATGAACAGGGATAGGATGTGCATGTGTTGTTTGGGTTTTTTAATTAAGTCACAAAAAGGTCTTAATACATTTGACAAACAGGATGAACACGAGCTTGTCGTTAGAGTTTGTGACCCCCAACAACTCCACAGCCACTGTATAGCAGACATTATTTTCTTTTCTGGAAATTCTTACTGAAAAACTGTTTCTTATGCTTAGTGCTGTACAATGTAGTGTTATTAGCTTTTGTCAGCATTTTAATCAGATGCCAGATTATGCAAAAAATGCTGATAATACAGACTACCAGCCCTGCTTTTGTGTAACACACGTCAGGATATTCCCTGCTTAGTTAGGCACTGTCTAACTGATATGAAGGAACTTTTGCTTTCCTGCAGATAAATCCAGAATCTGGCACCCCAAAGGTGCAAAATTACTATCATATTTTTAAGCCAGAAATCTTACATATGTGGCTGCATATGTACTAACATTGGTACCCTTTTGAAACTTTGTTCGGCTACTTGCCTTCCATATCCTTCTACTCCTAATTTTTTAAGTAAATTAAAGACTGTATCTATGAATATTCTGTTAACAGTCATATGGAATAAATAAGTCTGATGTGAATAATTTCTAGGTGCTTTTTGAGGTGACAGACTCTTGAACCAATATATATCATTACCGTCTGCCTTGTCAACTCTTCTTAGCTCATGCATTATTTACCTGCTAAACCATGGTGACAGTGGTGAAGCAATAACCCTCTGTTTTGAACCTCCAGCTGCCATCTATGCAAAGCAGGTTGAATGCCAAAGAGATATGAAATATTCATGTTTTCACTTCTTTTTGTAACTGACAACATCCTAACACAGAGGTGACTTTAAAGGCTCAGTATTTTGGTCATTCATTTACCTCTTCCACTCAAAATATAAAAAAAAAGAGGGAAGGGCAAGAAAGGTACATTCTTTTTCTAATAATATCCCTTTATATAGCGTTAGTCTTTATGGTTTAATTTGATTTATTTTTACTATTTTTGTTATTAATTTAACTAGTCTTTAATTCACTGATTTCTCTAAACAAGTCATGCTTTGAGTTTTAGACACCTGTGACTATTGCTTGCAATAGTCTGTTATGTATCAAATACAAAAAATTCTGAAATGTACAGATTTCATCAAGATGAATAGGAGTTTCTTCAGGTTTAGTATTTGCCTTATCAGTCCTGTCTTATAGCATACTGGGCAATCAAAGCCTGACTTCTCCCAGACTTTTTTAGCATCATAACCATTTTCTCCTTCAACATATTCAGTCTTTCTCCCTGGTAAGATATTTCTTTGTTGAATTCATTGTGCCATAGAGAACTTCAGCAAAACAGCAGAGGATGACAGATGTCTATGAAGCTGCATATGTGTATATGTTTGTACCATGAAAACAACTTTATTTTTGAGCTAATCCCCCTCCTCTTGAAATAAAGATTTTAAGTATTTCAAATAACGGCTTACAACTTTTTTATCCATATGAAAAAATTAAATGCAACTTTTAGTTGCAAATAAAACATATTTTACCTTACTCTATTGTCAGTAAAAATACTCTAGTGGATTCAAACAAAAGACTTCTTTGTAACAGAGTCCACAGTCTACATTTACTCTTCATTGTTTCCTACATTTTGGAATGGATGGCATTATGGACTTGTAATATTCTCACGTTTGTTTCTTATATTAAATTGCAAATGCTTTACTCTGAATTTAGTAAAGTATTTTGGGTTCATTGCTACAGTGGTTATAAAAAAGTTTTCATCTTCTAGGGAAGTCATACTCCCTGTCTTAACACAGGCATAATAAGAGTGAAATGAAAAAGGAAAATACTTCTTGTGTAAAGGGAGTTTAAATTTATAAGCGCATTACCTGATATTTTTATGGAAACACTGAAAGAATTCTTTAGTATTTCATAAGCATAAAAGGATTCCATAATTACCACTTACTACCAACCTCAATGTCAGAAGTGTCAGACAGATTTACTGAAACATTCTGACTTCATTTAGCCCCAAATGTCCCATTTCAAACTGTCATAAAAATTTTCGCAACTCACTCTCACAGTGCTGATACAAAATACTCTTAAAGGAGCTGTCAAGGTTTAAGAATGTCAAACACAGGACTATAAAGAAATACTCTGATTGGAGATATTTTGTAAACCATACCTTCCCTTTTTCCACTAAGCTAACGACATTTTTGAAAGACCTGTAAAGGTCAATTATTGTACTATGTTTACTTAAATTGCTTAAATTCATTATTCTGTGAATAGTCTCACTCTTAGGCTTGGGTCCCTTTTTGCTCCATCAAGAAACCAATTTTCTGAAATTCTTTTGCAGCAGTATTCCTTTGCTGTTGTTCTAGCTAAGCTCTGCAGATGGTCACATTTGAAAGGGACTATGGGGTCATGACAATCCTTTCTCTCCCCTTCCTTCCCCATTCCTGTTATGATAATAAAATATCATCAGAACTCTGAGCAGCCAAGGAGAAGACTTTATACTTCCTTGTACCTCAAACTGCCAAAAGTACTGCTAGAGAGAAGAAAAGCAAAATGAATGATAGAGGAAGTTCAAAAGAGAGCAAGGCCAAAAAAGAGCAAGAACAAAATACCAGCAGTAAACAAGTATTGAGATAGCAAGAAAAGGTGAATTGATAGATAAAATTCAACACTGCAGACTGAAAAGCAGGAAAGGTTTAAAAAGCTGAGTGACCAAACTGAAGGAGAGGAGGAGGAAGGTTTTCAAATAACATACTGGCAATTTTCAGTATTTACTAATTTTATATGTGAGGCAAAATGAGTACCACTAACAGAAGGGAAGTAAATAAATAGAATTTAATTATTCTAGAGCTGATTTCAGTCAATAAAATCACTGCCTTTTCTGCATAAATGTAACACTGAAGATCGAATATTCATATAGCAGTTAGCATGCACCAAATAAAACTCACTTCTGCAATAGTGCATCCTCTGATGCACCACTGCATCCTCATTTGTATCAGTAAGTGTTTTAGAAAAATGCATGTCTGATAACAAATTCACACAGGAAGTTTAAACATTCAGCAGTAAAAGGCCATTGAGTACATTTAAACTCGCTGAGTGAATCCTCCTGTGTATTAACTACTATGGCTCCATTGATTTCACTTAGGAGTTTATGGACTCTGACATCCTCTGAAGTCAACAGAGCTGAGCCATTTGGTATCATATACAGGTCTTGGTCTGTATGACTAAAAGTAAGAGTTAGACTTTGCCTACTTGGGTTCTGCCCTGCTGAAAATATTAGCTTTCTTTGGACACCATTGATAAACACTGGTGGACCAAAATCACAATCAGATTGCACTGCTCTGAAAAAAATACGGTTGCTCAAACATGACTAGCATTAGTCACAGGCTTAAAACAACCCCATTTTCCTGGACTAGCACTAAACATTCAAAAACTGTACTGATCACAAAAGAAATAGCTCAACTAACACAGCTGCATGCTCATGTACAAATTTCTGTATCTTCCACTTACACCTTTTAATCTTATATTCGCTTATTTTTTGCCGTATTAGGTTTGTGTGTCAAGGGGGAGGAGAGGGGCGCACTTCTACTGTACAATATTATAGATGAACTAATATGGGAAAGCAAGCAATAAGTATAATCGGATTATTCACTTCTGGAAGCTTCCTTCTGTCTCACTAAAGCAGTGCCAGGTGTAAACTGATTTCAATCTGGAATTGAATTTGATTCTATCATAAGATTTTATCACAACCTGTGTTTCTATTCTTTTCTGATTTTTACTTGTTCTTGGAGATATTTACACTGAAGAAAAAACAAACTGGTTGTTAGTGAAGTAAGCGTACAGGTACACTAATGCATAAAAATGTTAGGAATAAAACTTATTTTTAAATATTTATGTCTACATGCATTTTGGGATGGAATAACAAATGTGTTATAAAAGGTAGTAAAATAACCTCTTACTTACAATACTAATTTCAAAACGTGTCACTTCACATTGCCTTTAGACTTGATATTCTAATGCATTATTTAGGCAATGAGATTTTACCAGTCATTGTAAAAGCAGCTAATACATTATCTCATTGTTTAATCATTTTGTGTTTTAAAATACAATCATCCATAATGAGTCTCATTATATCACAATCAGAAGAACAACTGATAAAAAAAAGGAAAACCAAATTTCAAGTCAAAGCTTTGTTGATTTTCTTAATTGCTTTAATTGTATATCTTTGCGCAGCAGTTATCCAAGCAATAGGGAAACTATTTTAATATTAATATAACAATATTATTTTGAACTAAGAAATTTGTACAAAGTTGAAAGAAACGTTAAAATACTTTAGCTGAGTGCTGTAATTATACATGGATCAGAATAGTCCATGCTAAATTTTCCAATTTGATACAATAATAACAAGGGACACAGGGACAGCAAGTAAACAGGGAGAAAAAAATTCAGGAAGATAAAGATTTATAACTTCTCCCATTTCAATAAGCCACTGCCTGATCTGCTTTCAAACTGTAGTTCTGAACATATACATGGGGCTCACTGGGAATTAAATAAATTTATCTAACTGTTAAGAGATTAACAGTTCATTCTTCATCATTATTACCTGATGATGGACTAGGAATAGGACAGAGAGGTAAAAAACCCAAAAATTTCTTTATTTACCATATCTCCCTTTCATATTCATAACCCTTGGATTAGGGAAGACTGGACCAGATATCTTCTGGTCCTAATCTTCCAGATACCTTCAGATATCTATGAATTGCCTTTCACCCTAAGTTATTCCATGTTTCTAAAAAAGGCAAATATGTATTTGACTAATATAACTTCAAATGTCTAAAGCTTTTGAGTACAATCAAAGTTGAACACTATTCAATAGGCAAAGGTATTGCCTATTAAAAATACAGAGAGAGATCTCCATATGTCATACACTGAATTTCTACCTTAACTATGTGTCCTACAAAATCAATGAAGTATTCTCTCTGGGAGATATAAAATAGTAATATTTATCAAATTTACATAAGCACTGACACCTGTGTAATGTTAGAGACAAGAAGTCCTTCCTCAGTCTGACTTCCAGGTAGATCACCAGTCCTAATAAATATTGGTGCTTCACACTTTAATGAAATAAATAAAAAACAATGAAAAACACAATGAAAAACCATTTTCAGGTTTTCATATTTTTTGTGTTGAACGTTCCTTTTTTCTACAAAGAGTGATGTTAAGGAAAACTGTTTTAAAAACAGAGGAAAAATATATGAGTAAAGAAAGCCAGAATAAACTGTACAAACCATCTGCAAATCCATATCTCGTTTATATAAAATCAATAAGAGTTTTTAAGCATATACATGCTAGAGCCAAAATCATTTGGGTTTTTCCTACAGTTCTTCATCTGATGGCTAAATGAAAATGACGCAGCTTTAGAAAAACACATAACTTCCAACTTTATCACAATTGCAATTTTATTTAGTATAATTTATTTCAGATAAGGGTAATAATCTTATTCTCCAGTAGTCCAGGTTAAATTCACATAGGAGTGTGTTTTCCTCCTCAGACTTATGAACCCTTTCTTTGCAGCATGGTCACATTACAAATTCTGCAGTGTAGTTCATCAAGCCATGACAGCAATATTTTCTTACTCACCTGTGAGAATCTATTCTCCCATTCTCAAGTGTCACAACTGGCACCAAAATATTGTGTCAAATATTCTGCTGAATTCCACATTTCCTTAATTTTTGTACAAGTTACACCAGGAAAGGGTCAGGTTCAAAAAATACATGTTACGTATGCAGATGGTTTGACACACAAATATTAGACAGCTACACAAAGCCAGACCTTGGCAATGCATAGGAGAATAACCCTGAACAGGAAATTAAGCTGGACAGTGTGTAAGTACTACAGCATAGTTTATGACACACAAAATACCAAACTGAAATACTAGGGGAGGAAATTAGCCAAGATAATTAACGACATTGTTCCAGAACTCAAGAAGAATGAAGTGGCTTTCAGCAAAACCTGCTTTATCCATGGCTTTCCCATGTATGTTTTCTTTTTTTTCAATATGCCTACCTCCATTGGCAGCATACCAGCTTTGAGAAAAGTAAATAAAATTGTTGCTTTAACAGCAAGTTTTGTGATAAAATTATTCTTCTGAATAATTGTTTCTCAGCAACATTGAATGACAAAGAGATTGGCAATACTGTGTTTGTATGGAAGATGTATTCCTATGTATTCCATTAATTTTGTAAGTATCTAGGTAGCAAAAATTATGGTGGATGAAATTTAAGAGGTAAAGCAAACAAGGTTTTCTTCCTGAATTTTCTTTTTATGCCTTGAAACAAATTATCATGATTAATCCATCTCTGAGGCCAGCTAACAGCAAAAGAGCAGCTCCCTTGTTTCAAACCCTGCCCTTGATAAGATACTAGTAAGGATGATATTGTTCAGCCTTTAGGCTACATGATCAAATAAAGAAGACTAGGGTGAGCATCTGTACCTGCAGAGTCACTGTAACGTAGAGTTCCCCTGCTTCCATAATTTTATTGTCTAGTTTACTTTTATTTTTCCGTCAATACAAGACAAGAACAGAATGAAAGACTTCTCTCTGAACAACCAATTTTCCCAAAGGTGTAAACTGGAGACTTTAGTTTTTGTTAACTGTGGAGCAGCTGCTGTGAAGCAACTCCGTTGAAGAATCACATTTACAATTTTCTGTGCATTTTTTTATTCAACCTTTATGGACTTTGAGGACAAAGGGAGACTTTAATAGTGACTTCTTCCCATCCAAAGAACTGGAGTAAGACTGAAATCACCCCGTACAAAATCAAAGTAGTTAGAAAGTGGACATTTTGAGTATGTGGCTAGCAATGTATGTTATGAATTGATAATCCTCCTTTTAATAAAAAACAGTTCTTCTACATGGGATGCAGAATATTAATTTTTGGTAGTCCTCTATAAAGACACCATGAAATGTTTTAATATTGAAATTTGTTTTCGTAGACACATAATGTTAGTATGTTCTTAATAATGCTTTAATAAATGTGTAAGATTTCCACAATTCCTCTTCCTAAGGCACCTCTTCAACAACAAAAATACACCATTATAGGAATGAAAACTTACACCAAATTCTTCTTGTGACCTTTATCACACCATAAGCCCCTGGTGCTTCAGTATGCCCATCAAAGGAGAGCTTGAGCTCAGTCATGTTTATACAATGATTACACATGTATCCAGGACCATGAATATGTGGCTGTTGTGGGGAAGTCCAAAGACAGGTTCTCACACCAAGACAGAGAAGGAAACAAACAAAAACATCTTTTATGCGTTCCATTGTGTTAAGGGAAGAAAGAGTTAGTTTATGTTTTTATTACTCTTTTTAGCTTCATGTTGGTTGACAAGAGTTAAATTTCATTTATCATAAGGAGACTATGTAATATCCGAGAGTTTTTCATGACATGAACTAGGATGATTTTTAACAAGCCCCTAATTCTATGTGGATGAGCTACATTTATGATGATGATGTATTAATTTGTCTTAAGATTTTTTTGAGTGTTTAGAACCTTTTATTTAAACATACATGTATTTGTTTGCCAACATTACTTATCAAATGAAATTAATCTCATGAAAATGAGGATAGTTATTGCAACAATATCGTCAATTCAGAGGCAGAACCTACACTGCAGATATGTTAATCCTCATGAAATAGACTTAATAAAGGCTTAATCAGACTCTCATAAAATATTATGCAAACAGAACCAAGCACAAATCGATATTGTGGCTTAGGAACTAAAGCATCCGTTATAAATAAAATTCCCCCATCACCACAGGATCTTTATTCTGATATGCTAAAACAGATGCACTATTCATCCATGATAATTAAAAGTTAAAAGGAACACCCTTAATTTTCTGAAAAATCAAATTTCTTGTCCACACTTTGTCTCCAAGTTATTCTTTTCTACTCCTTTATTATCCCATTAAAAAATTTCAGTTTCTCCTTAATTTGTTACTAAACTTCCTCAAGCATTTGATGCTCTTCACAGCCTGCTGTAATGGGATCCATTCAATTTCTTTAGAGAAGACAAGATTTTCCATGTTGTTACCTTTACAATCAAGGCATATTAATATAATAAATTTACCTAAAATTAATTATATTTCTCGCTGATTAAAAAATAAAAAGGTGACTTTTAATTAGCCTTTCCACTTTTCAGTCTCATATAATTATTTCTTTATAAATTTGGCATAGAAATCTAAGCTAAGTAGATAGAACTTATATTTAGTTTTTCTCAGTAAGGGCAGGTGATGCAAGGCTGAGAAAACACTGAAAACAAAAACCCAGAAAATAACATACACTCATAGTGACAAGAAATTGCCTATTAAGCTTAACTCTAAGTGAAAGATTGTGCCAATTAAATTAATTTTCCAATTCTCCTTGACAATGACACAAAGCTTAAAATTGCCAAGTCATTAAATGTTCTTTAGGTGATCTGTAATTCGCACACAGTGATTTTTTGCTGACAATAACAGCTTATTTTCACTGCAAACTCCCTTCTACTTCCAAGGGCCAGACAAGCATACTGTATGCAACAAATCCAGCTCCCTGAGAGTATTAGGGGCAACCTTAGATTACAACATCAGCAGCAGCAACAGAGCAGAGAGAGAATACTAAAATCCTAGGTAGGCTTATTACCACTTCCTGAGGCGTGCTTAAGGATACCCCAAAACCCAAAGCCCAAACTTAGGAAACTTAGCTTGTGAAATATATTGTGGTGATCAGCATGAGATCCTAGTCAGGGATATGGTTAGCACAAATACCTGGTGTGTTTTTAGCACTGGTTCTTCTGTTCAGGTTCAGTGAATCCTTTGGAAAGGTTGTGCTACAGGGTTTTAAATAGGAAAAGTCTTTATTGCATCTATTGATAAAAGTGGTAATAAAATGCAGAGAAATCAACAGAATTGGTAAGTTTTTGGTCTTTGCATCAGGCTGTTTCCTAAGGCATAATACAGAACCCTGGTGAAGGTTCATTCTTCACATGGTTGTGATGAGATCTGAGTACATGCTTTGACTGTAACCCTCATCCCCACTAAACCAAACACTGTAGTTATTCTGGAGATTAATTTTCAAAATTCTGCATCACTGCCTTGCATCCAAATTTTATACCTTTACTTTTTCCTCACTCATGCACTTTCAGAGTTAATCACTAGTAGTAAAGTTATCCAAACACGTATTTAAACAGAGAGGCATCACTTTACAACAGATGAAGAATCCTGGACTGTTAATTGCAACTCCGCCCAATAATTAGTGGCCACATTGACTGAGAAGATGTTTAGGGACTTGGCTTGTTTAATAAGTCTAATTTCCATATCTCCCCATTTCCCCTAAAACCTACTCTATCATTAAGCATCTCCCAAATAATCTCCCAGATCTAATTCTAACAGATATTTATTACTGAAACATCGTGTTTATTTTATCATGCATTGCACAGCTCAAGCTGTAATTTAATTTTAAAGTGATTTACAATACCTCTTACAGACAAAATGTAACATGTTTCATAAAGACACACACACAATCCTGGTTTCAAACTAAGACTGGACATCACATGTCACTTCAGCGAGCTTTAGCACTGTGTAAACTGAGCTCATGAACATAAACCAAGGAAAGTCCAAGTCAACAACTATCAGCTGTCACATTACAGAAGATAATTTTAGGGATGCTGTTATAAATTTAATTTCATGTGTATTGTTTTCAACTTGGAAAACACAACTGATTAAACATAAGATCAAAGCCTATAAAAGGGTGACTGGGACAGAGAGGATGACCAGAGACTGTGTGACCTCTAATTCTTCCACTACAAGATTAAATGGGGACAATTCTAAAGAAAAAGAAAATGCTTCTTCACATCAGACTGGCTGCAGAATTTACACAGACTACCGAGTGAAAAGTTTACATCTGTGTGGAACAGACCAGACACTGGAAGAAAACCTACTGAGGGTTATTAATACAACTAAAACCATCTGTGATCAGAGAAATTCCTGGATTGCAATTTGCTGGAGGCGAGGATAGCATTTTGAGGAAGAATCACTATGTCTCCCCTGGTTTTATACCCTCTCCAGCATATCTGCTTTTGCCCCTTGGAGAGAGGCTATTCAGGAATGGACTGTGGGACTGCTCCAGGATATCACTTTGTACTGAGATAATCAAATAGGCATACTCTGTATACCCATCCTTCAGTGGGGAAAAACACAGTAAAATGATTCTGATAAAAATTATGTGTGCCAAAAATACCTATCTTCATGCCCTCAAAATCTTTTCCATGCACAAAATTCCACATGCACAAAAAAACCCAGATGAAATGAATCTCATGTCTGAAGACCTTAGCTAGGAAAACACGCGGCAATTCTGTCTAACAATAAGAACTAAAGCTCTGGTCAGCTCTTTCTCAGCATGAATTACTCGTATCTTCTGTGCATCCAGGTGGGAGCAGGCAAAATAAATACACTGACAGCAGAACAAGACCCATATTATGCTTTCTTGCCTCATTTCTAGGAACAGAGGAACTAGCAATATATAAGTAGGATGTCACATAAATAAATTCAGACCTCAGCATTCCTAAATCATTGCCACAAGCCTGAAGACTTGCACAAGAAAAATGGAAAAAAATGTGAGTAACAGCAAAACAAGGACGGAGGATTTTTGACTCAGATCATAAAAAGATTAATTCAAAGTCAAGAGCAATGGGATAAGTTCAGGACAACAAAAATATGCCGGATCCTTCCTGTTAAGCCAAGTCCACATTCCAAATTTAACTCTTTGGTCTTTGCTTTGACTTCCCTTTGGTTTTATGAAGCATTTTATCAGAGATTCTGAAAAGAAATTTCTAGCAAATTTTTAGTGGGAACATGATGCTAAGGTACACAGTGATGTTTAGTTTGGGACCAATGAAATCCTGTAATTAGCAGATTAATACTTTTCTGAAAAAAAAATTAATCCCTTAGTTTTTTTACACAATAAGTTTATTATTCTTACCTCCAACCCTTTATCTTCTTCTCAAGTGCAAACACCTTTGAAATAAAATACAGATACCCACTGCTATGAGACATTATCACCGCAGTTCTCAGAAACCTGAAAGATGTAGGGCAGCAAGTGTATAAAGCAGAGAAGCATTTTTCCAGCAGCTATGGACTCATGAAGCTCAAAAAGGATGCAGTACAGAAGATGGAAGAGTCAATGACCAGAGCCTGCATTGTGGCAATTGGACTCTGCTTGTGCAGGAAAATCCATTGGCCTTTTCACTGCCCATAGTTTACATTGCCTATCTTTACTAGTCAGATCTCTGTGGTAAAACAAGGAAATGGTTATTCCAGAATTGCACTGACATCCTCAGTCACCTTAGAGTCGCAGCACTGCAGAGTGAGAAGGAAATGTAAATATATATATGAGATAATAATTAGTATTTCTGCCATCCTATATGCATTTTCCATTAATTCTCAGCATGCTCAATATTGTGTATAATACCCCTAGTGGCCTCTGCATAACATTCTGTCTGTTAGCTCCCCTTTTAGGACTCTTTTTTTCTTGTGGTTTAAGTCTCTCGGCTAAGGCTGATTTTGATTATATACATTATTTCCCACCAACAGAGGGGCTGCTCTGCTCTATCAGGTTTTCTCACGGTCTGCTATCAATGACAGAAATTTGCCTCAATCCACAATGTGTCTCTGTTAATTAATAAGGTTTTCATATATTTCTATTGAAGACTTCACTAGCTGTTTGTTTTTATAAATCATGAGATTAGCAAATTGAGAAGAGACACTGATTTTGCCAATTTTATCCTTCCTGCCATTTGTTACACTGCATCTTTGTAAGGCAAATCATCGATTTAGCAGCAGAATACTGAGTCCAGCTTTTAACATTACATTTGCATGATACCAAGGATAGAAATATCTGAAGTGCAAAGTGAAATCTGTTTATATTATTGGGACAATTTCCTATCCAAAACATGCTTTACAAGAGATTCTTAATGAAATGTTTCTGACTCATTAAAATATAAAATCTTCCACTCCAAGCTCTTCATGAAATTCCCAGGAAAAGGCTTATTTTTGAGACACACTGAGTCATTGCTTTTCAATTTATGTGAGAATTTAGACTGTGGACTCACAGTGAAGGCCAAGCACCTCTTACTACATGAACCAGAAAACAAATTAATTCAAGAACTGAACAATGATTCCACAGCTGTAACACACACATAGTGAAATGCACATGGATCATAAATATGTAGATGAAATACAAAATTTAGAATATTATGGTTATTTATTAAATGGTAACAGTGTTCTGGGACATGTCCAGCACATGTTTAATATCCTTATTCTTCAGATGCAAAGATATAATATGCTTAATATTATCTGTCCTTATTTTCAAGCTG
This sequence comes from Climacteris rufus, assembly GCA_013398175.1. Lineage (NCBI taxonomy): Eukaryota > Metazoa > Chordata > Aves > Passeriformes > Climacteridae > Climacteris > Climacteris rufus. The sequence continues at coordinate 1,432,485 of VZRZ01005945.1, read as the reverse complement.
TAAGCAAATGAAACAATGAAATTCTAGCTTCTGAAGGGTTCCTTCCTCATAGCTTTTTCTCCATGACATACTTTTGGATCAAAATACTGGTTTCAGAAATGTCTTTGTACCTAGAAATATGTATTTATACCCAAAGAATTAAATACCTAAAGAATGAAATCAAAGCTCAGAGGAAGAAATTACTCTCATTCTGGAGGACAAAGCTAGAGTAAGAGTCATCTCTCACCAGCAGGGAGGCCATACCTCAGACCAGTGTAAGTCCCAGCCTGGCTGTGTCAAAATATTACCATACACCAATCTTTTCAGGGTCTGTGACTGGCAATAGCATCCTAAGAATTGTCTGCTTTCCTACCTGTCTCTAACACTTATGAATAAATATCTTCTTGTCTAACCTTGCCACGTTTATCAAGGATGTAGGCTGCAAGAAGGCGCCTTAAAGGTTCTGGATGCTTAGTTTTGAACATGAAAACATATAATATGAGCTAAGTGCAGTTCATTAATGAGCTGAGCAGCCATCTGCAATCAGATTTGCTCCTTGCTATATGCTCACAATAAAATCTTTAATTCTTCTAATAATTTCTTAGACAGTCTCAAGAACCCACCTCCAGACTTCATGTTTCAAACACATCACTTGCAGCACAAAGAGTCTCCTTAGAGTATTTCTTTACCATGATTATTTTCTTTATTTCTCTGATATCATCCTTTCCTAGTTCTCCTCCCATTGCTCTGATCTTTGCTATATCAAATTGTCATTTCTTCTGCAGGACTTTTGCAGGAGTTTTGTAGAGGTTTGACTAAAGTCTTTTTGTTATTATTCCCCTCTGCATTTTATCTCCAGGCTACATTATTCATAGCTGCATGTTCCACTATGATTCACCAGCTACTACCGATTATTCATCATTGATTATTCACCACCTCATGTGTTTATTACAAACCTGCAACTTGTCCAAACTTTCTGCGGGTGACTGACAACTGGCTCAATTTCGGTGCCTAAAATCAAACACAAACTTCCTGTTTCTCAATAAAACTAAAGAAAAAAAGCCCAAACCCTGACAAAATCCAGGCTCGGGCAACACCCTGAGGGAACTTCCCGCTGTGTCCGCTGGCACTGCTCTGTTCATCCCTCACGCCGGGAATGCCTCTCTGGGAAGCGGCGCCGGGAAGCGCCGGGCCCGCGCTCCGCCAGCTCCACCTGCCGGCTGAACACCCGGGACACCGATCCCGAAGGGACGGGATGGGATGGGATG
>VZRZ01005945.1:1393940-1430481 GCA_013398175.1 Climacteris rufus | reverse complement strand
GGGACGGGACGGGACGGGACGGGACGGGACGGGAGGGGACGGGACGGGACGGGAATGCTGCGACCCCACGGGCGGTAACGGGGCCCAGCGGAGCCTCGGCACCACCGAACCACCAGAAAAAAAAGAAAGAAAAAAAAAGAAAAAAAAATCTATTAAAGGCAATCATAAGAAGTATATTTATAATTTAATAATGTTGATAAAAATAATCACCACGAACCCAGAACCAGACCAGAGCAAGAACTGAGTGTCCGTAGCCACCTCACCCTCCCAGGCCCCACCCCGGCCCCTGCGTGCCCCTCTGCCCTGGAATGCCAGGACAGCCAGCTCCATTGCCGCCTTTTCTCTCACTGATGGAACCAGAATGAATTTTAAAGTCTCTAGCTGTTCCCTCAAAAGCAAATTTCTTCACTAAGCAGTTTTTAAAGGTAAAAGAACCCCTCTGGTCCCGGCTGTGTCAGGGAAGCCGCAGGCTGGTGAGGCACTGAACCAGGCTGCTCAGAAGTCTTGTGGATGCTCCATCCCCAGAGTGCTCAAGGCCAGGCTGGATGAGGTTCTGAACAACCTGGTCTAGTGGATCTTTAAAGTCCCTCCCAATCCAAATCATTCGATGTTTATGTGAAAATCTGTGACCAAAGCCACTCATTGTCACACTGTCACAGCTAGCAGAAGGCCAGCTGCCTCTCCTGGTGCTGGAGGGGGGTGGAAAAGCAGCCTGGACACTGCTATTCGAGAGGCAAAAGCAACCACCAAAACACAGAGTGATTCAAATTGCTAAGAAAATTACTAATAAATAAATAAACCAATCACTGATAAATAAAGCACTATAATAAATAAACAAGTAGTAACATTAGCAAAGTAACATTAGCAAAGTATTGTGTTTATACACAGTCACTCCATAAGCAACAAAATCAAACCAAATCATTGCTATGTATTTGATTTTTGAAAATGCATTTTAAGTATGCTTAGCAATGGGCCCTAATTGAAATATGGTCTCACAAATTATTCAAATACACAGTTTCAGTTATAACTTTTTACTCAAACAGAACAATTCAGCTGTAATGTCTTTATCTGGAAAAGTAACATATATTTTTCAATTTTAGACATTAAGACGTAATTCAAAATGGTAATACAGTTTATTATATGAATTATGTTATAAATTAAAATATAATTAGAATTATTTAATTTTTTTCATATAGAAATGAAAATCCTTAAGTACCCATTCCATTAAGTAACACCACGAGCAACTTAAAAATCCTACAATAATTTTATTTTTAATTTTATTATTCTTATTTTTTATGAATATTTCTCTTCTCTAGGATACATTATTACTACCAGAGTCTCACTGCAGATTTTATTTCACATTAATTTTTTAGATAAGCACTCCAACATTTGTGCCTGATTTCTCTGGTAGGAAAAGAAGATTCTGATTTCTGCATTATGAATAAGCAGCAGCAGCACTTTTCTGTGTTTATCCCTCATGCAGTAAGCATAGATTGTGAAAGGGTAAAACTTGTCCAATTAGGCTTTCATTACCCAGCAGTAATTGCAGCATTTATTTTAGCACTTTAAACTCAACAACTGCTACATCACCCAAATACATGAGTCCCACTGGACTTTAAGACCATAATAAGAATTCTAAACATCTTTAATGCATTATAGTATGAATTATACTTTTACTGTTATTAAGTATATAGTATTTTTAATAATCACTGCACGCAATAAAGAGTATGTGCATTTTAAGCAGCAGCACTGAGAACATGGAGCTTAATGTTGCACATTGGGATGATTTTTACCCCTGTGCATCCTGGGCAGCACAGTTTGCATACATTACTTCATTGCTTTCCCAGGCTGAACTCTTCCACTTGGTTGAAGCACTATCCATCCCCCAGTGTACTCTGGCAGAGCTCTTTGCACTGTCACCCAGCACTCAAGACACCAGCTGAGGACAGACCCTTCTGCTTGCTTCTGTTGTGAAAAAGCATTAGAAATACATGATACTCACACTTCAACTAACCAGTAAATATGCCAGTATAAATTACCATCCCCAGTGCTGGCAATACTCAACTCCAACTGAAAATTTGGTCCTGGATGTGTTTCTCGGGACAGGGTTGGGTCGATGCTTTTGTGATTCTCTTCTCAAGTCAAAGGTTCATAGCAGCTCTACTTCAATGTGCACAATGCTGCAGCACATCCACAGTATTAGGATAAATTCCAGACACATACCTATATCATCTCTTTTACTAAAGGGGTTGTGTACTTAAAACAAAACAAAACAAAAACACAAAACAAAAAAAAAACAAACAACAAAACAATTGCAAAAGCTACTGGACCTTTTAAATTTGTGCCACCACTTCTATCAGCTAACACTGTTCATTGTAAAAGCGTGAGTGTGAACTATAAAATCTTAATTTGCACAAGCACTGCTATCAGAATTTGGGGAGGAGAACATTAGCTGTTTTACAAGCCAGATTACATTACTGGCAGATTATGCTGGTATTTGCTTTATACCTTGGTGGTGAAAAATGCTAAGGGATTAAATATTGTACCTGCAGCCCAGTCAGCCACTTTTCACAGCACCATATGGATTTAACTTTTTTTCTGAGTTTTCATTTGCAGTGCGAAAAATCATTCATTTCAATATCCTAAAAATACTTTATCAATGCCATGATCTATGTGCAGGTTGTAAAACATAAAATAACTGTAAATTTAATTGAAAGAAAATATTTAAGAATTAAAAGCAAACAAAAAATGTTTTATTCAGAGAACACTTTAAACACAGAAGTATATGTTAATTGTATGATAAAAATCCTCTTAACAGCTAAATCAACACATATTAAAAGGCACTTCACAACAACTGATAGTACATCAGCCAAACTTAGCTGATTGTGTGGCTTTAAACAGCACTGAGGCTGCTCTACTGATCTACATCTGAATGTTGAACTGCTGAACCCATTTTCTAGGATAAATTTAGCTGTTCTTCCGTGTTCCACTTCTTTTTGGTACTTGGATCAGTTATGTACTGTATAATTATGCCAGTGCACTTAGACAGCGCTTTCCATCTGAATGTCTCAACACGCTTTTCAGACTTAATTACTTTGGGCTCAGAAATCCTTCATGAAGTAGATACTAATAGTCAAACTTAATAGGGAAGGAAACAGAGGCAAGGAAGAGGGCAGTATGTAGAAAAAGACTGAAATGAAGCCTTGATCTCCTGAAATCAAGCTTTTGTTGCCACCTTGCTTTTAGACACATATCAAATCAAGATGGTCTTCAAGTTTAGCTTCTGGACATACAAAGACATTGATAATGGCAAACAGTTTGACACTGACCTTACACATAAACCCAAGTAAAATCCACACACTAAATACTTCCTCATCGTCCTCACAGGTACTTTCACCCTTTTGCATTCTGAAAGGAAGATTAACAAGTACCTAAAAGTCCAGGGCAAGGTGCAGTGGTATTCTTCCCTCTCCTTTCAAACACACTTGGTACCAGGAATTATGCACTTACACAGAACACAAAGCCAAACTCCATCTTTTCTCGGCATGAAAGAAAACTCACACCTTACCTTGCACCTCTGTGGAGAGTGCCCTATCATTTCACTTTATATGAAAGACACATTTCTCTTTCAAGCTAATTATCTCAGTAGAAAATACACAATGCTTTTTTTTTCCTGAAATAAATACAGAAAACTCCCTTCACAAGTAGTTCTTGGCTATAGATGGCTTTACTTGAATAGCAAAGAGGAAAAGGTTTTAGACATACCTATGTTCTCAAAATATTTCACCAAGTAAATGAACTTAACATACTTGAGAGACTGTGAATATACTTGAGGATTGAATTTCCTTATCAGCTGGCTACCTTTGAGGCTTGAATAGAAGCCCTCATGTTCGTTTTTACACATTTTATCACATTTTTCACACTGAAGAATTCCTAAAGTGCAGCATAAACTTAAGAACTGGAGAACCCTCTCTGCTCAGCCCTAACAGCACCTCTCACAGTTTTAGCACCATGATTTATTAGGGGGACTGAAAATTGCATCTCTGGCACCTGGAATCTTGACACGGGTTTGTCAAGATTAAGAAGTTGGCTTTATTTCCAAATCTGTTTTTCTAGGCTGTGGGACTTTCATCCAGAGCACATGGCTCAAACTCAAACAGATGCTGTCCATAACAGCCTTGCCCAAGCTAAGGGATGAACTGAACACAGGAACAGCTATTAATGCTCCACACTGCTTGTGTTAACAAGCCCAGCTGAAAGGCAGGGCTTACTAGGTGGAATCGAGGAGCATGAAAAGAAAGGATAGCTGCATAGCAATGTGCTGTATTAAATGATAAATCAGCCATGCAGAAAGACAGCAGAGAGGTAAAATGCTTATTAGCATTTCCCAGACATACCTTGCTTATCTAGGTCACTACAAAGTAAGTACTCACTACTTTGTCTGCCAGAGCTTTAATTATTTCCTAATGTCTAGAAACAAATACTGAAGTAAAATAGTTAATTGACTGTTAACACGAGTGGCATCATGTGTCATTCATGTGTACCTGCATAGTCCTGTGGTGCTACTTACAAAGAAGCACATGGTGCAACTCAAGAAAAATTAATCCAGCATACAGCCTCCTTCTCACCCTGAACTGCACTTGTCTCTTTAAACCATCTTGTATTTTGCAGCATGGGCTGTCACCAACACAGAATTGCTAGAGGTCATAATACTGGAAGGATTCAGCAACACAGAAGAATAGAGTTGGCAGAAGCAGGTCTCCATGGGAGCAGCAGGATACTCCTTCAGTGTGTTTCTACAAGGCAGGAACACTGGCTCCTCCTCCTTCAGTACAACCATACAAGGGTGTAATTGTCTGCAGAACAAACTGCATCCTGATGTTCTCAGGAAAGCTCAGCCAGATATTTCCTTCAACTCACAGTTCTAGTTAAGAGTCAGGGGTACCTCAGAAGAGAAAGCTTTGACTCCACATGGATGTATAAAGGAAGTCCTCTAAGTCCCAATTATACAGTAATATTTCTCTTTGCTGATGTTGTTTATATTAAGTGCTCATTGTTAACTATAATTCTTTTGATCCCTGGATTAGACTTTAAATTCCTGAATATAACAGCATTGCAGGAATACATAAGAAAACTGAGTGTACTGATAGATGCCCTTATTTCAGTAGCATTCAGCTTATCCTTTGACTCCAGTTGTGCATGTACACATAAAATGTTCCTCCCTTACAGCTATGCAAGTAATTCTTAGTGACAAATATTAATCTTATTACTGGCTTCCTCCATGTTAGGATGGAGAAGATTGGGAGATACACAGAATGTTTAATGATCCATGTGGCATGCAAGAGAAACTATGTAATTTACTGGGAAAGACACTGGAGAAAAGAGTGCTCAAGTGACACATCGCCGCTCCTCATTCAAGAATAAAAAAAAACAAATAGGGGTCTGTTAATTTCCTTGGCCACACTTCTTCCCCAACTAAGAATTCTGCAGTAGAAAAATTTGCATTGCTTTAAAATATGTGTTTGAATAGTGAGGGTATAGAATAGCATAAACTTGCATTCTTTTGGCATTCTGATATCCCATATTTGAGACTGAGGTATACTTTGCTACAAGCATAGCTCGTGGATCAAACGTGTTAGCTGCGGTTTGTGCAAATTGTGCATGTTTCAGGACCAATGAACATTACCTATGAAACGGATTTAAGGTAGATACTGCTGTACCTCCAATTGTTCACACATTTCTGAGCACTAAAGGTACTTGTGAGTGCAAAGAGCACATTCAACATTTAATAATACAGTGGCAGAAACAAGACCAGTCTGAACCCTGTGTGAAGTCTAGAATGGAATTAGGTACAGAGACCACGGTGGAAGGCAAATGGTATCCCAGCTGTCCTTCAGAACTCTGCTCACAGTCTCTGCAAAATGAGCTGCAGGACCCACAGAAACTTACTGAACATCCCTCAAGCCTGACCAATTAGAGCAGTCTGCAAGGACTTTAACAGAGTGTCTCATCTTTTAAAGGAGGGAACAGAACCTCAGGTAGTATAAATCACTCTTGTCACTTCAATTCCAGCACCTACTTAAACCAATATACACCATTTGCCTTAGTGAGCAAAGCAGAAATTGACCTGGGAATAGGTATTATGCTGTATTTGCAGATTAAAACCTCTTCTTCTCATGAAAGACTTGTGCCTGTAATACATAACCCATTTTGTCTCTGATCTAGCTTGGACAGCCTGTGACAGATGTGGTTTTTAAACATGTAATAGCACTATTCACTATGAAAACCACACCTGTATAAGCAATGATCACAGAGCTAGGAGACATGAGATACTTCTAATCCTAAATGACAGTTTTGTTTAAATACATTACTTCCTTGGCAAAATGAAAATCTTCTCCTTTTCAATTAAAAGTAATTAATACAAGAGTTATTTATTTAGAAATTAAGTAAGTGGAAATTTCCATTGCAGAGAAGTCATGTCTTCTAATATCCACTCAAAACTACTTCTGAAAATACCCATTACAGATCTATGAAAACTATCTTACTCAAGCATTAAGTCTTGCTTGCTAGGATAGGTGCAATGAAGAGTTATCACAACTATATAATCTACTTTTAGGATTACTAACTTCCCAGAGCTCAAATTAATTTTTTTAAGAAAAAAATGGCAAATGTATACAAATCAAAAAGGCAGAGAAGATATTTCCAAATGCTTTGAATTTAGAATGAAAGCCTTGACTGCTATTTCAGTATAAAATTCAAGAATTAATCCTGAAGCACAGGCTAATTATGTTATGGACATACCATAATGTGATTTGTCTGGAAATTTTTTTTCTGGTTATTTTATTATTGACATGCACACTTTCCTTTCCTGATAGACTTGGTAAACTTTTCATAGACACAATTTTCTCCCTGTGCCTGTACTCAACATCACTATCACTTCACAGCAGGCATATGGAGTAACTAAGAGTGACTATTTTAAAGAGTTCACTGTCATCTTAGATTTCATTTCAGAGTTGACCTCAAGCAGTTTCTGTGCTGAGATGCTTTGTGAGTCCACAGTTACAGATAGGCATGTGTATTCAGAAATGCTGATAAACAGGCACCTTGTAAAAAACAAAACACAAAGAACTTTGTAATAGACCAGTGAATTGATAATAATCCTTTCACTACTCTTACTACAGAGTTTGAAGCTAGAAGGGACCACCTGAAGTGAAGCAAAGGGTTGAAAAGAGGTGAAGGGATGTCAAGAATTTGGTGCCAGACTCTTCAGTGGTGCTCAGCAACAGGACAACAGGCAGCTGGCACAAACTGAAACACAGGAAGTTCCACCTGAACATAAGAAAAAACTTCTTTACTCTTGAGGGTGGCAGAGCCCTGAAACACACTGCTCAAAGAGGCTGTGGAATCTTCTTCTCTGGAGATATTAAAAATCCACTTGAATGCAACCCTGAGGAACTCACTCTAAGTGAAGCTGCTTTAGCAGGGGGCTGGTTGGACAGGATGATCATCATATGCCCCTTCCAACCCCCAACCATTCTGTGATTACATGAAAGTGATTAAGTCAATGTGAATGTTGAATCAATTAGAGTCTCAGAAACGATCCTTCTACTGGTATCACACATTGTTGACGCTTGGTTGATGAGTGTCTATACAAACAAAGGTCTCCAGAGTTCTCATTCTTGATATAGTAATTACAGCTTAGAGAGGTTAGAAAACAAGTTGTAGGCTTTAAGGAGCATATAATGGAAAAAAAAAAAAAAAAAAAAAAAAAAAAAGAGTAAATTTATTTTAAAACCCTAGAAGATACTGAGTAATAGCTGCTGTTTTGAACTGCTAATTTATTTGAGCTGAATATCCGAAGCAGGAATTTTATCTTTAAATTACATCAAACCTTCCTAGACACTTTCACCACTGAAAACTTAACAAGAAAATTAATTGAATTGAAACACACGGACAAATTAAAAAGACTCACTAAATTCACTACAGCAGCTGATGAAGCCCTCACCAAACAGAAGATACTAATGAAGAAATATTTCTTGCAATAATATCCATCATCCTGAAATTGCTCTGGAATAAAAGAAACACTGGTATTTTTTTTTCTGAAGCATTTATTCCTAATTTCAACATGATTAAAGGAAAGAAGTCTATTCCCACTTCTTTCCAATGAAAGTAATTATTCAAAAGGAAGAGTGAAATTGGACACTACAGGGGCATACTTGAGCCAAAGCAGTCTTTTAACACATCTAGTACTTTGAGATACCTGCCTCATTCAGGGTCGAATGTAGTAAAGTCACCAGATCCTCAATGCTTGAAAAGAAGATTTAAAGAAAAAAAAAATTACAGCACTTACAATTTGAAGCTGATGCAATAAATACAAATAGCTTTACTTTGAGCCTTCATATTGCACAAAAAAAAAAAAACAAAACCAAAAACCAAAAACTCAAAACATCCTCATTAATGATCTGGATCCCTTGCTCATATCTCTTTAGAGCTGAAGGCACTTCTGCTGTCCCATCTTGTAGGAAAATGTTCCCAGATCCATCCCCTGCTAGTAGTGAAATCCCAAGAGAGCTCGGTGGTGGCATCTAGCAGCATCCTTCATACCCCACCAGCAAAATGGGGATTATAGCATTTGCCTATCTCACAGCAGTTTGGAAAGACAGGTATTACAGAGAGGCTAAAATACACAGAAGTGTTAAATCCCAACCATCCTTGAGGAAAATACTTCCCAGGTGAACACATTTTACTTCCAAAGTATTTTCCTTATGCTTGATTTGAATGTTCAGTGCTGTGGTTCCATTCCACTTGCTCCAGTCACCCCAGGGTGTCACCCTGAAAACACACCAGCCATTTTCACACATGAACCACAACATTCCCAGCACCTTAACTCCTCCCTGAACATACATTTTATTTCTGCTTCTTTGTACACATTTTTTTAACTTCTGCTCTTACATCAACTCCCTTTCACTTCATGTTACTGACATATTTTGATTTATTTCCAACCTTTCAATATTTTAACATTTCCAGAAGCCTACAAAATGTGTGTCCTTGTTTAAAGTGGTGTGATCCCACTAATAGAGTCTAAACACAATTTTTAATCTGTTTATTATTGGTAGTAGTAGTTGTATATGAGAAATCTTTGTCTCCCTCAGCATTACCAGGACTTCTCCTTACTACATTGTAATTCAGAATATTAATCATTACATTTATCGACCTACATTTTGCCAAGCTGAATCTCTTTAATCTCTTTACTTTTTTCTTTTTTTCTTATTTATTTATTTATTTGGTTTGTTCAGTGAAGTCTCTTTCAGACCCACTCTGGTTTTGTACCTTCAGTGTTTTTTGAAACCAAACTTTGTATCACATGCAAATTTAATGAATATGCTGTCTCCTTACAGATCATTAAAGAGTATGTTAATCCAGGCCAAACTTAAAATCTACCCTATGATATTTCATTAGACACTTATTCACAGTTTAACATACATGGTCAAATTTACTCTGGTTATAAACAGCGGATAATTTAAATGAATTTGAAAACTTGCACCAATGTATGCAAGCAATGACTGGCCCATTTCCTTTTGTCATTAGCCTTTATTTGTACGCAATTTATTGAAACTGTCAATAATTTGCCCTTCAAGGATAACCTGAGCCCCATGTGGTGTTCTCCTATTTAAGAGTCTTGATGGGTTTTGCTTTATAAACTGGTTCAGTGCTGCGTTGCATCTGGGCAGGTCCAGTGATACAGCAGCGACACAAAAGGAAGAGCCAGAGACACCTGTGTCCAGGATCAGGGAAAGGAAGGAAGGGGCACAAGATCCGCCTTCTTTATTTTTTATATCCATTTGGAAATCACTATTCATTGGAGGAAATCAGTTCTTCCTCCCTCAACTACAGTGGTCAAAGGAAATGTCCATCAAAGTTCTGTGTCCATGAGAAAGGAATGTGAATGATAAGATACAGTTACAATAACATAGCTATGTTTACAGAAAAGAACCATGTGAAACTAGCTACAAGGAAATAATAATATTCAGCTGCAAAAAGCAGGGCAACAGTCCAGCGCTCGATCGTGCTTTTCCCCCTGCCCGCCCACCGGGGCAGCAGGCCCGGGGAGGGCCCGGAGCCAGTGGATGGCACGGCCGCCTCTTCTCGCCCTCACTCCCGGGATTGCGGGCGCGAGGCGTTCGCGTCACCTTCTTCCCTGCTTCCCTCCCCGTCCAGGCACGCGCGCGTCCCGGGCGCAGGGCCGGCCTGTGAGCAGCGAGGGGCGGTGCTTGCCAGAAAGGGCGGCCCACTGGTTGTTCTGCTGGGTGCGGACAGCCACGGGACCGGCCAATGTCCCTGTCAGCCATTCCAATCCTCTGCAGCCATTGGCTTTGTTCCGACTGCCTTCCCCTCACTTCCCTGATATAACAGACACCCCCGCCAGCCCTTCTTTGTCTTTATCCGCACCCTCTTCGACTCCAGTATTAAACCCTGCTGGTAATAAGTGAAAAAGAACCCTTCCTTGTCTCTTTCACCGCTTAATTAAACCAGGTGCATGAACTGAGCAAACACCCCGCAGAAGCTCTGAGGCAGCCACGACTCCACGGAAACTGGGTGAGGCTGGAATCGCTTCTCTCAGGTCGCATGACCGACATCGAAGGCTTCCAGCTGCTCACGACTTTTACCCCGGCAGTTCAGCACCGTTAGCTGTAATCTCAAGACTCTCACAAGACCTGCAGCCATGAGAGCCACCACAGCTGTATGGTGGGTTCTTCTTCCATCCTCCAGCTCAGCCTGTTGTTTAATAGTTCCATGTGAAGCCTCCTGCTCCTCCCAGTGGCACAAACAGGCTGATTTTACCACATTTGCACAATTTCAAACTGGATGTGGCCCCTCAAGCAAGCAGTTGAAAGGGAGCTGCTGCCTTGGAATTAGCATGTAGTGCAAAGATCAAGTGAGATGCAAAATGTAGTGGTGGAAAATGTCAACATATTTTAAGTCCAGGAAAAAAAAAACAAACAAACAAACAATACATCACACACACACAAACCAACCAACCAACCAACAAACCAAAAAAAAACAAACCACACCAAAAAACTCAATGTATATTTATCCATATATGAAAACAATTGACTCTATAGACCATTTAACTTTTGAGTTTGAAAACCCCTTTAAACTACAGAATGGGACTTTGAGCAACACAGTCTAGTGAAAGATGTCCCTGCCCATGGCACGGGAGGTGGAACTGGTGAACTTTGAGGTCCCTTCCAACCCAAACCACTCTATGATTCACAGTCTTTCTCCTCACTTCTGTCCATGTACTGCTTTTCACTTTACTTCTTCAATGACTCTAAAAGATGTACTCTAGGCCACACACCAAAGACCAGCAGTGTCCAGAGAATAAAAGACAACAAAATAGTCCTTTTTTTCCTTTTCCTTCAAGAAAAGCATTTTGTCCGTTGTCAACTCTGTAATGCACAAAGCATGCCAAGGGCAGTAAATGGAGCTTTCACAGAAACAAAGGATAATTTTTTCATGTTGATGATAAGAAGCGAAAATGGTTACTCAATATGAAGTGAAACACAGAATAGATTTGCAGATAGAAGAACCAGCTGTAGTTCTGAGCAGTCATAGTATCTGTTTCAATTAAAAGAGCTGAAGTTCTAAAGTGCAGAGGGTTTCACTAAACACCAATTAAATAGTTCTGCCAGAGGAAAAAAGGAAAATGAGGAATGAAATCTAAAACATCACCCATGCCCTTTGTTACACAAAGACATTCATTTCTTGTACAATGAAAGATCTATCTCAGTGCAAAGCCACTGTCCAGCCCAGTTGCAATTATTTTGTGGCTTCTTTTGCTAAATACAAAAAGGAATAGATTTTTTTCAGGGGGAGGAAGGGGGACAGAAAGGTATGACTTATTCCCTTTCACAAAGTCTATAGTATTTCTATATGCACCACAGGAACTGCATTTCTTTTGTAACAGTTTACAAACTGCATCACTGAAAGAAGCTTTCAGTGCCCAGTAAAGTAAATTCCTTTCGTTAACCCATTTCCCAAGGAGTTTCACACATAGCTTCAAGGTTGGAGGTCTTCAATTACCTGCACATTAATTTTTGGCCTGTTCTGTCAGTAGCACAGCAACCCTTATTTCACGCCATCAGATCTACAGCCAGTTGTGGGGAGTCAATACAGAGATAGCTTCATATTACTTTTCTGTCTCATTTCTAGTATTTTTGGTATTTTTTTCCTCTATGTCAATGCATGCAAGGTTGGCCCCTAAATACTTAGCCTTGCATTTCTCAGTCAGATTAACTGCCAATTAGTGATAATTGGACCTGGCAAAATTTTTGTTGATGGACACATATGTACTGTGAGACAGAACAAGAGTACTAAAGGCTTTCAGATAGGTCACTTCTGGTTGTCAGTTCTTCTCTGAACACAGCATGAATCCACCTAATTCTTCCCTGAAATTTAATTGGTCAAAAGGTATTTATTCTCAAATGTAAAACTGGACATTATTGTTAAAACTGATGCAGTTAAATCTGAACAAATACTGACTTTCTGTGTGTGCATGGGTCCAGTTGTCAGGTGGGATCTGTTTTTTGCTGTTCATCTACTCTGCAAGTCAGTGCTCAGGGATGAAATACCCAAGTCTGTTTGTAGGTCCTTTCATTTCTCAGTTCCTCTGCAGGCTGCTGCACCAGTTCAACTGCAAAGACTTCAAGACTTAAATCAAATGATGTGGTGAGAAGGGAAAAGGCTTTAATTGCTAGTTTGATAGATTCTATACAAATATTTCTACTAAACAAAACCCTAAAATTGAAACACTTTTAAAAGTTACTGCACACGTACATAATACAAGTGAAAGAATTAACATGCCAGACCTTGGAGAGCCCATAATACTTTTAAATAAGTCTAAAATGTAGCCAGTCATCTTTCACTGAGAAATTTTAAAAGCTGTTTGAAGAGGAGACACCTCTAGCTCTGTGGAACTCTTACGGTTAGTATATTTTAGATGTGTTTTTGCAATGTGAAATTGTTCCCTCATAGTCAAATTCTAAACCAGAGGCCTTTTAGCTCTTGCAGTAGTTTTTTCTTTCAGTGAAATATAAAAGTCCTTCTTACGAGAGCAGAGTCTTTTAAACCTGCTCAGTAATCAAATCTAAGGTAATTTCCACCTTTGTAATCAGGCTATTGATGAAAGTTCTGAAAAAAATCCTAGCAAAAAGTAAAATAAAAATAAAATAATAATTTTAAAAAACAGTAATTCCACAAAATGGTTTTAGCTGATTACTGGGTATTTCCCTAATATACTGCAGTCTGGAAAATACACTATATACCCCAAAAGGCTTTATAGACTCCAGTTATTAATTTACTTTCAAAAATGAGAAGTGACACTATTAGCTATCACAGAAGTTAACACCACAGCCACATTAAAATGTAATACAAATGTTATTATCTATATGTTAATTTATTGGATGCCATATCTTTTTCCCTTCAGCCACTTCAGTAAGTAATGTGACTTCTTTTCAGAAGTAAATATGCTTAATATTGGACGACTGGTAACTAACATCACACCTAAATTCTCTCTAGAATGAAAGAATGAAATATCAAGATTGTAAGTCGAAGAAAAGTCTGTGAAATCACAGTTCAATACAAAATTTGAGATTTTTAAATTTTTTTTGAGCAGTGAGGATCTATTTCAATTCTGCTTTTATATTTGGTAGAGGACAAGAAGTGCAAGTCCTTGATTTCTACTTCAGTGAAACTTCACTTTGCCGCTTCAGAGGTCTGAGTGATCCCATCACGGTGAGGATGGTCCAGAACTTTGACCAAGAAAAAACCACTCAGTGGAAAAAACCACCCAGACCACCCAGTGGAAAAAAAAATATAGTTGATAAAAACTGGCTGGGTTTTTTGTGTGTTTTGGTTTGTGGGTTTATTTTGGTTTGGTTGGTTGGTTGGTTTGTTTGGGTTGGGGGTTTTTTTTTGGTTTTTTTTTTTTTTTTGGTTGTTGTTTGGTTGGGTTTTTTGTTTTTTTAAATTTTTTGTTAGTGGTGATTTTGTTCTGCTGAAAATAGGAAAATCTGAAAGTGATTAATTACACTTGTAAATCTGAAAGTTATTAATTTCACTTGTCCTGCCTTCTTTTACTCTTGTATAAAAATTTCATTCTCTTTTCTTTTGACTTTTAGCATCAAATACATAAAATGCATTTTAGGTTCTGAAACTCTTTCTAATTTTCATTCACAGAAACTTTTAAAGGTTCAGAAAATTTACAAATGAAGTACACATGTAAAGATCTTGATTTCTTAACAACTTCAACAAGGATATAGGCCACAGACATAGAATTAGGTGATAATCAACTCTACAGTTTTCACCCTCTTCTCCTCCAGGAAAAATGGATCTATATTTTGCTGTTCCTTCAGTGACTATACCAAGCTGACAATGTAATTTGATTTGTTTAAGAGCATGTATCAACATAGATGATGGAGTCACCCACCCTACAGAATTTACAATGCAAACTGATATGCATACATCACAGAAGACATGAAGTGCAGCAAAACAATTGTTGAGTGATGAAAATGTAATCTATGTTTTGCTTTGATTCATTTAAAACTGTTTATGTCATGTCATTTATCCTTTCCCTGACAAATTAAAATAAAAATCACAGCACAAATCTTTTTTCTCTGTTTCTTTCTTTCTTAGAAAAAAATTCTTTCCTGAGATATGGTTTATTATTTATGTGTTATAGCTAAATCACCCTGTACTCAGAAAAAAACTGTAAGAAAGAAGAAAATGGGGATTTTTTTAGTTTTTTTTTTGCTTTTAAACTTGAGAGATTTTAGTTCTATACATATGTGTATCTATAAATCTGAATAAAACTCCTGGATGAAACCCAACTCACCCACAATTCAGGTTCTGCTTCAATGTAACTTTGTAAATCCGGACTATGAGGATGGGACAAGAGATCTGACCCACCTAACATTTCTGCCAGAGGTCATTCCACACACAAACAAAAAAAGAGATGGGCAACCAAGGAACTCTTGAAGGAAATCCACCCTATGCAATACAATTTCCTTGATACACTGGCTACACTGTCATCTCTAGAGAGCTGAATGCTGCACATGTATATCTGTTTATTATATATGCATATGCTTGTCTGCACTGAGACTTTGCCTTTCTGCTCCTCTGGGATCCAGCTTTCACACTGATCTTTAGAAAGACAAACCCACCTGCCCCATGACTGCTCTACCTCAAATCAAGGCACTTTCTAATCCTCCTCTTGTGATGAGAACAATCACAGGCATACATCCAAGACACATGGGGCCCAAGCAGTCAAACCAGAACCCATTTTAACCAAAAAACTATATTAAACATCCAGGTGGAAAGACAAAGCTCTGGACCAGAAAGCATCCCAAACTTTTTTGGTTTATTATCCATACAGGCAGCTGAGAGACACTGAACCTCCTCAAAAGCCTTTCATAGCTTGCTTTTGTTTGATTCTTGAAAATAACCATCCATGCCAGGAAAGGTTTCCATTGTTGGAAATATTCAGAAGCTGACTGGCCATGGTTCAAGTCAAATGGCTCTAGGTGGCCCTGCTTGATCGCAGGTTGTACCAGATGATCTCCAGAGGTCACTTCCAGTCTCAGTCCTTCTGATACCCCTCTGGATGCACATATGCATAGCACTAATGGTTCAGTTGATTACATAGAAAGAGACAAAACTTCATAATTAGCTGTTGAAACTCATTGACGAAATTAACATTGAATTAAAACTTAGGCATAATTCCAAAAGATATTGGGCATTCCTGTGTAGGTATTGACATGGACTATGCAGCAGCAATGCCCCACTAACCCATCCCAGGAGGCAAACAAATATTTTTATTCTTCCAGCTTACGAAAATCCAAACTAAAAGGGTTTGCCCAAAGTCAAATAGGAAACCTCTGGAAGAGTGAGGAGTTCTCAAGTCTTCTGAGGGGCAAAAAATAAACACAAAGTTTTCTGCCACTGGGCATGAGCAACCTTTTTTTAACCTTTGATCCTACTCCCACTGAGGGTGCAGGGACATTCATTACATGAACTCTGAGCACTGCCATGAGGCAAGTGCTGAGCATCCAGATAGGCAAAAGCAGAGGGAGATGTTTGCAAACTGGGCTTCATAACCTCATGGCCATTCCCTCTCTACTCCTACAGAACCACCCTTCAGCCTGAAGTGGGCCACTTTCAGGAAACCCTGCTTTGCCCTTGGTAGCCCAATGAGATAGGCTACTGTGGCAGTAACGACACAAAGGAAGGAGACAAGAAACACCTGTCAGGAGAGTAAGGAGCAAAAGGCTGGGCGAGACACACCCTGTTTATTATATATGCATTTTAGAAATCACTGTCCATTGGAGGAACGAGCTTGTCATCCCTCAATCACACTGGTCAAAGGAAATGTCCATCAAACTTCCATGCCCAGGAGAAAGGAATGTAAACAATAGATACTGTTACAATAACATGGCTATGTTTTCATAGAAGAATGTGAGAAACTAGCTACAAAAGAATGATAACATCCAGAACTGCAAAAGTCAGGGCAACAGGCTACTTCTGATTCCCACCTTGCTTTCTGCTCTGCACTGCACCCATCTCCTTCCTATGCACAAGCTCAGGGACCACATGGGAAGGGCTTTCCCTGAAGGATAGCATCACCCTAGCACTCAGCACAAGTGTTGCAATGGCACAGGTAAATAGCTTGTGATGAGTGCAACCTTTTCCCTTATAAAGAAAATGCTTTTTTTGATCAATATAAATTAAGTTAAGGATTAACCAAAGCAGCAAAGCTGCTGAGTCTGGAGCAGAGAACTGCTGTGGGGCGGTCCAATAAAGTCTGTAACAAGAAACCATGGGCATGTCCCCAAAAAGACACCTGTGCTATCTCCTTGGAGTTGTTTGAAGCTTCAGTTTGGAACATAAAACTGGGCTTACTGAGTTATAAGCAGTTGTGTACTAAAATACTCATTTCATGTTCATAACATCAGAAAATGTTTATTTTGATTTCAAGCATTTGGAAATCAAAACCAACCTATGCAATCAGTTAAGCTTTACTTGTAGCTGTTTCAGAGATTGTTTCTATGTAAAGTTCTCCCTAGTCACCAAATGATCTGTGGTTGTTTTGCAGAGATTAGTAATGGAAGTTCTAATGCCATTAGATGGTAGCTGACACGCAGCCTCGCACACATCAGTTGTGAGGGCTACAGAATTTATAGCATCCACATCTCTTCAATTTGCCAGAAAAAATATCCAACAAACCCTCAGAAAAAATATGGTTCTTTTTACAGAGACAGGGGAAAAAAAAACCAAATCACACCAAAAACTAACAAAACAAACCCCACAAGCAATATAGTCCATTTTACAATTGAAAATCAATCATTATTAAAACTGGTAACAGTATGAAAAATACAGGATGATTTTGGGGTTCTCTGAGCAAACCACATAATAAAGGCAACTTATAATTAAAAGACTTATTAAGAAATAACCAACAAAGCAAGTAAATTTTATTCATGCCAACTAGCAATTATTCTTTTTATTTTCTGTCTGCTCTAAGCTCAGGGTCTGACAAAAATAATTCTACAGAAAGAGGAGATAGGAATGATCATTTGTCTGTAGAGTGAATTAAATCTAAGTGCTCCGATCTGACAAATAATATTGTATTTTTATTCTTGCATTATTATATATTATTCCAACAAGCCCACTCCATTCCTGCAGTCCTATTTCCCATCAGCACTCACATGCAACACCACTCAGACTGTAACTTGCTACTAAACTGCCTTTTCCCTTTCTATGGCTTATACCAGATCCCTTAAATTTTCTTGATTTCTCTAATATTTTCATCCAGAGATTCAAATGACTAAACTAATCCATCATATATTTTTTTTTCTTTCACTGATCCTTGCCCTTGTGAACAAAATTCCTTCTTGCTCATACCAGTCTTGTATCTTACATCATGTCTGTACTATCTGACAACACAACAAACTCATAAAATACATCTAAATAAAAAAATTAGCTGACTTTCATAGTATTTTTTTATTAAATCTAATTACAGGGCACCCGAAAAAAAAAAAAGTGAGACTCTATAGGAAAAATGTTTTATGAAACAGAATAAGGAAAGTCAGATAAAATAGTATATTTAACATCCTCCATTAGTTTCTTTTACTGAGGCTGAACAGACCAAGCTGTCTCATCTCTGCCTGCATGCAATGTGCTTCAGATTAATTTTAGATGACTTTCTGGTTCATTTTGTTTTATTTGGTTTTATAGCAGCCATAAATAAATGTGTGTGCGTGTGTGAACACATATATATATATGTACATGTATATACACAAACACACACACACATATATATATATATATATATATTCACACAAGTTTTAGTCAGGAATGACAGACATCAAAAAACATCAAAAAACAAATGGCATTATGGAACTGCAAGTTGCCACTACACGCATCAGTACATGTACATGTGTGGAAACAATACTGAAGTTTTCCTTTCAAAGTCTTCTGCTTCAGGGTAGGCAACACTGGTAGTCCAGAAAGCATCAGGTTGTAACCTCACCTGTAGTAAGAGACAGAATAGATATGTCCCACAAAATGGGAAGAAAACTGAAAGTGAACAACTGTTTAATCCTATTTCTTAAGTCCTACCACTGAGGGAACAAATTATGGCAACACTTTTCATGAAATGGCTTTTCTTTTCATCTGGTTATCCATCCTCTGCAGCAAAGGTGGGAAGAGCACTCAGTGATCTCCCTTATCCTGCACATTTGTCAGAGATTGATGGAGCAGCAAGGTGGACAAGCAACACAGAGCAAGGTGAGAGAGACTTTGCCATCCCCCCATCTCACAGGAAATGCCCCAAAAAAAGAGACTAAGGCCCAAAACGAGACTGGTTTCCAGGTCATACTGGAATACAGCATTTGCATGGTTCAGAAGTTATTTTGTGTCACTACATTTGGTGTCTCTTTTCTTCAGCTACAACTGAGAAAATATGCAACTAGAGAACAGGGTAGGTTCCCAGCAAGGTTTGGCATTGCACTTCAGACAGCGCTCTGGCACCGAGCCGACAGCAGACTATGTTTAACAACTAATGATATACATTACCACAGCCTTGACACTAAAAACACATATCTGGTGACAGTCATTCCATTGCCATTTAAATTCATATACGTCTTGGGATGGTTTCCATCCATGCTGGCAGACGAACTGTAATGAATAAGGAGGCTGCACTTTGCAGATAAATAAAAGCAAATGTGGGATGTACCTAAATTGATTTGACAGATTGTAGGAATAATTTAAAAATGTAAGAGTATAACACAGAAATGTTGGCATTATCTGTAATGAGGACAAGAATTCATGAATTATATACTATTGCTAGACCAGAAAAACAGGAATAAGTACCAAAGATGTTCAAGTCCTTCCATTTACACAGCGGTAAAATAACAAAGTCTTCTTGCTTTGTATTCAGTAAGTGCCTTTTCATCTGTAAACCCCTAAGCTCATTATTCAAAAAAAAATTATTCTGAGCATGAAACACAGGGCAAAGAAGCAATTGGTTTTGTCTCACATGGAAAACCAGCACATAACTAGGAGGACATATGGCAAAAGACATTGCAGGCCATATCCCAAACTGTGCAAGAGCATGCAATTCATGCGGGAGCTGTCCCTGAGGACTCCAGGAATTGCATCCCATTAGGCAACGCTAAGCATCCTTCCTAATATCGCCTACTAGTCATGTACTTGTTACTGGCACAGTTCTGTAAAGCCTGGAAAGGATGAACTAGCTCATAAACAAAAGCTAGAAAGCCTTTTTTAACATCTATAAATGTATTATTTTGCTTACTAACAAGAGTGACATGTTTAAAGATTTGCTAGTTTGGACAAGATACTTTACACAGCTCACCACCAAAACCAGCAAATATTCTAAATAGATATTAATTGTTGCTCAAAAAACAAATCCCAAAACACCTTTAACAGCCACCCCCAAATTACCAAGCAATCCTTAGATTATTCTACGTTTTTTTCGTGTACTTTTTTTCTCTTCTTCTTTTTCCTTGTAACTTTCCTTCTGACAAAACTTATTTTCATCTTTTATCACTATTAAACTAGAAACAGGGACTACAATATTTTGGGGGTTTTTTTACCAGATTTTTCCTGAAGAAAGTACCATATAGTATGCCATTTCAAGAAGACAAATGTAAGACCTTGGAAAAAAAAATTATCAAGAAAGGTGCAAAATAAACACCCTGCCTACTTGTAATGTGGCCCAATATCTTTACAGATATAAATAACACTGTTATATTTATACAACATTATACATTAATACATTATACAACATTATACAACATTAATACATTAAACAAATATAAGTGAACCCAGAAGATGACTGTGGTCTGGCCTGGTTCTAGCTAAAGAACATGTAAATAGAAGAGACTCTAGTATATTTATTTTTGCATTTGAAAGTGGTTATTCACAGAACTCTGGTGTAGGGATAACCAAAGTTATACACCTTGTGCAGGTATGTGGTTGTCAATAGGGTTCTTCAACTCTTTTTGAAAATGAAATTGCTTTAATGCTGTTGCATGTGAGACACCCAAAGATCATAAACACTCATAAAGCACAAGCCTTTGTTGTAAACATTGATTAGCTGGAAATAGTAACAGCTTGTGAATACTGTGGGAACACCTCACTGATGAAAATTGTCTACTGCACCACCTGAGCAGGAAGTGACCTTTTAGGAGTTCACTGTGGTAATTATTCATTAAAATAGAATAAAACATTAATTACCATGGGAGTGTTCGCTGTAAACCATGAGCATGCAAGTAAAGACAATCAGAAATTATTTCACTTGTGCACTCTAATCTTGAATTTAAACAATTTATATTAATGTGATGATGTATCTCTATTCTAATTGAACAAAATAATATTATCTCTCAGCTAGCATGGGCTTAAAGCCCTGTGTTGGAGTTTCTTCATCTACATTCACACACTTCTGCCAGTATAGTAACAAAAGTACATTTGAAATGGATGTTAGAGGTTTACAGCTTGTATCAGTCACGGTTCAGTGAGGAATTTAAAAACTATTTAAAGAAACAGGTGGGGTTCTGTACCTTCTGGCCAGCCTACACATGCATATGCCTCCATACACATTTAAAGGAGAATGAATGAAGCCTGGATTACAAGCACTGAAGCAATGTATTAATTGAATTAAGCCTCTTCTAGATGACATCATGCACACTCCACTTTCATGCTGACTCCAACACCAAGCTAGCAGGTGTACAGCCTACTTGTTTCCATAGGGGATGGACTGCTATTATTTGCCAGGATGACCAAACTTGCTATGCCCCATCCCAACAAGAGGGAGAACATTCTTTCCCCAACAAGGGGAAAGAACCTCGACTCCTCCCTATGCTCTTTTATAAGTACATTTTTGATATTTATTATTATTACTGTTATTATTATCCTGAACCCTACTTCAACAGGCTCAGAGTATGAGAACGCAAAAAAAAAGAAAAAAAAATAAGATGCATGGAAAGCTATTTAGTCCAGAAATGAGGAGAAAAAGTTCATTCTTGCTCCCTTTTCATCTTTTCACCATATACCCAAATCCAGTAAAGGTATAATTAATGCCACAATCACCTCTAATAACAAGTAGGGACCACTACCTTCACTAATTTAGATGACCTGAATTCAGCAGTGATTGTGGAAAAAACCCCCGTGATTTCTCACACTTTAAAGAACAAGCTTTGAAACGACTGAGAGCAACACCCAAATTGCACCCGAAAACAAGCAAGAGGCCAGCATTAAACAGACTATTTCATGGCATGAATATGTATTTCTCCGAATACCTTCAGGTAAGTATGTTTTATAAAGACAAAAATAGCAGGGCAGTTAAAAGACTCAACTTGGTTTGTCTTGAATCTCATTTATTAGAGGGATAGATCTTATCTACTCAGAGATATGTCCTTCCTATTACAGCAGGATATAAATAAAGGCCTCCCATGTTATTTTTAGACATACTCCTCATAACATTAGTAGAATACTATATGTCTTACTGCTATTCAGTGAGCTCCCACTGATTTTAAATTTCATTAGGCTCATAAACCCCTCCAGTTGGCAGAGAAATTACATTTTCTGGTTTCCAAAGCTGCATAATGAGTCATGACCTATCCCTTCCCTTTGTTTCCTCAAAATACCCTTCTCTTGGCTAATCTTCCCCATATTTTCAGTTTTCCCCCAACATGCATATAGGTATTTGCACACACAGAGAGGTAATATTGCAGAGCATTCAATTTTTTCTGCAGCACTAGGGATGCTTTATATAGGCTTCCCTGCAGCCACTAAGAGTGAAAGCAGCAGAGGAAAAGGCAGTTTCATATCATATGTCTCCTGTCTTTGATTAATCTGCAAGCCACCCATTTTAATGACTCCTCATAAATAATTCAATTTCTAATTATGCTATAAGCCCCCTAACCTGAAGAAGAAAAAAGAAAGGTAGAAAGGTAGAGGAAAGGATGGGGGAAAGTGTGCATGTTGGATCAAACAACGCCTGCAGCAATTGAGCTACTCGTATTTATTCTGCCTATGCAAAATGCACCTCCTTCCTAAACCTGGAAGTGATTATCTAATACACATGACAGGATCACATACAAAGTTGGAGTTTGGCAATAATTCTAGAATCTGCTTCTTTTCCACTCACTTTCCCAGTTCCACAAGGTACATATGTGCTTGAGACATGTTCCTGCTCTGGGTGAATTGAGCTTGCTGACCCCTCCTCTGCTGGTGGGACAAGTTTGCTGCCCTTGCACACTGCCCTGACCACAGCAGAAGGGAGTAATCCAATCACAGTAGAACCTCGACTCTTGATTCTTGCTCCTTATTCCTCCTCTTTGAATTCCTTGATAGGGATTAGGAAATCCAATATTGGCTACTATGTTTTGCCCTGCAATTCATTGTCTGAAGAGGTGAGATAGGAACTGCCCCTCTGTCCTCTTCCAGGGAACATTCATGTTCCCCTAGGCACAGATGAGCCAGGACTTTGGGAGGAAACCATGAGCAGCACATGAATGACACCTGCCTTCTGCTCACAGAGAAGTTCTGCAGTTCCCTTTGCACTCTGGTCTCACTTTTTCACTGCAGAAAACACTCCTGCTGAAACTCTTTTCATGCTTTAATCAAAATGCATCTGACATGCAAAAAGCTGGTCAAGGTACAACTGACAGCACACAGACAGCTGAATGATATCCTCCTACCTACAACTATTTTTTAATTGCAAGGAGGTCTCTCAATATACAACAGAGCATCTGCTCATTAGCACTACAGCACTATTTCTCCTACTGACACTTCCTACCCCTCCTCCTCTCCCATCTTTAACAACTATTCCTAAAGTACTTGCAAATTGCAAACTCTCTGTGACCTGTGGGGTTGGATTTATATTGTGCATATTAATGCATTTCTTTCTAAAACTTACTTAAAAAAATAACAAGCAATCCAAACTCACTGTGGCTTTTGTCCAAAATCACCAAGATTTACTTTGAATGGCATCTATTTGGTTTGTCTTGATTCCTTCCTGAAACAGTATTGTATATAGCTACCACATACAGAGCTTGCAGACTTCCACAATCCTAATTTTAGAATTCAGGTTAGAGACTTCAGCCAACACTGTTACACAGGCCAAAGCTCATTGTGTAAAAGCTGCTGCAATGGTATTTAATAGAAGATAATTATAAGTTGCTACAATTGTATTGATTATTTAGTAATCAGAAGGTCATGGGAATGTCCTGTATTACAGAAGGGAGTCCATTTTATTTAGGAAACACAGTTCAGCTAAGACCACATATTTTGACTTCTCCAGTTTGTTTTACATCCAAACACTGCAATAATAATAAAATCCAGAAAAATATACAGGTTGGTTATCTTTAGTCTTGCTTAATCTTGTGATACATATGGCCCATCATCATAGTAATTGAAGCTATAGCTAAACTGCTGACAAGGAACACTTACAAATGCTGTGGGGTCCGTGTTCCAACCTGTCCTGGAGCCAGATCTACACCTGTATTGCTATTTCATCACCTGCAGACTCCCAGGTGCCTGTTGGAAGGCAACAGGATATCCAGGCTAAGGGTGTCACATCATGAACCCATGCTCAGGCAAGGTGTGTTCACTGTCACAATGTTGAATGCGCTATCTTCACCAAATCTTTGCAAAGTATCACAGAAGAGTACTTAGTCTTCAGAGAACAACTAATGCAGAATTAAAATCTCCAGATATACTTGACATGGCTTGTCCCAGAAACATCTTTAAGATGTTTCTAGAAAGTCAGCCTGAGATCAACCTTCAAGTCACATCTCCCTGGGATTTCTGTGCAAGCAACATTACTGCTTCATCCCATGACATCAGTGAGAAGGTGAGGAAAAGCCAGACCAGGCTCAGTGCATTGGAGTTACATGTGCACCATACAGGTTGTCCCAGCATCTCACTGGTGAACACTTCTGAAAACAAGGAACGTAGCAGAGAGGATGTGTTCTAACACATTTGTCTGCACATGCAGGATAGTTATAATCAGTCAGGCAGAAGACACCACGGATGTGGTATCTGACTTCACCTACTAAAACATTAGGTATCATGCCTGAAGTAGTTACCCATGTTCCCTCTATAGAAATACCTGAAAATACCCACCTCTCTTCTGAAGAGGGAAGCAGAGGTGACTAATTTAGAAAAACAGCTACTTAGACAATCCTGAAAATAGTTGGATTGAAACCGCACAAGGAATCTTCAGCAATGCAAAATCTTCAACCAGCATTCCCTATGACTGAGACTACAGCTCTAAATATTGGGCCATTGCTCCATTTTCTCACCCAGGTCCCCATCCAACAAAGGCTCATGTATAAGTATGTGCTTCCATCTTTTGTATGTTATTACAGCTTCACATAGAATTCGTTAGGACTGCTCATAAGCATAAAATTAGCATAAAGCACACTTGACTCTTTTCAAGTCCAGGACCCAAGTGAAAGCCAACAGGAAAAAAAAAAAGCTGTAAAATTATAAATATTTATTTTTAGTATTCCTTAGACTATGTTAAAGCCATGACTATAAATACCATGTGTGTCAGATGGTTTCTCCTAGGCTAGGTTCTTCACAGAGGCACAGACTAAATTCTCCTAACCAGTCACTGCTGCATGCTTGAAGAATTAACTAAAATGAGAGCATTCCCACAAGCTCAATTAGTGTTTTGCATGTTTTGTGCACTGGTAATGCCCCAGACCAATGAATATATGTAATTCAGAGTTTGCACAAATCTCGTGTTGTCTTAAGACTTGGCAAAAGTCTTACAAAAAAACTCCCCTTACAAAAAAACACACCTTCTTAATTCTAAATTTCGAACAGAACTGAATGCCACTGGAGACAGATCATTTTTCTAATATTGTTATTCTATTGGATGGTAACTTCTAATCAAGGCTGGTTTTAGCAGTAACAGAGAGATCTATTCTGAACAGCAAAGGAACTAAAAAAAAAAACCAACAAAAGCACCAACAAAACTCACTAAAAAAATCCACTCATTAAGGAGAATAGATGCTTTCTAATGTAAATTTGTAGATTTGATCTGACATAATATATTTTTTTTTTGTCAGTAAGTGCCCATCAGATAATAAACTCTGTGTTTTTGTGAGCTGGGTCAGTGAGGCAGTCCTGAAATTTCATTACAAACATCAATCCTTTATTGCTGTACAAGTAAATATAAACTTGTACTCTGGAAAAGTTTGCTACAAAGCTCAGTGGCTAAAGCAAAATACAAATACCAGATGGCTGGAAGATCATGTTCCTGAAAAAGATCCTCTCATCTCATTAATTAAAATAAGAGGATGCCCAAGACTGTTGTGGAAGTCATATCAGGAGAATATGGTGAACGCCATGCATGCCCTCCTTTGTGTATGTGAACTTTCCCAGTAAGCTTCAGAGCCAGCATTTGAATTTTTGATTTTCCACATGGGTCAGGGTTACCCAGAGCTGAAGTCTCACCATCTGTTCAGCAAACACCAGCTTTAAATGGCAAAAACTCTACATTTTTAACTTCTCAGATGGTGAGGGAGAGTGCACTACCACAGGGTAGTGCATGTATCTAAATCAAGTCCTCTCTCTTCCCAAAAAAATCTCATTCACCTTTGGAGCTAAGGTGAAAACAAAATCATAAAGACAGATATAGAACTTGTTTACACAGATATGGTAAGGAAACTTGACTCCAGGGCACTTTTAAAGTAGGTAAGTTCCATTATGTTTAATATCTGTCCAGAGAGAATTAAAGCAGGCATGGCTGTTTGATTTTTTATTATTGTTATTATTTACTTATTGAGTCTTTTAAGGCAATTACCCCTATAAAACATAGCCTAGGAAGGAGTTTATTCCTCCCACTACTGAGAACACATGGATTCCTGGTGATAGCCTTCTCAATCTCCCAGGGTTTACCCATGACAGAGTGACACTGAGAACTACAGAGAGCCCAGAAATCACCTGCCACAAACCCACTTGGCTACTGCTACCCCCTCATCAAAGCTTCCTGGTTTCAAAATAGCTAAAATGCAAAAATGTAACTCAGATCATATCTCATGGTAATGCAAACATTTGAAATTATGTCAATATTTACCTAGAATGTTTGCCTCAGAGAAGTAATTGAGCATTTTGCTAATAAATATATTGAAAAATGGAAGTAAGATATACATCAAAATCAGAGAGAAAAAGCAGAATTAAGCAGCTAAATTTAAAATTGTTCTAATGACTTTTTAATGTAATATAGACAAGTGGTAAAATAAAAACATTTAAACAAGAACCCTCTTTAAATGGTTATTTGAGTTTCTTGGTCCTCCAGAGATGATGACAGCCCTGAAAGCAGGAAACAACACAGCCACAACACAAAGATCAGACATTTCAGTCCCCATTCAATACTGAATATGGTATGTAGAGTGGCAAGATAATTATGAGGGCAGCACATAATAAAATGTGTACAAATTAATTAGACCAACACACAAGAAGGGAGTTCTGTGGCAGAAGCAGAGCTATTTCTGAGCTACGAGCCCAGAAGGGGGTTTGTACCACAGCCAACATTCTTATAAGACTCACACTTCAGAGTGATTTCACCTCTGCAAACACTGTTCACAGGTTCCTGCCTATGAGTTCTAGAAAGTTGCAGCACAGGTTGTCAGAGTGGCCTGTGTTGACATGGGGGTAGCTACTGAGTATTACATGCATCAACTCTGGTCTCAGGTGAACATGCAAACTGAAAAAAAGGCACAAAATGATGTGTACTCACTAAGAAGCTATTTTATTTTAGTGGAAAGAAAATAATTCTTTACAACTTTTCACGTGCTTAAGTCAAAAAAATGTATTTGGCATCATTAACACTTCTTCTATAACAAGCAAATAAACGAATAACTTCATCTAAAACCCACAACCACACGCCACATCTGGTGAATCCTGCGCCATCAGTCGGAGCCCTTTGTGACAAGTTCACCAGGCATTAGCACTTAGAAGAAAACGGAGTTTCCTCTTCCTCCCCTATCTAATTGGTGTCTGAACAGCTCAGCCTACAACAAGAAGGGATGAGTAAACCAAGCACACGGCTGCCTGCCTTCGCCTGCCAGGATGGCCTTCACATTTTCTGACATTTCAGATCTCATACAGTGACCAGAAGCCTCATGAAACTGTCTCCTGCTTTCTGCTCTCACCCATCTTCCCAGGGCAGCGCAGTCACTTTCCTCACAACAGCAATCTGGGAATCCCCCAGCAAATGAATCCTTCTCCTGCTTTCTCTGCCATCAGAAGTGGCTTGGCTGCAGCGCTGTGCAGGGAACAGTCCTGGCACACAGTCCATTGCCCTTGCCATGTCAGTCACTGGAAGGGGATGTACCTGAAAGATCTGCATGAATTGATCCCTGAGTTCACCTACCTGATTAAGGGTCTAGAGTATTTTAGAAAAATAATGTAACTTTTACAGATTTCTACCACCCTTCTCCTTTCCCCCATCTATTGCTTCAGTACACAAACACATCACAAGACCCTGTTCTCATGAACTCACCATTGAGACTGGGAATGATAAATATACATATTCTTAAGAAAGTACAGAAGACATACAAAAAAGTGCCAAATTTGAAAATCATTTCACTAGAACTATTTCCTGTAAAATAGCTGTAATAATTACCTTTGAATTAAATGTAAAAACAAATTCCGTTTCTTTATTTCTCATTCACTTTAATTCAGTTCTGGAAGCCTAGCTTGAGACTCATGTTTATTCTTTCTGCATAATTCTGCAGCATAGCCTGCAGCTGGGACATATTACACAGGATACTCTTGGCCTCTGGCTGTGAACTTCACTTGAAAAATGCTAAGGGAGACCCTAAAGCTTCTGTTATGAGCTGGTCTGGGACCATGCCATTATAAAGGTCTGATTTAAACTCAAAACCAGTGAGTTTTGCCTTTTCAGGGTGAAATCGAATGCAAAATTTATTCTTATTTGCTGTTTGGAAGCAATGATCAATTCAATTCTGTACTGAAACAATTGGGCTGAATTTACAAAGTAGAATTTATGAAATGCTATACTTTTCATCTTGAAAACTGTAATTATTCCTGCTGCAGCCTGGCTAGCTGTCATATACTATGGACAGAAAAGCTTTTGAGTAAGGTGCAAAATAAAAGCTTCCATTAACTTAATATTTAATTACCTCATTAATTAGTCATTTTTTTCAAAGCTGAAGTAAAAGCAATTGTATTTTGTTATTAAGTTCCAGACTACATAGTCACAGCAACACCTTGGGAAGGAGCACAAGATATTCTCTTACCTTTGCAATTCAAAACTGAGTTTGCATTCCTACATGGAACAAAATGCTTTATCAATAATTAAAATAACAAAGTCTGCTGGGTATTAGCTTACAACTGGAAGAGTAAACAAGCACTGAAGCCTAGCAAAATTGATTGACACTACATTAGCAAGAGGATCCCGTTCTACTGTATTACTGTGGCTTTATTTTAAGTGTGAGATATCATTATCATGTACAATGAGGTCCTAGAAATATAGTGGTTCCAAAGAATACAGCTCACCTTCTCTGTGGAAGGTTATCAGATCACAGCTCTGTGCAATCATAGACCACTATGAAACAAGAATAATTCTGTTCTCATCCAACCCTTCATGAAAGAGAGACAAAAAAATCATGGAATTTGACCTACTAGGCTGTCCAGAATGAGCAGCCTTGCACAGCAGCACAATCCCTTTGCACCTGAGGAATGGGGCAATACTGAATGACTCAACTTTGTAAAAGGAGTTAAAAGGCATTAACAAATTCACAACACACATATCCAAGATGCAGAGTGAAGGACTGAAACGTTTGTTAATTACAAGAAGAAAAGGTGGACTGTGAACAAGAAAAGTACAGTCTTGATGAATGCACAAGAGAGAGGTTTTTGAATCTAAAGCTCAAGAACTGAAGCCAGCAGTGGAGAATCATTTGGATGTAGGGATAAAGAAATTAATACTAGTCTAGTCTGGTTTTGCAGGGACAGGGAAAGAAGAGAGGGTCCTTTTCTTAAAGGTTGTTACTTGACTCAGTGATGTAACCAAAAACTACAAATGAGTGATCATGAATGAAGAAAGTTAAACCATTCATATTCAATTCTCTATGAATTCCCACATATCTATTGAAATGCAACCTGAGGCATGACCCTTTTAGGGTTTTATTTACTTTAATATTCTGTCAAAAAACAATTGATACTGAGCAAGATGTTTACAGTGCTTTAGGCTAATATGTCTCTAGATCAATTAAAAAAAAAAACAAACAACCTTGTGGTTACAATCTCCTTGGGGTAAAAATATTGTCCGTTCTTTGCTCTTCTTAGCAGTTGAAAAACAAGATTTGGGACTCTGCTTTCTGTCTCTCCCAACTTCTCTTGAAAACTTCTTTGAACTTCCCATCTCCATTGGGATTTTGAACTTTTTCCTTCCTAAAAACAAAAAATTAGAGTGAAGAAGAGAAGCATGGCTGTCTGGTATTGCTGGGCAGTAAAGAGAGGAGCTGCCATGGTGAAAGGCAAGAATCAATGCTTGACATCTAACTGATGGCTGGTAACAAGCACAGCACATAAGTGGTCAGCAGTGAGGCTGATGTTATTTAATATCTTCACTGACAGACTGAATGATGAGACAGAGTAGATCTTCAGCAAATTCAAAGGTGACATTAAATTGGGCAGAGTGGTTGACATGCTGAATGACAGAGCTTCAAACCAAAGAAACTTGAAAATTGAATCAAAAGAAACTTCCTCTGGATCAACAAGAAGGTCAAAGATGTGCACCTAACATGGGATAATCCCATGCAGCAGCACCAGGTGGGAAGTTAGTGATTATGAGCACCCTGTAGGAAAGGTCTTGGGGCACAGGACACACCAAAAATTTGCCTGCACTTGGCTCTCATTGTACAGAAGGAAGCCTGGCTGTTGACTGCACCAGGAGTAATTGGGCCAGTAGATCTAAGGAAGCTTTTGTTCTCCTCTGCTCAGCAAAGGTGAGGCTGTACTGAAATACTGTGTCCACCACCTGCACGCTTCCCAGTTCAATAGGGATGCTGTTTCTAACTAGAAAGGGTTCACATGAGGGCTACCAGGATGGTCCCAGGCCCAGTGTGAGAGAGAGAAGAAGCAGACAGTGAGATTTTTTCAGTCCAGTGAAGGAGAAGCTAAGGAGTGGTCTAGTAAAAGCCCACAACCATTTGCCATATTGGCAGACAATGCAACAGGGGCCAGTGAACACAAACTGCAGCCTGGTAAGTTCCAGATAAACATTAGGGGGGAGCAGGTGACTAAGAGAGTTGTGCAACTGTGAGTCAAGCCAGTCAAAGTAGATATTGGATCTCCATCCTTGGAGGTTTCTGAGGCTGATTTGTTTGTAGTACTGGTAACAATCCTACTTGGAGCAGGAGCCTGGATTAGATGACTTCCAGAGATCCCTTTCTACTAACATTTCTGTGATTTGATAGTCACTGAGACATAGACATGCTGGCATATGGCAGAAATATTTAATCTATGAATTATTCAGCCCCGGGGAAAGAAAACAATGAGGTCTATATTTCAAAGCAGCATTTAGAGAAATATGTAGCATTCTCACTCTTGAGCTGTCACCTCAGAGTGGCACCGAGAAAAAAGTAGGATTGAAGGGGCAACAGTGCCATGGGAGTAATGATACAGACTGTGTGAGTACAAAGGATGGAAATCTCTAGCAGAAAAAATATGGGAACAAAAGTCTAGGGAAAAAAAAAAAAGAAAAGATAAGAAGATAAGCCAGACGGAAGATTTGGAACTGCTGATACAGGCAGATGGAGGGAAACCTCTGGAGGTTCCTTCTGATCATGAGGACTCAGGCTAGGATAAGCAGTATAAAAGAGTAAGGCAGGATTTTCTATGCTGTGAAACAGAAATATAATGAGGAGGCAGGTTAAGGGAGAGAGAAAAAAAATAAATAAGGACAAGCAGAGCAAGGTAAGTGCCAATTATATTTGGCACTAATTAGGCAAAAGACAGTCTACCTAAAGTAGCACATTTCCCTACAGAGCCCTGAGGAGAGTTCAAGATTCACAAGATTCACAAGTTTCACTGCGTGAAACTGCTGTTTTTCTGCTGTGAGCAAGGATTTGTGTGAAGTAAAGTAGCTAACTTGGAGGGTGAAATCTGTGAGTGATTTCCAGAGAACCAAGAGAACTGCTTTAAGAGAGTCCCTGGCATAAAGAAAAAAAAAGTTATGGCAAGACACAGATGGAAGCTGATGCTTAAAACCAGGATTTGTTTCTTCACCTTAAATGGTACTGCAGTCATGATCAATGAATTAATAGTTTTCAAAAAAGCTCAAAATAAACAAACAAAAACCCCAGAAAAAGTCAACACAGAATTAATGTGCCAAAGCAGATACTCACAATTTTTACATTTTGTTAGTAATATAAATTGACAGGCACTGATGCAGAATTAATTAAGAGCTACTGCTGACTGCTAAATTACTTTTTCCTAAACTTCTAATTGATCAGTCAGAATTTCTAAGTAAGTTAATCAAAGAGAAAGAATTTATTTTGACTGTTAAAATCATGCCTGTAGGAAAGGCCACAGGATCTAATCTTTCCCACTGAATGCTTTGCATATAAAAGGGCACAATTTAAAAAAACAATAGAGATTTTAGGGTGCGCATTCAATCTAAATCTATGTATGGAACTGATTTTTTTTTTAAATTCTAAAAGATGATTGACTTAATCAGTATGGAAGAAGAGTGGCTTTTTAGTGTGATCTTACTAAATACAAATTTTAGAGTGTATACTTCAAGACAGAGTAAGGTTTGCAGAAATTCCACATTACTTTTTTTCACTACGGAGTCTGAAGTCACGTAGCCAGTCGACAAACTTAAGCTTCTCAAATTGCTTTTGACAGACAAGATTTAAGTACTGTTGAGAAATCTGCCAGAGAATGTCCCCAAAAGTGCATTTGCTATTTTCAGGGGCACAGTGCCATGTGATAGTGTATTGTGAAGGTTTTTGACAATATGGTTTTGGAGACCTCTTTCGCTTTTCATTTTTTTTCATTCTTTTGCTGTGATGAAATAAACCCTACAAATTTGGCTTTTATTTTTCCTTTTGTTGGATTCCTTCATCCTCATAGGAATTCCAGTAGCAGAGCATTGCGTCTGCAACTTTTCAATCATCTTTTCTATCTGCCTCCTGTGTCCTTGAGCTGATGTGACAGTCTGAAGTCTAGAGAAGTTACACAAGAGGCTAGAGACACAAAGGCCTGAATTAACATCAGATGACCTCTCATATGTCCCGTGATTTCCAATTTATTTTATTCTTCAATTCTGAAAGGTTTTTTTCACATTGCTTGGAGCAGAGCTTTGGTGCCTATTCCTCTTTTTTGCAAGAAATTTAAGCTAGTACTGAAATAAGGAATCTGAAACTTTTTGCAGATTTAAGAACTCATTTCATATTAACATTTCAGCCCCGAACAACAATTACTGCATACAATCACATCTTTACAAAAAACTTCTGAAAACCTGAGGTATGTATCTTGCATTGGTTCTTTACTGAATACAAACATTCCATTGCCATTTCAAACCAATTAGCACTGTCTGGCTCTAAATGCTGCCCATTCTCTTCCCTCCTCTCATCATATGCACTTTTGTTATTTCAGGTGACCTAACAACTTGTCAGCTGAAAAACCTTGCTAAACGATTCATGAGAAGATTAGGGTGGAAATCGTTCTCACTGCCCAGTATCTTCTCCTGACACATACTGCCATATAGTTGTCTATAATGATTATTATTATCACACTTCCTTCAAAATATGCATTAGTGAGATAGGTAATATCACAAAATAAACAGGAGAAGCCAAGATTTCCACAGCACAAACACAGATACATAGCACAAGGCCCTTTGCAACTGTTTTTAAATTCCCCTTTCTTGTGCCTTCCCTCATCTGGTACAATAGAACCAGAAGCAGTGGCAGCAGCAACACATTATTATCTCTTTTTGGGGTTGCTCAAATGCAGGTTGGCATGACAAGGAACTTTTATTATCTTGTGTACAAACTGTAAATAGAACATCTGTCTTCCACACACAAAACCCATCAGTGCTCCCTGTCTGAAGAGAGAGTCTGTGAAAATTGACAACTTGTCGAACTAATAAGATTGCTTCTGATTTTGCTGCCATCTGATGTATTCTCACAAACGGAAATTTCTGTCTGTCTCTCCAGCAGTGAAAAGTCTTTTGCCAGCATTCATACCTGAAATGTGCAACCAACTCATCCTGGCAGTGATTATTTTGATTTCATTTCACAGTTGTTTTTCTTTTTCTCTTGTCTGTCCTGCATTGTGACAGATTCTTTGAAAGAAAATGCTAATCATTGCCTCTCAAATTCTCTATTTGTGTACTCATAATTTCTCTACTGATTCATTCCTCTTTCATATTAAATTCATGTGCGTTTTCTGAAAGTGAACAGAGCTGGTAAATGATTGATATATATTAATCTGTACACAAATGCTGAATCCTAAAGAGAATTTTACAGAATGAAAGCTATGCACTTGCAGCCTGACAAGTTTTCTAACTCTGCATTTGTGGCAACAACAGGTTTTCAACACTATTCTGTATCCTCTACTCACAAACTGCTAGAAATACTGAAAACATAAAATGAATTTTACTCTTAAATTCAAAAATTGAATATTTGCAGGGTTTTTTTTAATTGAGGATCCAGTTCCAGGTGCAATAACAACAAATACAGAAAGACTTTAATGCAATTTGGAACATAGTAAGTCCTCTGCACATGGACTCTAATATTCCCTGAAATTTATGGGTCAAGTCCAGAGAGTTTCATTAATTTCATTTTAATCTATCCTGATATTCATCAGCTGAATATTTGGCTCAGTAACCATATCCCTGCAGTAAGATCAGGTTAGCAATAACAAATCAGACTTTAACAAAGACATATAATCAGACACAAGCACTACATACTGGTCCAGCCACCAAGCAGACATCTCTCAATGGCAATATCAATTAAGTGGCAATGTAAACACAACCATGTTAATTAAACATGAGCATTTACAAAGGACCTCCAGCAAGAGACTTGTATCTCTCAGAGCAGCTTTCCAAAAGAGTAGTGAAGAATGTAACACTTCTGGATACTTCCCAGAATATCTCCAAGTCAACAAATCCCTTTTCATCAGAGTTATTTGGAATGCAAAATTGCCCCGCTCCAAAAAAAAAGGGTAGCTGCTACAGGCTGCCTGTTGTTCAGCATTTCCTTTTCAATCCTGCTCCCTGGCAAGGCTCACATAGCCAGTCATATACACTAAAACTGCAGATTCCACACCAGCTTCCTACCAGATCCATCATTCCTACACAGAGCTGTAGCATTATCACAGGAAGGGGCCCTTGTGCAGAGAAATACCATGGCCTGTGTGTGTTTTTTGTGCTCTCTCCAGTGAGACAAGTGCCATCGAGCAGGGTTTAACTCTGCCATTTTTGTTGAGAACCTGTAATTATCTTCCAAAGGCAACACTTCAGTCTGTTTAACCAATGAAAGGACAAAGACTCTCAATGGCACAAAGTGACAAGTCACAGACAGCGAGGGGAATATCTCATCAGTGCTGATTCACGTAAAGGCACAACATTTAACGACGTTTGCACAGGACCGAAGTTTAATGCCCTTCTGCAACTAGGGCTCTGTGCATGAATTCCTCTTATTTAATCACTTCTACTCTATTCACTCTTTTAATATACAGCTAAATGTCCATGGCAAATCTGAGTATTTTTTGATAATGCTGTAGGAACCTTTACTGCTCCAGACCCACTGGATTGTTCTTACAATCAGCAGTGCAAATGGTACACAAGAGGTAATGTCTATAGAAGGAGATTAATACTTATTTGGATCATCCTTATTAATAGAAAATTGCAATACAAATTCCAGGAACATGTAACAGTACATTGTCTGTCTTATGATGGGAAATAAATCACATCATGTTTATAGGTGTTACTTTGAGAACAAAAATAATGTTTTAGAGACTGCTGAAAAGGACCGACTTCCTGCAGCAGAAAATATTTTGAACCCTACAGCCGTACTATGATGTCATTATTTATGGCAGAATAAAAGAAGGTAAAAGTGGAGTGGCCAGCAGGACAAGGGAGGTGATTCTCCCCCTCTACTCCACTCTGGTGAGACTGCACCTGGAATGCAGTGTCTGGCTGTGCAGCCCACAACATAAGATGGAAGTGGACCAGTTGGAGTGGGTCCAGAGGAGGCCACGACAATGATCAGAGGGCTGGATGAAAGGCTGAGAGAGATATGGTTGTTCAGACTGGAGAAGAGAAGACTCTGAGGAACATCATATTGTGATCTTTCAGCACTTAGACATGGAAAAACTAATTCAAGATGGAGGGAATGCTTTTAGCAGAGCATGTTGCAATAAGACAAAGAGGTAATGGTTTAAATCTAAAACAGGGTAGGTTTAGACTATATAGAAGACAGAAGACTTTTACAATGATCACAGTAAAACACTAGCACAGGTTGCTCAGAGTGGTGGTGAATGACTCAACTCTAGGACATCCAAGGTCAGGCTAGACGGGCCTCTGAGCAACCTGATCTAGTTGAAGATATCCTTGCCCATTGCAGAGGGGTTGGACCCTTCCAACCCAAACTATTCTATGGTTCTATGCTGTCGTGGTTTGAGAAGTTTGGGGGGGTCTAGCTTTTTGGGTGTGGTAGGGGCCAAAAGATGGCTCCTGTAAGGAGCTTCCAGAAGCTCCCACAGCTGTCCAGTCAGGGCCTATCTCTGATGGCTCCTGGAAGATTGATGTGCTGTTTTCCACAGCTGGGCCAATTAGGAAGGACAGAAACGCCTCTGCGACAGTAAATTTAAGAAGCAATCTCTGTAGTACGCATGTGCGCGCCATGTAACCCTGTAGTCATGTAGTTAGTAGATTAGGCAGGGGAGAAGGAGTACAGCAAATAACTAGGAA
>VZRZ01005945.1:1379092-1389565 GCA_013398175.1 Climacteris rufus | reverse complement strand
AAAAAAAAAAACACCTGAAAACCCAGTCCAAAATAGAGGGAAAAAAGAAGAAAAACAGAGAGAAAAACAGAGAGGGGGGAAAATGGCCAGAAATACTTGCTGTGCTCTGGTTCTGAACACGGTGATCAATCCTACCTCCCCTCCCTCCCTCCAAACAAGGGTGGCATGGTGTCCCTTAGACTGATTTGGAGCAATATGACCAACCTACAGGTGTCAGAGCACAGCAGGGAGGTGGCACTGACAGCCTGGCTAACAGCGAAATGGGCAAAAATATCAAAATGTCAACTAATTTACAACTCATTTGCTCTTACTAAGCCAGTCCTTTAACCACTGTGGTTTTTTTTTTTTTCTTTTTCACTAAAATACCACCTTCATCTGAGGACACCCACAATAAGCACGGATACATCGTTCAGCTTCCAGAACACGGCCGCAAGAGCAAGTCCCCAGGGTCTGACCTGCACATCAATTAGTCTACGGCTGTGCAGTCTTCTCTGATTTCCTGCATCCCTGCCATAGATAGATTGTCCATGGTACATTTAAAGAGCCTAATTTGCTACTAGCTAAGTTCCTATAATGCAGGCAGATCCAGACAAAATTTTCTTTTCTTTTTTTTTCCTTAAATATGAAGCAGTTGTTACTGTGGTTGCCCCATGGACATTTTCATCCATTCCACTTCAAATATCTGAATCCCTGTTGAGCACTCCTTGCTTGTGATTCTGTGTGCATTTGCTGCCTTTTCAGACCAAAACATCTGCTCAAGATGTTTCTCTGCACCATCCATGTGGTGGATTGTGGGTTTCAGAGAGGGACTGAAAGCCAAAATCCTCATCAGGTACTAACCCTGCCTCTCAAATGATAACACATGCCACAGGCAGTACCAGTGGATTATGATACATCCAATGGCTCCGTGCACATAATTAGCATGCAATTGAAAATTGCTGCAAATAGTTTTTATTATTTTGGACATGGGAATAAGCTCTCCATGCTTTGTGACCACAACTGCTGCCTGGGAAGCAGCTTGGGTCAGACTTCCAAGATTTGTGATTCTGAAGATGAACATCTGGTGACATATGCACAAGTCTGAAAAGAGTTTGGATGCCATCCTCCAACTGAAAAGGAAGACATTAGAGGTCTAATTGTCTTTGGTACTTTAAAAATCCCATTCTGCAATATGTTGCATATGTGACTGTTTCATCTTGGTAAACGACTTTTGGGCCTTCTTTTTAGCCTCTGCAGGTAAACTCTCTTCCATGAAAATCTCCTGAAAACAATGTGTAGGGGATTTACAAATAAAATCTGTATTCCCTGATCTAGTGGAAGGTGTCCCTGCCCATGGTGGTGGGGTTGGAACTATGTGATCTTTAAGGTCCCTTCCAACCCAGCCACTCTACAATATAAGGTATGATTTTGGCAGTTTACAAAGAAGATAGCTGAGCTATCTTTTTCAGTCTTCTAAATTCATCTCAAATTATTGATTTAATATAAATGCACACCAAAAAAACCTCCCAAGAAGTCCAAAGATGTTGCCATAAAAGTGCCTTGAGCCAGACCTACACATAAGAAGTACATTCAAGTTGAGCCAACAACAGATGAAAACTTGATCTGTTGTAATTGGCACCATCTTTATTAATGGATAAGGAAGGACACGAGAGAATGTTTTCTTTGGTTCTGCCAGTGACAGAATTGATCTCTGATGGGCAGGACTTTAGAGCTTTGATTCTCAACTGACAGGGGAAAATACAATTCTGCAAAACCTACTGAGCATGGGAAGGTCACACAGACACAAATGATGCCTACTACCTATCAAGATGCAAACAAAAACTGTGTTATGCAGGTCAGACAGAAGACTGCTATTTCTGTCTGTTTCAGTTATAAATGTTTGACAGTTTGGAAAATCTGCCAAACACATGAAAGATCTTGTATTTATACTTGAACATATAAGCTTGCACTTTTCAAAGAGAGTAAGGGTTTGCAAGGGGTGCAAAAGGGCTGCAGGTCACAGCTGGCATTAAAAAAAAAATTACAAGGCAGATGACCAAGAAGGAGCTAAAATGTTAAGAAATTTAAAAGGATCATACATTTTCTCCACTTCTAAAGAGGAAATAGCACCAAAGGAACTCAAAGAGAGTGAAATGAATCCTCTACTCGACTGTGGCAGAACCTATTTTCCACCACTCACAAAGGAAGTCTACACTCTGAGTTTAGACTGGACAACTTCCTATTATAAAGCTTAATGTAAGCAAAATGAAACATGCAACATGGGGTTTTTGTTTTCATTTTGTATTTAGCATGTAAGAGATAGTAAAAACATACTGTCCTCAAGGATAGTTTATGGGCAGTGATGTAAAAATGAACCTGTTACTAGCATGTCCTCTGTCAGGGATTTATACTTCCCTGCATGCTAGTCTAGAATGTATTGCAGAGGCAACAGATATATCACACAACACAGCAATGGTTCAGCAGGAGCACAAGTACTGACACAGGTGGCATATCAGTATTCATTTTGAAAAATGTGAAAAATGGAAAAGTATCTGTAATCTTCCTCTATGTCAGGTTATCTGAGTCTCCTACCTTCGATATGCTCTAGGCTGCTGTGAAATGCTTCTTCACAAAACTGTTCATAAGGTTGAAAAGCAGCTAGAGACAGTTTCTAAGCAATTGCCAAGCCTTTGCCAATGGACTTTATTTGCTGATCACAAAAGTTTTCTAATGGCATTTACTGTAGTGCTCCATTTTTACTGTAGCCATTACAACTGCAGATAAAAAAGTAGCTTGGGAACATATCAGAGCCAGACTTTTATGCAGATATTTAATGACTCTCACTGCAGATCAAAAAAAGTCTAACTTTAAGACTTTTTAAACTTTGCATTTCTATGTATATCCTTTTCACCAGCATTTTCCCTTGCATTAAGTGACTTACAGAGTTAGCAAGTTTTCTATTACATTTTTTAATTCATAACATATAAAACTCTCACAGAGGCAGAAATCCCCCTAGAACATGTTGATATAAAGATCACTCCATGCAAACACTCTGCTTACAGGAAACAAATGAAAACTTGCTTCCATCAACATCTATCACCTTCTCCACTCACCTGTGTGATCCTTACTGAAACATACGAAAAAATACCAGCAAACTTTCCTAAAATTAGATGCAATTTGAAAAGACACGAATTTGCTCTGATCTGGTAAAAGATATGATCTGGTAAATTATACAGTTATTTACTATCATTAACCTAATTCTATATAGCAGAATGGAATTCTGTAGCTTTCAAGCTGACCAATGCTTGTCAATAAAGAAAAAAAATAGCAATATTATGTTTGTATGAACATACTGGGTATCAGAGTGCAGAAGCAAATGTAAAACAGTCTTTTCTAGGCACTGAGGCCACTCAAAATACATTCTGTTGAAAGCAGTAGCAGCATATGAGTAGGAGCAATGTCCAAGTCCCTGCACAAGAGTAACTTGACACACAGAGATCTCAATGGAACTGCAGGAAGAAAAGCTCCCCTGCTGAACTGAACATAGCTCACAGCTAAATAATAAATCAGACAATGTAGTCAAGCACTCTGCAAAAGCACATCTTGTTCCCACATCTCTGCCACCTTTGTATCCTTCCTGGAACTTCTAATCCATGGCCAATTGTTGACACAGATGTAGTTGCAGCTGAGACCACTACAAAAATGTCTTAACAGAAGTATTTCAATTAAACAGCATAACCAAGAGTTTTACTAATAATTCATGAAACTATGCACAGTATTACTAAATACTGAGACAAAAACAAACAAAAAAAAAAAAAAAAAACAAACCCAAACACAGTATTGTGTTGTGATGAAGCTAAGAGAAGCACAAAGTAGATGAGCTTTTTTACAGCAACTTTTGCAAGTCTGCAAAGGTCAAACCTGCTCTAAAGAACGTGAGTGTGTCACAGCACCAAGTCTGACAGAGTTCAATGAGCATTTGGACGCTATTCTCAGCCACATGGTGTGACTCTTGGGGATGGTGCTGTGCAGGGCAGGAAGTTGGACTCGATGATCCTTGTGGGTCCTTCCAACTCAGCTTATTCTTTGATTCTGTGAGATATATATATATATTTACATAAATTCTGAACCACTTGTTCAGTTTAGATGCAGCAATGTGACAAGACTATAGTGGCACTAGTTCCACTCCATATAAAGTCTTTTAGTATCACTGTAGAAAGCCTGACAGCATCAGGGACATATGTCCTACCCACACTCCTCCCTTATCCTGAGAGTGAGATTCTGTACTAATAGGGAAGGCAATTCTGAATAGAAACCAATATTTATATACAAAACATCCCCACCTGCTTTCATCATCAAGTTGAAAACTACCAAACTCTTAATAGTAAGACCAAAGGAGTCTCCTATATGAAGAGACTTTGCAGAAGCTTCAAGTAAATTTGTTAACTGTAGCTAAACAAGGTGAATATGCATAAGTAATCCTAACCAGGAAATACTCAAATTGTGGGCAGACATACATGGTTAGAAATATTGTGACCATTTAACATAAGATTTCAGTGAGAAACTAGTAGAAGCTCTAAGTGTAGGATAAACCAGATAAGGGACTGTTCCTTTGCACCACATGAACATAATTGTATTTTGAGCTTCCATTATGCATATTATTATATTCAGTATTACAATATTTTTACTTTTTTTTTTTTTTTAATTCCAAGTCATACCACAGACTTTGATTCAAGGAAAAAAATGTCAGTAATACTAGTGCATGCTTAATACTAAATCCACACTTTATTCAGAACAAGATCAGGAACACAGCCTGCAGCCATAAGCTTTGCCTACAACACAACAATAATTTCTTATTCAAATATGTATCTTATGTGATTCTATTGCAAATACAGAAAGTCTTTTCATGAAATATTAGAACAGTGTAAGAACAGTTAAAAGCACAATGTGCTTCATTAAAAGGTTAAAAACCATGAAATAAAAAAGCTAAAACACCTTATAGTAGTACATATGCTCCATTCTCCCAGCTATAAGGGCACAAGGTTATAGTTATGCTACACCACAGCTGTACTTTGTAAATGTAATTTTTCCTCATTTTCATCCTCTGTAGTCACCTTTTTACTATATTCTTAGTAAATGAAAAGCCTGGCTGTAGTAAGCATTGACTTTAGAAAATGAAAGCCTAAAAATAAGATGCATATTGACAATGAAGAGCTGAGGTTATAATATACAGAGCACAGAGAAAATATACAGAAAAATCAGAAGGTATAGAAAACAATAACTGAGGGTAAAATTACGCCATCTGGATTTCTACTTGGGGGAAAAACCAGCAACATATTCTTAATGAAATATTTTTCAGATTATAATCCTAAATTTGAAGTTATTGTACTTTCATTATATGCACATATTTATACCTAATATTATATTGCATTTAGATATGATTCCATCTTTTTACATGGAATTTAAGCCCATGAACTGTGTCATGAGACAAAATTCTGTTCCTAGCATTGCAAAATGGTATGCACTAGTCACTTGATTTCCATTCCCCTCCACTGGTTATGAAAGGAATATCCTTGAGATGTATGCAGGCTTTAAGGGGGGAAAAAAAAAAGAAAAAAAAAAGCGTATTTGAGGGGCCAGAAGGGAAGGACAGCTCTGCTGAGCCGGTGGGAAGTCTGGCATGTCATTAGTGCTGGGGAAGAGAAGAGAGATTGGAAATGCTGAGGAAGTGCCTGGTGGGACCACATGGTTTACACACGTCAGTATATTCTATGTTGCTGAAGGCTGATTCTATTTGAAATCGACCTGAAAATACTCACCCCTAGGATTTCAACTCAATCTGCTTTTATCACCTTGGGAACAGGTAAACATGCTCCTTTAGCATTT
This sequence comes from Climacteris rufus, assembly GCA_013398175.1. NCBI lineage: Eukaryota > Metazoa > Chordata > Aves > Passeriformes > Climacteridae > Climacteris > Climacteris rufus. The sequence goes on along the minus strand of VZRZ01005945.1, from coordinate 1,383,700 downwards.
TCTGTTCATTCATATTAATTTTTTTAAAGACCTTGTTAAACATAAATACATCCTGACAACTCCAGAATACATGTAAACCTTTACAAAAAAAAAAAGAAAAAAAGGAGGAAGAAAAAAAAAAAGGTGGCACAACAAATGTCAAGGGGGATTGCTCACTGCCTGCTCAGCAATGAGAGCGTTACAGCCGCCCACTCCTGCACCAGCCGCCCAAACACATCCAGCGAAAACAAAATCTCTGCTCCACAGTCTCTGACTCAGACAAGGCACTTGGGGAATAGCCACTGAATTTAGCAGCAGAGCCTGTCTGTTTAGTGCTTCACACTGGACTGAGCATTCGTGAGTCACTGCTGCTGTAACACAAACCGACTTGGAGACGGCATAAAGAGCAAAGGAGCACGGCCACCGCCAGCCTGCAAGGAGCAACTGAAGCTGAAGGATTATGTAAGGGTTTTCTGTACAGAGGGCAAGACCTAAAGGATCTTCTTGACCTTTACAGTTTAGGCAACTGTTCTCTGCTAGGTTCTTTGTGGGGGCAAAAAATCTCCTTCATAATGAAGTGCAAACTGCTGACATTTGTAATGGGTTGCATGACAAAAATGAAGAAATATCCTTGAAACGTAAGCCCTGGTGAACACTGGGGAATGCTGGACTGACCACAGTTCTGCAGGACCGAGCCCAGGTGCCCTCACTCTTCTTCACACTGCTCTTGTAAGCCCAGCACTGCACAGAAACATCTTCCCTGTACTAATTCAACAGGACACAAATCAACAGCTTCCTATAACTTCAGAATTCATGGAGTCAGGAGAGTGCATTATGGACCCAGGCTCAAGGAAAAGTACAAACTCTGTTGTTCTTTTTTCTAACATTCAAATGGAAAAAAATCTAATTACTTCATCATTTATTTTAACACCACATGAAAAGGAGCAATACATGAACAATTAGATTGTCCATAATTATACCTGTCATATTTGCATAGAACAAAATTTATTGCCTAGGGGCAGTTTTAATTACAATCAGGTGAAGGGTGATTGAAGTTTTAATAAGAAATAGTGAATTGAAAATAAATTAAATCCCCAAACAATTCTATTAAAAAAGCAGTATTTGTCTCAGGGTGTACTGAACCTAAAGACTGGCAGAACTTCTCTTGTTATTAAAAAAGAAAAGCTTGAAATAGGTTAATGCTGTCACCATTAACTAAACATAGGCAAGGTGATAAAACCTCACACAATGTTTTTCTTTCAGTTTGTAAGGAATGAAATTGACACCGGAGACGGGAGAGGAGGGGAGGGGAGGAACCAAGCCAACCAAAATACCCAAAATCTGACTAGAAATTCAAAATTTTTTTTATGCAAGACACAGACCATAAAAGAACTGTTATGCAACATTACAAAATGTGTATTTTCTTACAGCTAAACTACATAGCATCACACTTTGGTTTTGTATTATATTCTCTAATCACCTACAGCAGTGGTTTGTAAATGATTTCTGTTTGTCAGACCATTTCCAAATCAATATTGATTTTTAAACAATTTTTAAAATTACTATTAAATAAAAGTAAATTTCTTAGGCTGTCACAATCTAGTGCAAACCACTGAAACATTCTTGGGGGTTCATTTCTCTCCTTGCAAACTAGTTCTCTACACCTTCTACTGATGGTGGTTTGTTTGACAAAGCTCATGTCTATCAAATCCAAATAAGAAACTGACTGGCTTTGTGTTTGCAAAATATTAGCAGAATTTTGTAAATACAGCATGGAAGGTGTGGAAGACAATCTATAAAGGGAAAAAATAAAATAATATTTGAAAAAATAGAAATTAAGAGACTAGAACAATAATAGGGAGAATGTAGCCCCCCCAAAAAAATCCCATTACTTACGAAAAACTCCATTTACTCACTTTGTTGGCATCAAAGGTTCAAAGACTCTGAGCAGAGGCTTCCCTAGGTAACTGTATGCCTGATTTTTGGGCATTAGCAGAAGTGCAAGAACAGTTACTTATGCTCCAAATACCCATCTACAGTGCTTAGCACTGAGATGCTGCACCTCACACACCTCCTGACCCACTGCCACATTTTTTACAAATGTCTTGCAATATAAAGAAGATGATGATGGTGTTTGAATTTGTACAATCCCAACGGGAAAACATTTCAGTCTCATTTAACTGAGTGCTACAAAAACTAAGATCCAAGCCCTCTTGTGTTATCCTGCCTCCTAGTTCTGTGAATCCTCTGTTCCTCACACTGGCTCAGCACTGGAAGGATGAAGAAATAACCAAGGACAAACAGGGAATTTTCATTCTGTCTAGCTTGTAATGAAGTGATCAGAGCAGTCTTTTAGGAGGTAGGAGACAAATATAAACATTCTTAGACTAGAGATAAATTTCATCTCAGATCCCTGATTTCTTAGGCAGTCATTTGAGTTATGGAATCTTCTTTGAAACATATAAAAAAGAAAAACTACCCCAAAAAAGTGCAACCAAAACAAAAACAACAAAAAACAAAGGCACATAAAATCTCTGTAGCTACCAATCCTAAGTAGAAGATTTCAGTCTCTGATCCTGAGAAAATTAAAGTGTCATCTTGCAACACTGACCCAAATGCAATGCTGCAGACAGAGGATTTCAGTTTCATCTATGTAAGACATCTTGTGCTTAGCACGAATATATCTGTCCTTCAGCTGTGCTCCTCCTATTCCCAAATGCCAAAGGTGGAATTTGGACCTAGGTGACTCCACAAGTTCAGTCAGCTGTGTTAAAATCAAGCATACATTGGAGACTTTTCAGTCTTTGGAGCTCATGCATTCAGTCTCCTATCCCACTGTACAGTAGGAACAGACAAGTAAACCTGTTTATAGAGAGGCCATTGAGAATCCCTTCCACCACCATGTGAATTTATAAATCAAATCCTAATATATAATTAATCTGAGCCCTTTAGGAACCAGCTGAAGAGCATCAATTTGTATCTGTTAAGCAGCTTCATAAAAGGGAGTAAAAAATGTTCTTAGACAGCCATTGGACTTTGAAGAAACCACATCTTCATCACATTGACACATCATAAAATGTGTCATCACCTTGTGTCTTGAAGCTTCCCCATCAAAGGGAATCTTTTAATCCAACAAAAGGATTAACATAAAACACATGTGGAGTACCTCAGCCTGTACTGATTAATAGAGCTTTTTGAAGGTGAACATTTGTTTATCAGCAAATTTACAGTTGAATTCACACAAAGTTAGACTTTGAGAAAACAGGAGAAAAACAGTTTTTGCTTTCCTTCATCATTTTCTGCTTTCTGAGCTTTGCCGCTAAGACTTCTGGTGCAAAGAAACTGCTGGGTTCCTGAGGAATTTTGCCTTTTGTACTAACAAGTACATCAAAAGTCAGTGTCGCAAAGAAAGCTGACAGGAGCTCACTTAAGGAAAGTTTCAACATGGAAATTTCACTACAAAGCCCAAAAGGTGTGATAAAGGTGGCAGGTGGACACCTTAAACTGATAAGGAAGAAAAGCATATGAAAGAAAGACGCCAAGTGAACACACTCCCTGAAACTGCTTCATGCTTTCACGAAGACAGAAGTTCAGTATTTCTTCTTAACTAACTCTACAGCAAGCTGTTTCCAAGGATTTGAGCCCTGCTGATCTGATCTCTTTAAAGCTTACTTGGAAGAGCCCAGATTTACCTGCATTCTTTGCTGAGGGGTCCAATACTGCCACAAAGCATGCTACCAAGATGCTTGAAGAAACACTCAAATATTCCAGGAAATTTGTTACACTGCTGAAGATGTACTGTTATCCAGATCTAACAGTGCAGCTACAGATTAAGCATTATGGCCATGCTGTAGATAGACAGCATAATACTCTGAAAACAAAACCCTTTACAGAAAGGAAAAAAAAAATATTAGGAAGCCTGTTTGAAAGAGCAACTGCTCATTCTTGAATGCTAATTTATCAAATTATATGACTAGCAACCAACCCAAGTGTGGGATGTCATCTTTAACTTCTGCAAAGGACAGATTCTCATGTCCATTATTCAATTCAATAGTTCCTTATTGCAGCAAGAGTTCTACTGAATTTGAAAGTTAGTCTGATGATTTTACATACTTCATCAGTCAAAACTGTCATTTTTAAATTTAATCTTAGTCTGGCTCCACAGTAACAATTATTGCATGCAGGTCAATCTCACAAAAAATTTGACCAAGAAAAAGGTGGGAAAAAAACATCTGGAGAAAACAAATTCACTGTTTCACTGTAGCAAAGTACTATTCTTTCTCACAACAGAAAAAAGAGATTTAACTACGCTTATTTTCCAAAGTAAAGAATATACCAACGATAATTCAAACATTTTTGATTTGGATAACTTGTATTTAGAACTGATTTCTTTTTATTTATTTAAAATATTTTGTCTGGCTGGTAGTGATCTACTGTTGATTTTTCCTGTTGAGAAATGCTTGTCTGAGAACCTGCCACTACACATGTAGATGCAGTATCTGAGCATTTTATCATGATATTCTGACCTTAGACTTGCCAAAGAATTATGCCTGAAGACAAAAAAGAAATTAGGGAAATTATCTGCTGAAAGATGAACTCCTCTCCTCTCCTCTCCTCTCCTCTCCTCTC
>VZRZ01005945.1:1325270-1378945 GCA_013398175.1 Climacteris rufus | reverse complement strand
ATATATATATATATATATATATATATAATGAATAATGAGGTGGAAACAGCTGCTATAAAACAGCTATGCATTCTCTGTAAAATAGCTTGCCAAGGAGAGCCTAGAAAAGTTAGAACTCTTTCTGGTAGAGAAGAAGGCTGACAGCAGATATGGCAGATATGGCTGAGGTTACACACCAAATGCCCAAACTGTGATGTGCCAAGTCTGGCAACACTGGATGAGGAAGCACTCACTGCAACCAGTCAGAGGTCAGTTTAGAGCAAATAGGAGAAAATGCCTTTTATATCCATAAATAATGAGGTCCTGTAAGCATTTACTACAGGATGTCACAGAGGCAGACAGTACAGGCATATTAGAAGCTTGGCAAATTTATAGAGGGGTCACATGCATAATGGACCATGGCTACAGGCAAGGCTTGTACGTGTTCCTCACCCAGCATTGCCCCCTGCCACCATCAGGACAGAATTCTGGCTACAGAGGCTACACCAATCCAGCAGGATCCTTCTTTTCTCTTATCCCATAGATTACTTCCTGCCTTTAATTAAAAAATGAGGTCTAATTATTTTCGGAATAAAAACAAACTTTGGGGACCTTGAAACTGGTGACAAACATAACCTGCAGCTGCAGCTAGAAGGAAACCACAGTGGTGCTATTTTAAGAAATAATTTTGTTAATTCTGTCATAAACAGACAATCCCATTCAGTGCAGAACTGAGTCTTGACAAATCTGTAATTTCTCCCTTCCACCCACCTACTAGCATGGAAGGATAAAAAGGGAGCAACAAGGAAGACGAACATGTGAAAAACAGTCAGATATTTTTTCTGCTGTTCCCTGATGAAATCTCTGTCCTGCCCCAAAAGATCTATTTCCAAGATTACACATTGATTATCAAAGTGAACATTGCCAGGAGCAAAGGACAATGGAATGGTAAGCCTGGAGACCCATAAGTCCTTGACAATTTTGTGTGTAACAAAGAGGAAAGGTTCCATTTTAAATAATCGAGCTTTCACCTGCATTTGTACTTTAATGCTGCCCTCTGAAATTCAAAACTAAACTGAATTACAATTCAAATGTTTTGAGAACTTATTAAAACACTCTAACCAAGGAATGTACAAATTTCATAGCATACTTACAAAACAGTGACTAGGTCTTGGACAAATTATTTATGAAGTGGGTGAACAATTCAACATGGGTTAGTGTGATATTGTAGCTACACAAACTAATCTGAACTTTTAATATGGAAAATGTGGAAAAAGAAGAGAAAAGGGTACAAACAGTTCCATTGAGACAAATACTGGAATTCTGCATACAGGCAGGTATCAATGCTTCTAAAGCAAAGATTCTGAAAGACAACAGAAGATAAAGAGTCCCAAATTTAACCCAGTCTTGAGGGAAAAAAAGCTTTACAAAGGCAGAATGCAGGCTTGGAGTTGTGTACAATACACAACTGTTGTACCACAGTTTATGTATAATGTGTGTGCACAAGTTTGCATCTCTGAAAACAACACTTAATGGAATTTCCATTTCACAGAGGATTTTAAAATGTTTAAATTTTATATTGTTGTGGTTGAAAAGGAAGTGACTGAAGAAAAATTTAGGAGTCAAGAGAGCTGACTAGACAGCACTAAGGTATGGAATGCAAGACTTGCAAATTAACTAGCAGTATGAAATATTATTATTTGAAAAATGTGTTTTACCATGGAAAATCCTTCCTCTGGAAAATGTTCAACTAGCCACAGAAAAAAGCAGTTTTACACCAAAAAAAAAAAAGCATCAATGTGTTTCTTCAGCAGATTATCGGAATGGAAGTCATTAGATCAAGAAATAAGTTCTCTTCATCTATCAGGCAGAAGTTCATACAAGGAAAACAAAAATAACTTCAGGAGAAGAAGCTGCCTGAGGGCAAGAAGGCTAGCAAAGCCCTTGAGACAAAAATTGGAACTAATCCAAGAAAAGCGACTACAGAGGTTTGGGTTGCATTGTTTTATTTTAAAATCTCAGCTTCTGGAGCTGAAAAAATAACTTTAGAACCAAAAGAAATGAAGACTTATTTGAGCAGTATTTCACTTTTCACAGCTGCTACATTAATGTCCCCCATCTTAGGGTGATGCTGGCATTAACGAGGCCGTTCACCTGCAGAACATCTTTCACGAATGAAATTTCAGTATCCATAAACCTATATAAAAAACCTGCTCATGAAAAAAACATGAAGAATCTCTCACAGTGAGGTAAAAAAAACAAACAAACAAAAAAAAAAAAAAAAGAAACAAAACTTCTGCAAAATTAGACATGGACATTTATTTTGGAAGTTAATTTGCTCAAATATATAAAGGGGTCTAAATGGGAAAGAACTGCTACGTCTATCAATGTTCCTTATTTTTCTTTATATGAAATGTGAACGCAACAAAACTATGCTACCAGTGACAATCTAGTGAGTAAGGAGAAAAAAAAGTCAAATTGCCAAGCTGATCATCAAATATTATTATTTGTCACAAGCTTTTTCACTTTCTTCCTTTCAGCCACAGTTAAACCTCCAAGTGCAATGCACTGTGCTGGCAGGATGGAGATTCAGCAGGTGTCTCTCTAAGCTTGCAGACTTGATGCCATTGCAGCACTATGTACAGTTCAAGGCCACAAAAATCAAAATTATGAGTGGGACTATCTATGAAGGACATGGGAAATTGGAGGGATGACCCCCTCTTTATCTGTCAACAAGAATACAAGATCTGCAGAAGGCAAATCAAGGCAACTGTGGGAAAAAAAAAACCAACCTGGAAACAGGCAATATTCATAAGAACTTTCACTGCAAACCCTCTGATTTATTTTTCCAGACTTTTATGATGCCTTGCAAGGTATGTGAGTTATGTGAATCTATCCTCTGAGGCATAATGTTGCATCCACAAAACCTGGATTTCAGTTAATAAAACAAGACTCTAGGCAAGACAAGTAAAAACAAATTCAAACATCTGACAAGTGGACAAGCTGACAAATGTTTGACTTCACAAGTGTTGCGTCTCACTAGCTGTCATTCTAAAACACATTTGCTTCAGCAACTACAGCTGACTTTCAAAATAGGCTACATTTACATCTGGAGATTTAAACAATGTTCACACAGGCTAACAGATTCAATACCAGAGTCTAAAAAGGCATACGTAAATCTTTATCTGTTAGTGTGCAAATTTCCAGTGTAGGTAGTTTCAAAAATAGTGAAACATTAGTCTTAAACTCACCTGCAAAGTTCTTACCATACCTAAAGAAGCTATTTAGACCAACTCTAGACATGGACTGAAATCTAAATCTAATGCTTCAACAAGGAGATGATAATATCTACTCTGAATATCCACAGGAAGCATACAAAAATAAAACTTGAAAATTTTGCATTTTGCTTGTTACTTAGGATGTTACTTAGGATGTAGAATATTGACAGAGGTATGAAGAGTAAACTTATAAATAGACCTAGAGTCCTAACACTGTAAAATTATACCAAAACCAGAAAAGACTTAAAGAACCAAGACATTTTGTTATGTAAAAACATACAGCATGTATGACCTTACAGTCCTTATACAGAGAAAAGTTTATTTTAGTTGTATTTTTCCAAAATATAAGCATTTTTCTGGGAGGATCCCTGCACGATTAAAGTCATTTGCTTTATGATGCACTTTGTATAATCTTTTTCTATAGCTAAAGAGTCACGTCCAGCTTGAAAATAAAATTTAAAAGAATTAAACATTTTGAAATATCGAAGAGAAGAAACAGGCAGAGCCAAACAATTTTAAGGGGAAAATTAATGCGTTAAGAGTGAAAAATAACATAAAACCTGTGTACATGACACAAAAACATGAATAGAAAACACTTTGTTCAATTGTTTGCCCAAGATTTTATTCATTAATTTGCTATTTTCCATCTTTGTAATCTTCCTGTTCTTAGATGTCATACCTGAAATTATTTTGGCAAACAACCCAGTACACAAAATCCATTGCCAGCTTCCTTATGATGTTCAGCTTTTCATAGAAGTAACAAAAAAATACCAGCAAAACATGGGAAAATGTTGTTTGCTGGAAGACTAACCACAGTTCATGCTATTTCCCTTCTCTGAATGTCTCCAACTAGAGCCCTTTCCAATAAAATTGTCTGATGTTGCCTGTAACTGGCAGAGTCAAAAGAGCAGAATCACCCGAAAAGAAAAAATACAAGCGAAAATAGCAGCGTATCTACCAAAACGTAGGTGATGCTTCTTTTTGTACTGAAATCAATTTTCAAATCACTTTTTAACAAGGTTTACATTCTTAAAATCATCTATGAAAGAGAGAAAGGCAAAGACATTTTATCTTGATTAACCTCTGACACAACCATAACCCAAGGGTAAAACTCTCCCTTTCTCTGTGGATCCTAGGGAATATCACACACATGCATTTCTGCCTTAGGTTTTAACCCTTATATTTTTAAAATTCTGTATTGCCTGGCATGTAACTCTGAGCTGCTTCACAGCCTGTGAGCTGCTGTTCTCTATAGACATAACAGTGCCTCTCTGGGCTTTCTCTTCAAGGACACTCAGACTACCCAGACCCAGCTTCTAAAGAGGGGGGAGAGTGAGCTAAGGGAGCCAGGGGGAAATTGCAAAGTTTTAATTGGTGAATTTATGCTGATATGCGAATGGACCAAACCTATAAAGGTGTGGAGAACTCCTGACTTTGTTGTCCATTTTGGGTGATGCCCCTGGGGGGCTCTGCTCTAAATGTACCTTTGAAGGCCTTTCGAATAAATACCCACCTTTTGTTGCCTTACTCCTGACTAGTCTCAGTTTTTGGGCTAGCCTTTTCAGGCAACAGCATAATAACTAATAGGAAACATCAGATTCCTCCATCATCTGAAGACCTAGTTCATCTGTGTCTCCTAATGACAAAATCACAGTTTTCTATGTCATCATTTGCAAAGTAATGAGAGAAGTCAGAAGCACAGATTGCCCTTAAGAGAATCCAAATTACACAGCTGGAGAATGACCTTATTTTCAGGGAAGGACTCTAGTCCTCACAGCCTGAGAATAAGAGTAAATGGGTTTACCATTTGGAATTGAAGGGATGCTGGACTATAATTTGGATTCAATTTCAACACACTTGTTCAATTTTGTCCATATCCAGCTATGTATCCACACGTATCCACAGGTATTTTCAGTTCAGAGACCTGGCCCAAGGCCTCACAGAGTGATCAGCTCTAAACTGCAGATTAGCATGCAGAAGTGGTGGATTCAGCCATGAGATGTGACTGTTTAAGCTTCTTGGAACACCTAGTAGAACTCAGGAGACTGGTGGCTGGGTTGTAATAGAGCCCAAAAGCAAGACATGATGTCCAGTCTAAGTTCTGCTAAATGAGTGAACAACTCAAATTTATCTATAGAGTATTTTAAAAGCTATCTTGCTACTATAGGCAATTTAATATTAGCAGACCAGAAGGTAGGTGTCCCAGATGTTTTTGAGAATGTTAGGTTAGTTTTAGAGATCAAAACAAAACTCAAGCTAGAATTGTGGATACCATTCTAAGAACAGTAGTATCAAGCACACCTACAAAATTTATTTTAGTTTTGTAGGTCTTTCAGGCTACAGAAAAATTTGCAGACCTATTTAAAGTGCACAGCATCTCTGCCTGGGAATCTCAAAATATGTTATAACACATGTTTATTTAAGCTTCCCAGTTTTATTGTGAGACACTGAAGCCTTATTTCAGGCGGGTAGGGAAATACTGAGAGATCTGGACACACTTGCACAGCTGTGTTGAAACTGCATCTAAACCAGCAGATAAACATTCTGAGCTCCTCATTCAGAGACACAGTTGTGCACCTTGGACATTTCCCAACAGCACGTAGAGAGAACCTGTCTCCTAGCACACAATCTGTGCCTCAGTTTCCATGGAAACTCAGTTTCCTCAGTTTCATAAGAAATCAAGGCAAAGAGGCAAGAATGAAGATATTATGCCTCTGGTTGAGATGTCTGAAGAAATCTAGACAATAAGGTGCAAATCTGCATGCAATTCAGCTTTATTTACAAACAGCTCAAGAAGCGAAGGGTACTACTAGTGCCTTCCCTTGAGCAACCCTAATGTGAGTTAGTTAAAAGCAGACACAAATAACCCCAAAGCATAACAAATAAATCATAAGCAGGAATTCAGCAGTGAAAATATGACAGTCTCTCATTCTCCAGTGAATTGTATTTTAGTGGAGTTTGAGTGCTTGCTTTACATAAATGGTTATACTGTTTCCTTACAACGTGGGAAGTGATGGAAGAAAAGTGGATTAATAAATGCACTGTGAGTGTACACCATAGTGTTCACAACAGCATCCTGACACTGAAGTTTTCCAGAAAGAGGTGGAAAAGACTTACAGGGGAATACCCATATATTTTAATTTTGGATAGAAGGATAATTAGGATTAATCTCAAAGTCTTACACAAACACATAGCCAAACATTAAATATCGGAATGCAGAAAGGGATCTTTGTTAAGCCACAGATAGGATGTTTTGATTCTTTTCCCAAAACCTTCTGCAATCTGGACTTACAAATACCTTTATTAGGTGTCCTTTATTTATAATTTTCTCACTTAACTTTAATTATCTGCTACCTAAGAGATCCAAATTGCTTACTATCTTCAATTCAAATATATGAGCAAAAACGAGAAGTGGCAAAACTGCAGATTTGTCTGCTGTAGAAGATTCAGGATGGCCTGAATGAGCATAATGAGCAATAAGCAGCTCAGATAGGCAGAGGGAGGTCAAGGGCTGGACAGCTACCAACTTTACATTGCACAGCAGTGAAGTTGCAGCTCAAATTTTGTGTGCAGCACTGGATCAGATATTACTTTTTAAATGTTGAATAGGTTATATATGTATATATGTTATATGAACAAAGATATACTTCATTCCTCTCATGTCACAAAGCATAAACAGAAAACAAAACCCCAAAACAGTGATTTGGCAAAGCCATGAGTTATTAAAATATACCTTTTTAATTTTAAAGTATAACAACAAAAATTGGGATCTTTGTAAATCTTAAGATTACAAGAGTATTTTATATGAGTAATACAAAAAAAATGTATTATTAGTCCATCTCATGTATTAATTAATTTTAGAGGGTTTAATTTTATACAGTCAATGAGAAAATATTTGTAACTCCTTCAACCATATTTATAAATATAGTACCACGTCAGGTACTCTATTTAGTATTTCTAATGATACTCATCACATAAGTATTAGTATCTTCCAAAGTTTCCATTTGAAAAGAAAGATTATGCTCTATTAGCATGATCTATACAGCTCCACTATAAGGCCTTGACTATAAGGCTCTCACCTGTCTCCCTCCTTACTACTCATACTACTCACTTCCTCCACTGCACTTGCCTAGAAACGTTTCCATTTTCTTTTTATCCTAACTTTTTCTTCGACTGATAACATTTACTAGTAATAGCAATCTAGGAAAGCCCTCTGAGTTCAGATAAGGTCTTTCCCCTTTCTCCTTCCTCAGCTATTTCAACCACCACTGAGTTTTAAGCTACCGTCAAACATAAAGTCATGACAAAATAAAAATAGACTTTTCCTTCCTTACTGTAGAACAAGTTGTCTTCGTCCAGATTTTCATTATAATCTCTTTTCATACAAACCAGAGATGAAATCACAAAGGTTTTTCATGTCATTCAAGCCTTCTGTGTAATGCACAGAACCACTAGATAATTTTACCTAGTAATTTCACTCTCATAGCTAGAGAGTTTTCTAGCACACAGTTACAAGAAAACAAAAATAATTTGGAATGCAAGAGATATTTCTCATTTAAAGGTGCTCTTAAGGCTCGAGGGAAGACAACTCATTATTAGAAAAGTCATTACTAATATTTGCTTATTATAACCTTGCCCAAAGATTGTGTCTCATGCCTAGAGGAAACCATGGCATCCCTGAGGTATGTTAGTCTCTGAACAATGACACTGTTGCTGTAATTTGTTGCCACCTTCCTTGTGGCATCACTGGAGGGTGTCTGATGCTCTTGCATCATACTCTTTTCAGGATTCAGGTCTTAATTAACACTTTGAGTCATACTAGTCCCAATAGTAAAAACCTCTGTGCAGTCATTAGTAACAGTTCTGTTCAACCCCACTCCTGAATTCAGAGAAAATGTGACCCACCAGATAAATAATTCAGCTTCAGTACAGAAAGTTTACAAAATGACATCATAAATGTCTTGAAAAAAGCAGAAAGAGAAGTACATATGGAATGTGATGAAATTATCTTAGCAGAAATCAAGAGGTCAGATGTAAGAGATAATGAGTATCTCCTGCGTATAAAAAGTAATGTACAGGAAGGTTTAAAATCAGAAGTCATGGAAAGTTGTGGTATACATCTGGGATAACTGCAAATAGAAAAGTCAGTATAATTATGTGAGCTGTTAGGAGCTACTGGACCAAAGGACCATCCTTCTCCTAATTCAGTCTTCTTTTACCTCAGGAAACTGAATCATGTTGCCCTTTTCAAAATGTGACCATGTGCTTGCCTAAAATGAGGTAGCACCCTTCTTCTACAGTCACAGAAAAACTGTTCTGGAATATTTTTTAAAGTAAGTTTGAGATACTCATTTAATTTTCTTACGGTTTTAAGATCAAACTACCACAGACACACATACAAACCCCTACATTAATCTTGAGTCATGAGAAAATATAAGATTTGGCTGTGATAACTTAAAAGTATCAAACTTATATGGGTTGAAGGGAAAATGGTGGGAAAATTCATGTATTCACAAAGGTCTGCAAATTACTCACAATATTTTGCGACCGTAATACAAAGTCCAGAGAATGACACATAAACACATACCAACTGAGATAAAACAGGAAAACAAGCAGAATATCATATCTATTTTACAGCCATATGAATGAACTAGAGAAGCTTTAGCCCAGGTAACACTGATGTGAATTGCATATTAGGGAAGTGATGGGAACTGGAAGAGTGAACTCCTGCTAAGAACCAAAGGCAGGACAATGGGGACCTTTTGTGGTACCTCTGCACAGACAATGGACGGTGCAAAATTTCAGTGCCTACAAGAAGGCAAGTCCTCAGGGTAGCAGAAGCAGTTTCACTCTCACACTGATGCTTCAGCTGCGTTAAACTGTACTGATAAAAGGACTGTTTTGGTGGGACTTATCTCCCTCAACTTTACACACTTAAAATATAGACATTTACATTTGAGGCTTCTCCAACTGAGAAAGAGAGAAGTAAGTACTTCTCAGCTATAGTTCATCCCATTTTGAAGTCTTGCTCAGAAAATGTCAGGTCAGTCCTGACTGAGAAGTGCCTGTTTTATGCCACTGAACAAGAAAGGAACTTAGGACAACCAGCTGAGTAGATGTCTACAGTTAGGTGAATTAATCCCTCTTTCTTCTCTCTTCCACTTTAAATGACACATTCAGACTCATCTGCAAGCCTATGTGGATACGTAATTGCTCAAGGAAATCAAGTCTGCCTTTCCATCCTTTAAGCCTATTTCTAATCTCTACTCTGTACCATGTATATTTATTAATTCAATGAAATCCCCTCATGCATGTTTGGTCAGTATCTTCTGAAAAACACTTTAAACTCTTAGACTAGTGAGTGTGATGTGAGCAGGAACCACATAAAGCAATTATCCAGACCTGGTGTCTTACAGGATAGAAGAGAAAGGGACTGCTGGCAAAAGCACTTTAAAGAAACAGCTATTTAAAGCATAAAGAATTGTGAGGTCACAATGAAACATGGCCTTCACACAAAATACAATTGAAATACAGATTAAATTAGCAAATCAGGAAAAATAACCTGCTTCTTGTTTCCCCAAGCTCGTTACTGACTGTAGAGTACAGTGATCTTCAAGTCATAAACATTCATGTGCGTCACCCAGAGGAATATTTTCCAATCTATTTATAACTTGATTTCTTACGTGGCCATGGTTCCTATCTGCTGGTCAATATTATAAACATCTGCCCTATGCCAAAAAATGAGTTCATTTTTACCATGAAGTCAGGAGCCATCTTTCTATATGTCATATCTTATACACATCACACCAGTGCTGCCTATAAGTGTATAGGCAGTAAAAATAACAATGAAAGCATGTCTCAATAGTAAATAAAGATTTTTAAAAATACTAAGTAGAAAACTTAACTCATTAGTACTCACCACCAATGCTTTAGACCTGTTACTTAGAAGTTTTTCAATATCTCTGGCTGCAATTTCTACTAGCTGACGAGGGTTGTTTGCTTCTACAGTATACAAATCTCTGTTTCTCACATAAATCTGCAAAAGAAAAAAATGGAAGTAAATCAAAATGACATTCAAAATAAACCAAGTGACTTGACAGAAGAGGCATCAAGATCTTCTCTGTTCTTACTGGACAGCTTCAGAAAGACTACTCCTAGGAAAATCCAAACAGACCTTGTGAAAGAATTGCTTCACCTTTTTATCTGAGAAGTAGAAGCTGCCAATAAAAATCATTTAATAAATCTCAAAATTGACTGGCTTTAGCAATAAACTATCCAACTGCTAAATGCTCAAGGAATCTGATTCCCATGGAGTGCTAAGAAAGAAGCAAAGTGGATATCCTTTAAAATTACTGAATTTGAAATAAAATAGTTATTGCTGAATTTAATTCTTCCTTGAAAGCTGAAATACAAACATACCAATTGAATTAATCATTTAAATTATGCTAAATTAATCAGTTTAATCCCTTATCTATTTATTCATATGATAGTGTTAGTATTCACAAAGAAAGAGAAAGACGAACAAATAACAAGAGAAAAAAGGAAAACATTAAAAAAAAACAAATGGGGCAATGGGAAAAAAAATAAAAAGGGAAAAAAATTAGGTGGGGGGGGAGGGGAACTATAAATGTGTTTATCCTCTATCATGAAAAAAGGTTATCTGTGAGGAGCCATTAACTATTTCCAAAGCAGAACATGTATATGAAGGAGATAATTTCATTTGTTAATCAAAGCCGCTAGAGTGAAATGCACGTAACCACAAGAAGGAAGGAATAAAAAAGAATCAAAAAATGCATTTGCCTATCTCTGTCCTACTAGAATTGTCTAAAGAAAAAAAAACATTATTTGGAGGGAAAACAAAAAGGAAAAAAAAGGTAGATACCTTATGGCTAGATGGGGAAACGGGGAACACTAATTTATGCAGCCAACAGATGGCCTGGGTTTACTCAAGTACTTTGCCTCTGTAGCACTGCCTGGTGGGGGCTGTGCTGTCTCCTGGGGAGGCACTGGAGGCACGGGCAGGAACGGGTCCAGCACTAATGCACTGTCTGCCATCCAGCACCAGAGCCCAAAATCTGCCTGGCACACTGAGCCCCGCCAGGCTCCTCAGGTTAAAGCTGTAGAGACCTTAAAGAACCTCACCACGACACCTCTCGAGTGCTTGTAGCAGACAAGTACCACAAAAACCTTTCTGACAACCACAGTTGTAGTGGCCCAAGGCTTGCTGCCTGGGGCTGCTCGTGAGAAAATCCTTCTTTCCCATGGGAGGTGTGAACAACAGTAAGAGAAAGTACCTGTATGATATATTTTGGATTAGGGTGGTGTAGAACCCAGCCAATCATACACCTGGGTTCCTACTATAGAAAAGGGACAATACAATAAACGGGGCTGGCTGGCTCTCGGATCTCTGCAAACCAAGCTGTGTGCTGTCTCATTATTGCAGCTCGTCGCTACACACAGTTATAGCTGCAAATTATTCTCAGGCATGTCCCATAAGCTGTTGTAGTGTCACAGTATCGACACGAAAAGAAGAGCCAGAGACACCTGTTTCCAGGATCAGAGAGAAGGAAGGAAGGGAGGCAAGACCTTCCTTCTTTATTTTTTATATCCATTTAGAAATCACTATTCATTGGAGGAAATCAGTTCTTCCTCTCTCAATTACAGTGGTCAAAGGAAATGTCCATCAAAGTTCTGTGTCCATGAGAAAGGAATGTGAATGATAAGATCCAGTTACAATAACATGGCCATGTTTACAGAGAAGACTGTGAGAACTAGCTACAAAGAAAACGAAAACATTCACGACTGCAAACAGCAAGGCAACCTTGTAGCTTTTCATCACTTACAAATCTTACAACAGTTATGTTTGCTCTTGGGTTTTGTTTCTTTTCCTTCAGAAGTACAGACTTTCCACCAGTAACTGAGCAGTTGGAATAAGCTTTATTCCTCAAATAAAGCTTAACTTTTATTCCTTAAACAGTCAGTGCTCCATGAGCACAAAACTACTACAAAGAAGACAGTTTCTAATGAACTCAGATTATAGTTTGGATACTTTTGAGATGCTTGATTTTCAAAATAGCCATTCAGAAAGTTCATCTCTGGTAACCCAAACATCTCTTTTTGAGAGGTTTTTGGGCGTTTTGGGTTTGGGGTTTTTTGGGGGGGTGGATGTTGGTGGGGATTTTTTTTTTAGGACATATCTTAATAGTAGAACTGTCTTAAAAGGCAATTATTAATCAAACAAAATTGGAAATAAATACATTTAATTCTATAACTGATTACAACATAATTTCTTTCATTTTTCTCCGAAACACATTAAATGTGCAATCAGTGGTGGCATTAGGAGTTAAATTGACTGTAGTGACCAGTCCTACAGACAAGGCAAGACTAGAAATCACAGAGTAGAAATTATAGATCCAGATGGTTTGAATCAAGACCGGGTATTTCAGAGGAACATCTAAATCGGACTGACCACAAAAATCTCGTAAAACTCTCAGGTTTTCACATCATCAAATATTCATTCTGCTCACACGAAGAACCGACATTGCAATATACCAGGTGTTGATGTCTTTGTCTTTGAAGAGAAATGTAATGGAAATTCTTTAAACTTCATTTGTGACTGCACAAAGTACATCTTAATAAAAAGTTACCAAATTTATGGAAGAATGGGGACAAGGCTTTGCAAATGGGCTAAAAAATCTAAAATAACTTTCACAGAAGTTTTAAAATAATAGTTTTACAAATCATTTTGAAGTGTTCACATATTTTACTTGTGAAAATATATATTTAGTTTGCTCTGTTCAATTTTTTCTGCCTTTTTTTCAGATTTTTTTACTCAATAGCTTTTGATTTGCTACATAATGGTGAAAGCAGTAAGAAAAATTCAGTATACACCCTTTTCATTTGGAGTTTCAATTAGGCAAAAGCATCTTAAAACTTGGAGAAAGCAGTAGTTCACTGCAAAAAAAGCCATTTCATAATAATTAATTTTTTCATTCAACATTATAAGCAAGCACTAAGAGACCCGCAAGAAAAGAAAATTCACAGTAGAGACACATGAAATATGTGCTCAAGTAATGCAGTTTTGGAGCAGATGGATGACAGGGATGACTTGGAGATTGCACTGACCAGATATATAAGGGAACAGTGCTGTAGTGCTGATTATCTGATGTTTTTAAGGACTTAGTGAAATGCAGTTTCTAACAGCCTGAGATATAACAGCCTCAGTAGAAGTTAAGGTAATGATGCACTGCATTCACTCAACCATGACTTTGCACCCCACCAACTGGAAAGACAATATGAATAGTTTATTTGACTTAATCACAGAACCAGCCTGAGTTGGAAGGGGCCTTAATGATCATCTAGTACCAACATCACTGCCATGGGCAGGGACACCTTTCACTACACCAGGTTGTTCAGAGCCCATCCAGCCTGGCCTTGAACAGTTCCAGGAATGAAGCATCCACAGTTTCCCTGGGCACTTCCCTTTGCTAGTGTCTCACCACCTTCACAGTAAAAAATTTTTCTTAATACCCAATCTAAACCTGTTTTCAGTTTAAAGCCATTCCCCTTTGTCCTGTCACTACATGCCCTTGTGAAAACTCCCTCTCCAACTCTCCTGTAGCCATTTTTAGGTACTGGAAGGCCACAGTAAGGTCTCCCCAGAGTCCTCCAGGATAAGCAATATTAACTGTCTCAGGCTTTCTTCATAGGAGAGATGTTCCATCTCCCTAATCATCTTTGTGTCCTGCTAGACTCACTCCAATGGGTATATGTCCTTCTTGTACTGTGCTAAATGTAGAGCAAAGTTACAATAAGCCATACTGGAACAGATTGAGAATCTGGACGGAAAATTTGCACTTTTATCCCTACATCTAATTTGTTCTTCCAACAAACATAGGATTCTATAAACCCCAATTTGAAAGCACTCACATTTTTCACATATCCTATTCCTACAGGGAAGTTATTCCCCTATCTCCAAGCTTGAATGGTTTGAAAACTGCAGACTATCCAAGTGTTGTATAGTGGGATATTTGTAGGAAAAAAATGAATATTTTCATTTTTCTTCTCCAGCATCAGCTATCAGAAAAGTTCAAAAGCCTGAACCACAGAACAAGCAGATCACCACTACAAGAGCTGGGAGCACTACTAAAACCTTTATAACAGGCATTGTGGGTTCTACCACCAAGAAAGCTTGACTCTTGAGGCTGGCTTCACAAGTTGCTATTTGTCAGTGATTAAAAAAAAAAAAAAAATCAGAACAAACCCCACCCAAAAAAACCCTTCAGATTTGCACAATATCCCACATGGAGCTGAGTCAGTGACCCTTCTTTGCTTTACCCCATGGCAGAGCTCAGAGCATCAATCTCCCCTGCTTCTACTGCCAGTGGAAGAGTTACCCCACAGGCTGCTAAACAAATAGCATCGGCAATTACTTGGAACTTCACACACTTCTTTATTTTCCTGAAGTGTGAGACCTGTCTCAACCACCAAGGAACAGTCTAATATTCATGAATTATTTAAGAGGTGTGTACATAATTTATTTGTGGCCTACTACCCTTTTCTTTAATTCACCGTAGCACTGCAGCAGTTCAGTACAACACTACCCAGGGAAATGATACACACTTCAGGATTTGGCACCCTGGGACAAACCTTTCCTTCTCCAAGCCTACCACCTAGCAGTCTAACACAATTAGCAAATACTCATCTCAAAGAATCATAAAGGGTCTTGTTGGCAAAGGTATGCTCATTCATCTTACAAAATACAATTTGGCAGGCTCTGTGGCTCCTTAAGAAGACCTGATTTGAATACTATTTATTAAATTGCTTTGACTGAGTGAATGCAAGTTTCTGTCGACTTTTAGATCTAAAATCTTTTTTAGTACTTTAATCAGTAACATTTTGCTAAAAGCTCTCAAATTGTCAGTAAAACCCTGTCATTTCTCACAGAATAAAGCCTCATTGCATGACTAAGCAAAACCTGTAAGGTCATAGTACAAACATACTCTAATTCTTTTCTGAAGTCAACAGCCATGCACTTCTTTATTCAGGACAGACTGTATTAAAATTGCACATAATGAACTGCAAGGTTTTAAGGGAGAGAATATGATGGAGAGAGTCACATTAAGGTGAAACAACACAATAGTTGAATGTGACAAAGATTAGAAAAACTGCCAGCTCCTTGGCAGAACGTGCCCCTCTCCGTTCAGTCTCCAAGGACATGTTTATAAATGTCTCACAAAGAGATGTTCTCCTTGCTTCCTATAAGGCTCACAAGGGCAAGTCAAGCACTTCTGCACAAATTGAGAGAGAATGAAAGATGTTATTACATGGCTCTTGCTATATTGTGGCAGGCATTGGGGCTGGCTCTAGCAGTGAAAATTTATTTAAATGGCCTTCATGCTGTACCACACTCAGAATTATTCTCAACTGCAGTAGGACTCCTTTGCCTGTTATTTGTTTGTTTGCTTGCTTTGAATGTGTCAGTCTTCCAGTTTGAGAAACAACAGAGCCTTTCTTTCAGGCAGTGGTAATTTGACTGAGGGCCCAAATACAGGACATGAACATGCCAATCTCATTTCCATCACCAAATACTTCCATGGACATACAAGTCATACGAGCCAGTATCTTCAGAAGTTCAAACCCAGAATTTCAGAAGGAATCCAAAATTCACTGCAATTTTTCCTGCTTTGGAAAACAAATAAAATAGCTCAACAATTCCAGTAATACTTACCTGTACAAGGTAAATCTATGGATGTTTTTATTATTTCAAAATTCCTTTCAATACCACTTAGCTCAGCTAGGCTGATGAGACATCTCCATCAACAATCAATGCTTTATCACCAAATGTTCATCATCAGCCTAGAGCAGCTGGAGACTACCATGATGGCAAAACTCCTGCTCAAAGATAATGCTGAGCTTCCACTAAAATCATCCGAAACTTTGGGGTGGGTCTTTCGCCACCTTTTCTGAAAGCAACCACACCAAACTATTAAGGGTATTTGTGAACCCTTGACCTAGGTTTTAGAAGTTTGCATATGAAAATAATTAATTTATTTAATAAATTTTAAAAATCCTTCTGAACAGAGTGACACTTAAATAAAGGGTTTGTAAACTATTCTCTTCCTGCCCACTCCCCGCTTTTGGAAGGGGCCTCCCATGCCCAGTTCCCCCTGGTCCTTCCAATCTCTTGCTTTCTTACTTTGTGGCACCAACAGGCCCCATTTCAGCCCAGACCTCGGCTGAAAAAAAAGTTAATTTCTTACTGAAATTTTGGGTAATGTCAACATTAATTAAAAAAAAAAAAGTAATATTCAATATTTTACAGAATCACAGTTTCCATTTTAATAACTTTGTTTAGCTAACAAAATATCAGCTAATACCCATATGTTTATTAATTTTAGTTTTTGTTTTGATCAATGTCATTAAGTTACATGTCATGACCTCATTCATGAGAGAAAAGCAGAGAAGAGGTCATTTGACAGACATCCAAACAAATGATGATACCTTGTGAGCAGGAAAAGTCAGAAAACAGAAAGAACCACTTGCTAATTTCTAGTCTAGTCTAGTCTAGTCTATTCCTATTGCTTTTTATTACTGTAAATATTCTCTTTTAACTCAAATTTTTAGTAACCACAAACAACAGTATAATCTGCTCAGAGTAAGAAAATTCTATCTTCTTACTAGTTCATCCTATTTCCAAAGTTATATTAATACTTTCTATTTCTAATATATGCCAGAGAATTTTTCTTTCTCACAAGACAATTCTTTCCTTTGAATCAGAAGCAATTCATTATGAAACACATTGAAAAATGCTCCTTCCCAACAAGCATTCTGTATGCTCAAAGAAATCAGTCTGAGTATTTTATGTCTTACTCTCTGCTCCATATAATGTATAAATAAGATTACAGCTGCTCCCTAGCAACTCACAAATGTCTTCATTCTTGAAATTCATGGCAACAACACAAAGGAGAAAACCACCCCAATAGTTTACTGTAGCTGCTGCTTTTCAGAACCACTTGCCTGATCACTGACTGCTCTGAAGGTCTGGGGTGACAAGTGACAGGGCAGCTCATGTGCTGAAAACCATGGCATATCATAGCAGTGATGTGCACATTAGGAAAAAAAATTATCAGAGCTAGTTCATTCTTGAGTAAAACACTCACACTGAATTCTACAAGGTGCTGAGAACACCTATGCCTCAGTTAACATCAGACAGAGGATAAGCAGTGCCAGAGTCAATGGGCTCACTCAGGTGCCTACTCAGAGGGAAGCATATAATCAGGCATATTTTGTAGGAATCATCAGCCCCTTTTGACTGTTGATAATCAACAGAGTAGTCCAGAGGACTTTCAAATTAAGAAGCAATTTTTGTAATTTGTTTTGTAATTTGTATCTAAACCTTCATAAATCAGGAGTTTAGCTTTGTACCTCTGCTACTGTACAAACATGAAGATTTAAATCCCCCTTTGTTAAGAAAAATGTATTTTAAGGTATTCAATTTTCCTTCCTAGTGATAGCAATACAGTATTAAAAAAGAAGATTACATCATTTATTGGTTTCACGGCAGTTCTAACTCAGGCTTTTAGCTGACACTGAGTAAGAACACAAAAATCCCAATTCATGAGTACAAGTGGATCTTTTTGGTAACAGAATAACAATAGGAAGAAAGTGTTTCACATTTCTTCTGCACTTCTGGTATATTTGGAGGTGGGCACTTACATAATTTCTCAACCTCACTTATTCATAGGAAATCTTTTCCTGCCTTAGCTGCTCTTAATGCTATTTATCACCTACTGATTCTCCCCAAAAGTAATCTTAAATCTCAGGGAACTAGAACAGGTTTTTTTGGCATTTTACTAACCACAAGACTTGGAAATTGATTAGCTCTAATGTTTGGGGGTTTGTTGGGTTTGGTGTGTGAATTTTTTAAGGAAAATTTTTAATTTGCTCTCAGCTTCTACAAAAACCATCTAAACGTAAGTACCAACAGGACAGAATTTATTACTGTTAAAGTAAATGGAAAATTATAAATGAATCAAGAACAATGCTTTGATCAAAGATTATCCAGATCATCAAAC
Source organism: Climacteris rufus (assembly GCA_013398175.1). Taxonomy (NCBI): domain Eukaryota; kingdom Metazoa; phylum Chordata; class Aves; order Passeriformes; family Climacteridae; genus Climacteris; species Climacteris rufus. The sequence goes on along the minus strand of VZRZ01005945.1, from coordinate 1,360,611 downwards.
AGTAATTAAAGCTATGTTAATATTATGCCATCTCTTCCCCTGAGCTTGAGCAAGCTTTGTTAATGCAGCCACCTATTCTTAGTGACTTACAGCTGGTTTTGTTTGCTGGAAGGATGCTTAAAAATTGCTGTTTATTGCTAAGGGAGCAGAGAGAGAGTAGGGTAGGATCTGCAAATAGTACATGCGGTTCCCTGTGTTTTGACAATCTCTTCATTTCCATTTGGATTACAAAGAAAACTTGCAGATATGTATTCAAATTTCCCAGCTTGCATTTTTAAAAGTGATTTCACTTTCCTGATGTCTTGACACTAGTCAGCAATGTGTAAACTCAACAGAATTTAGTTTGGAGAATTCTATTTTTAATGCCTGCAGCTTTGGTATTTGGTAGCATGCAGAACATAATGGGGGCAGTGGTATACCCCAAATGGGACATACTTTTACAAATACTGCATTGTTAAAAAAACCCCTATTAATAATGTCAGGAATCCCTAACCAGGCTAACCTGTCTCATACCTGCTTTTAATTTGGATAAATGGACTCTGACTCCTCAATAAATACCTGAAATGACCATGTATCACTGCACCAACTCCTTCATAATTCCATTCTAAAAGTAATGCTGACCTCACCTCCCTTCACCACACCCTGCTCAGAGACAGCCGACTGGTGTCCTCGCCTTAGGAATGAGGGAAAAGACAAATGGGAATAGTGTGCAATAGCCCAGTTATGTTGAGAAAGAATTTAAGTGTTTCAGAGCCTAGCCTCATATACTCCCACTCAAACAAACTTTCTGACATCTATCTATTTTATTAAACATTACTAAGGTAATTTAAAAAATAAAATATGAGTTGTTTGCTTGTTTTCAGTTTTTTTTCCTTCTTTTCCCTAGAAAAACAACAAAACAAAACTGCACTTTTGTGGCAAACTGCAGTTGTAGACTACCAGAACCACCCATAAAAATGTCCTGAACTCAAGGAAGTTTGAAAAAATACAAAACTGGCAACCCAACGAGGACACAAGTACTTCAACAACTTCAAAGCAGTGTCTTTGTTTACATTTTCATTTCAAGATTATACCAAAATTTAGTTTTATTTGTTTTATATTGGTAAAAAGTCTTCTCTGTACTATGTTTAAAAAGAAGCTGCTTAGTATTTGTTTCATTGAGGACAAAAAAGAGACAAAAGGAGAAAAGAAAGAATAGAGTAATTTCCGATTTTTGAGATCCATCATAGTGAACCTCATTAAGTGGCACAATTTGAATGAATATGAAATTTTCCTTATTTTTCCTATTCAACTCATTTAAATACTTGGTTTCCTTTCTTAGATCAGTGGAGAGTACACCCAAGACATACAGGAAACAGCTTCACAATTACAGCAGATGTGTCTACAAGTGTTGTAGTATTAGTTAAATATTCCATTTTCAGGGGTGAAGAAGGATGGAGACTACACATCAATATATTATTATTTTCTATATCAGAAGTGTCTTAAAATCCAGGGTCAAAATAGTGACAAGCTCCCCAGAATCTATGGCAATCAGAACACTCAAATGAAATTCAGACTTACAAAGTCCACAGACAGGATCTCCAGAGAATTATCAACAAAAGGTATTTATTTGTGTTGTTATTCTTAAAATCAAAATATCTAAAAAAAAAATATTTCTTGCATTTCTTTGTTATGTTTTTCTTAATCATAAAACTCTCCATTACTTAGACCTTAACAAGGGTGAATGTAGCATATTTTGGAATGTGTGCATATATTCCCTAGCTCCATCTGGTAGTTCATCAGAGAATAGCATGAGGTACAAAACTCTTTGCCTTTGTCTAAAGCATATACAAGCCAAATACAACTTGATACATACAGTATTTAAAAAGGAAGAAAGAAAGAAAGAAATAATAAAGCTAGTAAAAATAAATAGAGGTTTCAAATCCATGTATCTGTTTAATGTTTTCAATAAACAGTTTCAAATTACTATAAAGCTTTGCCAATACATCCAATTTACTTTATGATTGCAAAGAAAAAGCCATATAAATATCATGCCAATCACTGAGAAAAATGGTAAGAACAAAAAATGTTTATTGCTAAGTTGCCTGTCAAACCACCTTTTTAAGCAGGAATTGCAGGTCCCTATGACAATAGGGAAAATCATCCAGATACCAGTCTTACATTAATTTTAACTAAGCTGTTAAGTCTCCCCTTGCACAGACCTCTGCACAGATAATGAAGAGAATGAGGCAAGCCCTATAGGACAAACTCTATACGTCTGAGTTAGTGCTGTGATTCTGTCTGTAGAGTCTCTAGAACATAAAACTATTAGCTAGACTTTGTAGGGTCCAACAGAAAATTACTGTGGGTTATTATTCCTTCTGGCAGAAGGAAGCTTTCCTGAACATCCCTGCTCCAGGGCAATTCAAATCAGAGACCAGGCTCACTTACAAGTCACTCATCTCAGTTAAACTCCAGAGACTGATCCAAGACCTGGAAAGATAAAATCATGGCCTGGGAAGCTGCTGCCAATGTGAGTGCTTCAGCAGACTCACACCATCTGTGCATTGGGCACACAGATCTCACACTGAGCAAGGGATGAAATGTGCTCCTGCAGAACCTCGGCTGGGCTATTCAGTAAGGAAGGGCTAATTATTGTAAAACAGCATTCAAAAGATACAATAAATAAAAATCTTCTAAGAATTGCTGATGGACTCATTTTGTGAATGGAATTCATCACCACATCATATCATGTCATATATGGATCATATATCCACACCTAGCTCTCTTTTTATTTTGTAGGAAGAAACAGCATTTTTATCTCACTACGAATATCATTTAAAGGCCAAGTTAGTCTATATAGGTTCACTCTACAGCTCCTGGGACTGTAATAACAGCATGCCTTATGAACATCATGCATGGATTGTTTTTGCAGCAATGTATCAGAAAGGAAACAGATTCAGAGAGTAGAGTTCCTTGGAACTGCCTCTCTATCTGCTGCTTCGTTCAATTATGCTGTTGTTTGAAAAGGTTACACTGCACAAGATGACATTTTTTTGCAGTAACAGCCATAGTGAAGCTCCAATGCGTTTGTCACATCAAAGTTAACACAGACCCACATTTTTTAATGCAGTGTTTCTGTGAAAGAGGATTCTCTTCAATCAGTTTGGAACAGACAAGCTCGTGCATTGCTATAAGGCATATTCTCGACTCCAAGGTCTTCCTTTCTGGGTACTGTAGGGTTGCCTTCCTTTTCTCTCTCCTGTCCCTAGAGGTATTTTAGGAGCTGGAATTCAGAAACATAGTTGTTGTAGTTTATTAGATTAAAAGAGCTGTCAATTAGCTTAGTCATGGGTCTTTGCTATGAACAATCTATTTAAAAATGGAAGTTGAGCATACTTCCATCAAAATGGGACTCTGTATTTACTTAATTCTGTAGTTCAGTAGGCTCTTCACCTCTTTTTTTCTATATGCTGAGGTATCTGGTTTTAGATTTTAACTTTGTACATATTTTTGTCTCTTCAAAGACAAAACATCTACTGAGAAATGCAGCAAGATCAGTCTCAAATTCTATTAAGCTGCTGTCTACTCCTTTTTTTTTTTTTTCCTAACAGTCTATTTGCTCTGTAGGAACCACATATCATTCACACCAGAGCAGCTTCATAATGCCTGACTGCACAGAGAGTTCATGGGTAAGACAAAGTTACATGAACCTTCTTAAGTCAAAATGACAATTACATGACTATTTGTTGTTGTTGTTTTTGTTGTTTTGGTTTGGGTTTTTTTTAAATATAATACTTATAACACTAAAAGGAATATACCAAGTTGTGCTATGTTGAGAGACAGTTAAAGAAACATACTGGACATCTTGTATCTCCTCATCAAAGATTTTCTTGTGTATCCTGTTTTCCTACTTTCAAGTCTCAAAGTGTATATACATACAACACTTCCTTATAAATATTTCCTTTGCTCTTCTAGGGAAAAAAATCCTTAGAAGTCCTTAGAAAGGACTAAACCATACTCTCTTCAGCTGGGCAACTACAGCAGCAGTAAGGTTAAGATATAGCCTCTGTTTTTTGTGTAAAAATCTGTTTGGTTGTTTTTTTTTTTTAATATATTTTACCTGCTTGATTTGTAAATTAAATGTTGTTAGGCATGATTCTTAGCAAATGTAAATGAGTGTAATCCACCGCTGTCAGTGGAGCTCTGCCAGTTTTCAACCAGCTGAGTATTTTGGCATGTTGAATTCCGACTTCCTCCCTTGTTGAAGCAATCTTTGCATTACTGTAATGGGGATATTACATTGGTATTACATCCAAGTTGGAGTTCTCCCAGATCTCACCTAAACTCCTAGTAAAGTCCAAAAAAAAGCAGGATTTAAAAATGTGCTTTAAAACTATTTTTGGAAGACTATTTTGAGATCATTCCCAGATAGTGCCACAGAACCAGATAATGTGCTGACTTGGAAAGGACCCATGAGGATCATCGAGTCCAGGTCCTGGCCCTGTGCATGACACCCCAATCCCACCGTGATTCCTTTGCACACCACAATAAACAGCTCTTGCTTCCCTCTCCATCTCCTTGTTTCTTCTATTCCAGCTATACTGGTTTGCCTTGTTAAGGCTATGGGTAAGCCTAGACTCAACTTAAAACTCCAAATTTAATGGCATCCAAGCTTTCTTTTGCAATTTTGCTTTCTACAGGCAAACATCACTACTTACTATTGCTGTCATCATTGTTAACAAGAGAAAATGTGTGCAAGATGTCCATCAGCATAAACATATTCATATTTTCACAAGCAGAATCGCTAATGAAGTAATTCCATAAATAAATTCCCAAATATTTTCTCTTTTTAAGCACTACGTGGAATAATAATTAATATATTATCGTGCATCCTAGCTACACAGATATTTTCAAAAGTTGTGATTATTGAGGGTCACAATGGTTAACAATGGCTCTATTATATATGCAAAAGAAAGAGAAAGGACAAGATTGTGATTCCAAATCACCATTATAAAGTTGTCAATGAACAAAAAGAATGGGAATTCTCTTCTGAGGAGATTCTTCTCCTTAAACATGATTCCATGGAATGTAGTACATGTTGAATGCAAACACCTTAAATACAGTGCAGAATAAACTAGACTCTTACCTGTGATCTCCACAGGGCAGCTATTCATTTGTAAATACATACTACACTCTAAGTTTTACATTCTCCCTGGTCAAAACTCTCCCAGTCTAAAATCAAATTAATTGAGAATTCAGGCAGTGCTCCTGTCCCTGTCTCTCAAGGTCAGAAAAAAATATTTTACAGTTCTCCAGAAGAGACCCTTGTGTAATGTAATTCCCTGCAGCCCAAAGACCCCCAGACATCCAAGGCACATCCCAGCACTGATGAACCATGAGATGCCTGCAGCAATCTCGGGAGCACCATAAACTTGCAGGGCACCAGCAGCCCTGGCCTTATGAAGAATTAATTCACTCTAGGTAAGAATGTATTAATTGTTCTGCTTTGAGAGCTATCGTGGTCACTTTAGAGATCTTCACAGAAGATTCAATTGCACAAAGCAGTCATTGATTGTGACTTCAGCTGAATCACTGTTAATTCTTTCCCTGAGTCCAGGAAGAGGTTGATCAGGCTGAGAAATGGTCATAATCTGTTGCACATCCTTGCTAAGAACTTGTCAGAGACTGAAAGAGATCATGCCTCAAACATTGTTACAGCAAAACTGTATAAAGAAGCCAGGACCATCTCCATCCCTGGAGATGCCTGACTGGGACTTTGGACTGAAAGGCAAAGTGCTGAGATTAGATAAGGGGGATGCTATTGTTCAATCATCTCAGGTCTGAGGAGAAGTAAACAAGACTATGAATCCACAAGAAGGCCAAGCCCAGCAGCTGTGCTGATCATGATGGGAGCAGGTTTGCACAGATTTCACCCCTGGCTGAGGTGGGGGAAGGAGGCTTTGAGTGTGGCCTGACCTCTGATCAGAGGCAATTGGAGGTTCTGAGGGCAGGTTCTGACGGTCGGGACGGATGGAGAGGAGAGATCTCTGAAGTCAGGTCTTAGAGCATGAGGTTTATTGCGAAGGGCGTGGGTACAGGGGACCTGCTTGGAGCTGCCAGCCACAGCTTGAAGCAGGCCAGAAAAGCAAGAGAGAGAGTGAAGAGGAGAAGTGTAAGACTGTAAGAGCAAGAGCGTATAAGAGTAAGAGTAAGAGAGCCTAAGAGAGCGAGGTTCTCGTTTACAATACAATAAATCTTCTTCTGTGTTGAATATTCTAATTTTCATTAACCAATCTAGTACAAGATACAAATCCTATAGCATTTACATATAGCCTATAAGAATTGTTACATTACCAACTGCGTTACATTTTAAACCCTAAAAACTATTCTTTGGACCCCTTCTGCCACATTAGTGGGGTCTGCTCTGACCCTTGGACCTGTCTGCATGCAGAGGGTATTGTTCAATCCAAAGGGGATTACCTTCAGCCAGCCATACCATTGTTCTCCAGCTGTTCAGTAACTAAGGCTTGGTATCTCAAAGCATGCTTTCATTTCAATCTCGTTTATAGTTTCCATATTCTCAGCATCTTTTGCCAGGCAATCATATTTATAAGGCTTTCCTGTTTCATCATCCCCAAGAGGCAATGAACACCCATCCTCCCTGACTCAGCTGTGGAACCCCCAACCCCGAGACAGCCACAGGACATTCATGTGAGGGGCAGCACCAAAGACCCCCTGAAGTGCCCCCCAGACTCACTCCTGAGGTCTGACACCACAGGACTGCACGGGATGTAAAGTGATGCAACAGATCCAGGGGCTGCTGCAGAGACAATGGCAAACCTGCACCCCCCGGGGGAGGCGCTTGGATCTTCCTACCCAGCCTGAACATACATTAACCCATGGAATTCTGTGCTTTTTGGGGGACCCTCACCATCAAGAGGACCTGCTAGAGAGGATCAATGCAACACCGTTGGGATCCACGGAGTGGTGATATTTTTTTTCTCTGTTGCTCTCTTTCTGTCCCCCCACCTCTTTTTCCATTTCTTTCTCTTACCTTCTCTCTCTCTCATCTTTACAATCAAATAAAATCCATGCTATTGCCACTGGCATGTGGTCTCGTTTGCACCTTTAATTCAGGCAGAGAAATGTCTAAATAACCTTATAAAACCAGATCATAACAGAGCTTTAACCTCACACTTGCCCAAATTAAAATTAATTTTCCCTAGAACAAGGAAAGACATTTCTCCTACCAAAAATCTATCTGATTATTACAGCCTTCAACAGCTAGTCCTGTTTGTTATTTTATAATAAGAGCAATCTGCTCCTTGTTTTTGTATTAATCATTCTGCTTTTGAAGAGAAAAGGGGCAGAAAACCCAAACAAATTATTTCTTTTTCTGAAGTTTGCATGAAGACTATAGGTTTGGTCCAAACAATTCCAGAGCTGGAAGAGGAAGTAAATCAGAAAAAAAGCTGAAAATTCAGTCTGACTGTAAGTATTTTTACAGGTTAAGCAACTGAAGGCAAGTTCTGTGAATAAAAGTGATAAGCATGCAGGCATGCTGTTTTTCATGTCTTGTAGTCTCCATTTTTCCAAGATTTTGGTTCCTTTCAGAGGAGATCTAACTAAATGTTAATAGGCAGTGAGCAGAAAAAAAAAAAAAAAGGATGTCATTCAGAAATGGGAAAGTGACAACAGCCTGTAAACAAGGGGAGAGTGGGAGACTGCACGGCTTACACCTTGCAGGGCTTTGCATTCTCCCTTGCAGGCAGAGCTAATTAAAATCTCATGGCTAGAGAAAGACATCATGCAACTTAGGTCAAACAAATGGCTTTGATTTAGAGGTATATTTTACATGGAAACATCCTCCTTTCATGTTTTTAATCCTAGGATTACAAGCACATATCGACCATCTTGTGGATATCCTCTGAGATAACATTATTTGCTTGAAGTCTATTATAAATTCTGGCTTTTAAAAAGAAACTTACCTACAGTATTCACTAACTCATGTTTTTTGCTTTTTATCCACATGAATTTCACTGTGGTAAAGCTGGTAGTACTACAGTTTACTAGGTTTGCCCAGCAGTTTTCATTATAAGACTGTTGAAGCTGCTTGTAAGTTTGCCAAATATTAACTACATAAACCATCATCTTTCTCAGGGAAAAAAAAAGACTGACAGCATCCATCTCTTGGCTTTTCATTATCTATTTTACTATATGGTCTTTGCATGGGAAGGTGTAGCAAAATGATTAAGACATAAACTCACTGTTTTGCCCAAGTTAGAAATCCTCTGTAACTCATTTTCCTATTGCCCCTTCATTGCAGTTTAAAACCTCAACACTGTGTGTTCAAATATACATTTTAGTCTTTGGTGTTTAACAAATTTTAGCCTGAAAAGGACCTGCAGATCACTGCAGAGATTTTATCAGGTGTATTCCAACTCAGAGAGCATCACTCCTAGAGAATGTCCCACCTCCTGTGCAGTTCAAGATTGGACTTGCTGTGGTATCTCAGGTCTACACAGTGGAAGAAAGAGGAGAGGAAAACTCAATGGAAAACAGTGGGCAAGAGACTGGAATACGGAAACAGGAGATAAACAGACTGGAAAATAAGGAAAAAAATAAGGAGAGAAGAGACTGGAAGGGAAGGAGAAATAGAAAAACTGCACAGGGGACAACTACAGGTCCAGGACTGAGAACTAGTGATGGAGGGAAATGTGAGAAAAGAGAAGAGAATTTCCCATGGAATAGAAGAGAGAAGAGTATTGTGACAGGCTGGCCACACACACCTGAACAGAGTGTTTTGGAAATGCTAAGACAAACTAAACAGTTCAGAGAGAGGTGTTGATTTGGAAAAAGCTGAGGAGATCCTAAAATAGAGACAAGAAACTAGTGTAAAAAAGAAAGGCAGACTGGCCAAGGAGAAAAGGCAGAAACTGAGACAGAAATACAGAATAGGTTGAGACAAGATGAAAGACAGACAAGCAACGCAGCAGGAATGGAATGCAAAATTGAATGGTGAACCAGCAGTATGATACTGAATGAGAGATGGTATGGAAAAAGAGACACAGCAAGTGCAGAATAGACTAGATCACACCTAAATTAAATGAGTAAAAAGGACTCATAGCAGAAACTCCCCACCAGAACCTGGAGATTGACGATTTGCAAGTCTTGTTGTTCTCTGTCAGCCGATACGTGTGAAATCCACCTACAAATACTCCCATCAGTGTTCCATGCTTCCAAACCTCACATTTCCTCAGGAAGCTCAAGTGCTAGACATCCATGTGTTGGAAACCCATGCTTGTATGAATCTGATGGTTCATGTTAGGATTTCAAGATTTTGTTTTCAGTTTGTTTAGGGGTATCAAAGACTAAAATGTGCATCTAAAGCATCTGCTTTGAATTGTGTTGCAAAATGAAGCACTCAGATATTAAGAAAGGCCAGAACTAAAATAAACTCTGGAATCATCATTTATGTTCATCACATGCATACAGTGACACATGCCCTTCCTTCTATAGGATAGTGGTGATCTCATCTGAGCTAATGGACATCTGAGCTAATCATCTAACCTCCTCTTGCAGTCAGTAAAGACAAAATGTCCTTCTGGGACAGGATTCACATGAGACATGAATGTCTGGGTGAAGGGTATTTAAGGTCAAAGGAATACTTTAATACACAATGCTGTATCTGAGAATTTCACACATGATTTTTTTCTATGTGTTTCTTAACGGCTTTGAAACCTCTACCGTCCGTTTCATGGATCATTTCGGGAAATTATGACTTCTGAAAAACAAATCTCAAGGCTTCATATTCAGTTCCCCAGAACCAGGGGCTTTTGTTGGCTGACAACAACTTAGTTTCCTGATGTAGCAGCAAAACTTCCCTCCCATCAACTCAGACATCCATCAGTTCACAGAAAGAGCCATAGCATCTGTGCAGGGATAGGGAGAGGGAAATGTATGATCATATGGTCGTACACTGGATTGTGATGTGTACACACAAAATTGTATAGGCAGTGTAATCCTGACATTTTTTGAATTGTGCCTTCACTCTTCTGAAGTGTCAGATATGTTGCTACCATCTATGAATAGAATTAATAGCACAAAAAAATCTTCTCAATGAAAGATGTGTAAATTCTCCCCTAAAACAAACTCTGCGTTAAATTCAAACAGCTGAATAAAAGTGGTTTTCATTCTCATCTACATTTCTGCTAATCAAAAGCTGCCTTGTTTCAGAAAAATATGTGTCAGAAAGATTGGTTACTTTGTTAATAGAGAGCAGAATTCTCCACCACTGTGAATGGTTGCTTCCTGAATACCGCCTTTGACAAACACAGAACATAAAAGCGCTTTCTTCAGGTGCAAGTGTTGCAACAATGGCAAGCCTTTGTCTGATACTGCAAAGCTGATTAAATGCTATCAATGAGCAAGTGCTGCAACCCTGAGAGTGAACTGATGGATGTCCGTCATTAATTTCTCTCTCCGTAAGCACTGCAGAGTTAATTCCCCAAAATGGTTTCACTATGTTGGGATTAAATGATTGTAATGCCCAGAAGATGCACACCCCTCACTTCACTTTCTAGTTTTGGCAGTCTAGGGCACATCTTCTTACCTGAGCAAGCTGCTCCACTCCACTTGCAGTTCGTGCTAGTGTTACCAGATCTTCTTGCATCTTATCTACCCAGGCTTTTATCCTGCAGAAATAAAAAAAGAAAAGAGAGGCATCCAATCAGATCACTGACAAGTGGAAATGGCATACAGGCATATAGCACAGACAAGAGAAAAAATAAAAGAGATAAAATTGAATACAAAACATAAGAAACCTGTCTTTGAGGATTTTTTTTTCAATCGATCCTCTACCCAGTCTTGTTGACCAGAATCTTCTCATACAGTTTTCTGTGGTGGCCATCATGTTAAGCCAGCTGAAAACCAAGAGTGCCATTGTATCTATTTAGCCAAGCTGGAGGAAAGATCCCTGCAATAGAGCTGGCATACTGACTGCCAGGACAACCTGCCTGACCTGCAGCTCACTCCCAGAAATGTCTCACCCAAGGGCCTCAAGGTCCCTCTCCCAACAGATATAAGCAGAGAAGAATAGCAGCTGGAAGCAGGTTTACAAACCAGACTAAATTTTCTGGTCTGTAGCCTCTCTTCAAGGAAGCAACAGAAGGACAGGCAGCAGCGGCCACAAGCTGTTTTGGAATGGTGCCTTTGCTCCTGGCTGCTGTCACCAAGGAACAAGTGACTGCTGCTGGGCCTGCTCTGCTCCCTGTGCCCAGTAACTCTCTGGAAAAGCATTGGATCCAACACAGATTCTGTGCCATGTTACAGTCTGTAGCAGGAAAGGAGCCATGGTAAAAGTGTAGTCCAGTAAAGTCCATGTTCAGAAGAAGGCTGTGTTGCTTGCCTAGCCAGAAACCTTGATCTTCAACGCATCTCTCACATTATCCCTCCCATTATGCCAACTTTCTGCTCTGAAACATGGAACAGATAAAAATATTTATCTTAGCCATTTCCTAGCCCTATTCTGATACCTATGGGATAACAGCTTAGATTATTCATTAATAAAGACAGAAAAAAACAGAGATTCCATTTTTTTCTGTAATATGGAAAATTTGACAGATTAAGAAAGAAGATGGAAGACTGATTTCACTCCTTCTTACCATGGCCATTAATACATTTTCTGTTAATTCACAACCAACATCTCTAAAGAGCACAATCTCTATTATGGAGTTGCAAGTTGACTACTTTTATGAAAAGACCCTTCCTCATGCTTTCTTCACACATAAAAATTGCATTTTCATTGACTATAGCAATTGATTCCATCACTGTTTTAGTTCTCTCAGACCTTCCCTTCTATACTTTACTTTCCAAAAACTGAGACAAAATAATTAATTTGTTCAAGTCTCCACAAAGCTCTACATTATATAAGCATTTAGTTCTGCAAATAAATCAGTTTGTTTAAAATTATGTGCATTATGTTTACCATGGCTTTAAGACCATCATGTGCATCTGTGCAAAGAGTATTGACTCATAAGCACAAGTATGAGCACAAACAAGAAAATGCTATCACCTTCTATTTTTGAATGGTTTCTATTTTTCTGTGTGAAAGAATGAGGTATATGAAAGGTGAAAAAGTGAAACCCATTACCCAAAAGTGTTTTCAAAAGCATAAAATAAATAATTGAACACCCTGAGATTTTTTTTTTTTATGATCCATTTCAGTTATAAAAATTGTGGGTGTTATTTCTAAGAGGAGTCGATAGAAAAAATCTGGGAGGATTGATTTTTAAATTGACTTTTTCCATTTCCCACTGCTTCATATTTTTACTGGATATATTCCTCTCTGCCCTTAAAGGAAACTGGAATGGTGAAAACACATATTAGTTAACTAGGTAGTTATTACACAATTAGTTACTTAAATTTGAAATTTTGGAAAAAGTTACACTTAAAACCAGTAATTATTTATTAATACTATTACTTGTAAATGAAATATGGATCATTATTCTCTTTAACTTGCAAAAACAGTGATTTTTCAATAAACACTTCTTATATATTTTGGTGGTTTGACAGGGTCCGGTCCTTTTTGGGCATGGTAGGGGCCAAAAAGATGTCTCCTGTGAAAATCTGCCAGGAGCTTCCACAGCCATCCAGCAGAGCCAATCTCTGATAACTCTGAAGATGGACATGCTACTAGCCATGGCTGGGCCAATTAGAAGAAGAAGGTAACGCCTCTGTGACAACAGATTTAAGAAGAAGTCACAGTAGCACGCATGCATGCGCCAGTAGATGTAGATAGGCACAGAAGAAGGAGTACAGCGTGTAGGAGAAACAACAGATATGGACACCAGCAAAGTCAGCCAAGAACAAGAAGGAGGTGGAGGAGGTGCTTTAAATATCAGAGCTGAGACATCTCGGCAGCCTGTGGTAAGGACTGTACAATGCAGTGTTCCCCTGCACCCTGAGGGTCCATGAAGGAGCTGAGATCCACCCCACGATGGAGCAGGAGGGGGTGAACTCCTACAGGAGGGACTGTGGTCTGGTGGGAGCTGACACGAATAATGAGGCCTTTGCTCCTGGGAACTGAGGGAGTCGTTTTTGTTAAAAAAGCCTTGTTTCACCCCCACCCTGAGTTCGGACCGGCCTGGCCTTGGGAGAATGAGCAGGCAGCAATGACTGGGCAGGCTGCTTGCTAGGAGGGAAAACATAACTTCTGTAAAAATGCCACAGTGCTTGTAAGAAGTAGAGAAAAAACTGCCTCCTCTCCAAATATTTGCCAAGAAGAAAACATCTGAAGAATGAACTGACTAGGAAACCACCCCCCTTCCCCCAGTTCTTCTTACTTTCTGAGGTAAGGAGGGAGGGCTGTTGGGTGTGGGGGGGAGGAGAGAAAGAGTGTTTAAGAAAATGTTTTGCTTACTCCTTTAACTCTGTAATAAATTCACTTATCACTTTTAAGTGTTGAACCTGTTTTAGCCTGCTTTAATTAGAGGGGTTTTTCTCTCTCAGTATCCTTATCTCACCTTGGAAAAAAATTCCTCTCCCCTGTTCAGCTGCAGAAGGGAGAGAGCAGCTTTCGTGGGAGCTTTTGCGTCCTGCCAGGGCTCAAACCACAACATATATTTTCCAGAACTCTTGCCTTCAGACAATTAGCCCACACCTTGCCTTTTGGAGTTAGCCACCATGACTAGTTTTTGTTTTACTTTGGGTTTGGATTGGTGTGGTTTTAATTTGTGTTTGAGCTAGGCTTCTGCTTCAGTCAATGAAAAAAGGCATCTCCAGAGCTGACCCACTCTATCCTCAGCCAGGTGAGCTGAACTACCGATCTCATACAGTGCCTCAGTGGAGCCCTGGACAACTTTGATTCCTAGTGCAGGTTCTCCAGATTGACTTTTAGGCAGGGAAGGGTATAGAAAGTACCAGTTTCTAAACGTGAATAGGAAGAAGTTCACCTTCTTCATAACTTAATGGCAAATTCCCACTTTATCTGTAAGTACAATGTAAATAATAAGGCTTCTTCCCATATACTGACTGTATACTTACCTTCAAAGATTATTTTCTTGCATATCCATGTTATCCTGTTAGGCCTTCTGTTGTGAAAACTGTCCTTTTTTTGCTTTCCTGTACACCAGGGTCCAACACCATCACAGAATTATGGAATCATACAATAGTTTGGATTGGAAGGGACCTTTAAAGGTCATCCAGGCCAATCCACCTCTGAAATGAGCAAGGAAATCTTCAACCAGCTCAAGTTGCTCAGACAATAAAAACCAGTAACTTCAGAAGTCTAATGCTAGATTACTATCAAAAGTACACATGATGAAATGACATTTTAAAACTTTGAGGAAGGTCAGTACAATTCCTGTTGCCTTCCCACAAGAATTTAAATATCACAAGTATTATTTATAAAGTCTAATGTCAGCATTTCTGCATCTCAATTTCCTACCTTGCTACTAGACAAAAAAATGTACATTTGAGAAATTTCATGCTCTGCACAGGCTTTTTTCAGAAATGGGCACACTCACACTCCAAAACTGTCACAGAAAAATTATATAGAATATATAAAATAAAGCCTTTTTTTTGCTGTTTTTTTTTTTGTTAAAGAACCACATTATCTCATTGAATTTTTTTTTTTTAAGTGTGTCTTTAAATAGGAGCCTTTAGGCACTGAAATGCTTGTCTGGTGCTCCTTTTAACTGAAGCCTGCAGTGCAATATCTGTCTGACAGCTGCTCATGGTCAGAGTTTATTTAACAATTGGAAAGCTGTCACAGCAAGCAGGAGCTCCCATGACTTAAAGAAGCAGCAGTCATTTTTTTTCTGCAAAGGGCACCAACAGAAAGCCTTTATAAAAGGCTGTTCTGTTCCTACCGTTATTAGTTTGGCACAAACATTGCAATGGATGTTCTACTGAAAGGTGATTATGTTCTGCAGAACAATTGATTTTAACCCTCTTCTCCCACACACAGGTTGTCCCTGTGTGAAGCAGTGAGGAGACAAAAGGAGTGTGCACATGCCTTCCCACAGCAACTTTCAAGAGAGCTGAATGATGAAGGGAGCTGTCTGCTTAAAGATAGACAGACATGGGTCATTTACTGGGGAATCAGAAGATACAACCCTGCTCCTGTCACCTGGGCTGTGATCAGATTGATGAAGAAATAGCCAAAACACTACAGAGCCATCCATCCCCATTATGTTATCAGCCAACCTAGCAAAACATCTATTGTGACAGCAGAAAAATATTTTTTCTTTCTCCCTTTTTTCTTTTTCTTTTTTCTTTCTTTTTCTTTCTTTTTCTTTCTTTCTTTCTTTTTCTTTCTTTTTCTTTCTTTTCTTGTCATTTTTTTCTCATTATATTCTTTTCTCATTTTCTTAAAGCAGAACAATTATATTTCCTAAAGTCAAAGGATTTTCACGGGTACACCCCTAGTCACACTCCCAGGAGAACTAAATATAGCATGTGCGAGACTAAGAAATCTTTTTAACTTCATAAAAACCTATTTTTATGTTAAACCTGCATACCAAATTATACTTGCAGAACAGAGCACTGCGCAATTACAAGGGTAAAAGAAACCAAAATGTCTTTATGTAGAACCTGGCTATAACCTTTTTTCCCTGCTGAAACTGATGCAACATTTTTCTGCTGACTTCAAGGAAAGTAGATGCATGTAATGAGAACACCATATCCTTTGTACACCACTCACACTAATTTAAGGTCCATTAGTTGACTTGTGCGTGGATAATATCTTATAATCTAAAGAGGCAGGGATAGACCTTAACTCTGCCAATCGAAGTCACTTGGTACACTGGAGATCCACATCCAGTTCTCTACAGTTAAGATTACATTCAGCTCAAGTTTCTGAATAGTTCTTGTGTATAAAAATAGCAACAACTGAAGTAATGAAAGCTGTAAGCAGTGAGAGGAAGAACTGTTTTCAAAATAGGTCCATATTTCTTTGATTATTAAAAAGGTAAAAAATACATAACAAATTGCTCCTGATTCAATTGAAAAGTGGTGTTTGGAAAATGAAGATAAATGAGTTTAGTCTCGGAAACTGAGAGAGTAAGCCTTGCTATATTTTTTCAAGCTAACCCCACTTTATTTTTTTGCTCAGCAAAAACCTTCACTTTCAGGTTTAGATATTTTTTGGAAGATTTTCTGTTAGTAAAGGAGGGGGGGAAAGGCTACAAAATTATCACAGCTGCAGGATTTCCAGCCATTCTTTGTCCCTCTTAGGCAACATCAAAGGACAAACAGGAATTGTTAATGTAATTTATAGAAGGCATGTGAAAGAAGAACATATGTTACAATGGAATTATTCACCTTCTACACAGAAATTACCTGTGTTGCTGCATTTACACCTCATGCTGCAGCACCAGTGATTTTTAATACTACTATATATTTTGATGACCTATAAGATGACAGTACCCATCTTTCAGGTATTGGAACAGATGGACAGATTTATAGAGAACCAGACTTTTGAAGGAGTAATAAAGGTAGGTGTTGTGAAATACTGAATAAATTTTCATAATGTGCCAAAATCCCACTGATTCTTAAACAGAAAGTAAGGGTCTGGATATGGTGAAACTGATGTAAAGACCACTAAAATCCCACTGTTATCAGATCAAGCTGTTGAATCTTCACTGTCTCCACAGCCAGAAAATTAAAAAAATAGGGTTATATAATTTAGATGTGACATAAAAACAAACGAAGGCAAAATAATCCATCTAAGCTGTTAGGAATTTTCAAGATCTTACTACAGTATTTTTAACAGTCCAATTAGATTCCACTGAGGGCATTTATTTTCATCATTCAGAGATAGGATCACCTCATTCCATGACTATGATCATGAATGCCTCAGGGTGGTGTGCAGTCCTCCAATACTCTTTTTTCTGTTGTTTGGAAATTTGCTAATGCACTATGTGAAGGTACTTACAACTATGGTTAAAGTATTATATATAGTAAATAACAGTTTGAAAGGAAGGCAAAGATTCAGAAATGGAAGCAAAAAGAGGTATGTGCTGCAAGTGTTGGAGAGCCTTTTATTCTAATGCAATAATGATACAGGAATGTATATCCAGAGCCAACTCTCTGTTAAAAAAATATCACGCAATTTTGCATAAATGTTTGAAAGAACATTTGTGTAATAAAATCAAAGCAAAGATTAATTCATTTAGCTGCACTGAGTGAGGAAAATAGTCAAACTATGTCATCTCTGTGCACGCAAATGGATGCAAAAAAATGCATCTTCTGCTCCATAGGCAAAGATATTTCCTCTGTTGGCAATAAGAAGAAAAAATAGTACTTTGTTCCTTTGCCCTCTTTGACTGTCTTATCTTCCCAAAAGTGACAAGCTGCTGGCCATGTAGTTTGCAAGGACTTTCCAGAGATAAGATAGCCCCAATAACCAAGGCCAGATGGACCTTCTTGTTCCTTCCTGTTTTCAAACCATAAAATCCTTGCTTGGAATAGTTATTTCACATTTCTCAAATTGAAACATTTGGGAAGCAAGACATAATTTCTCTGTCATATCTGTCATTCTGTAGACAGAAAATGTCAGTGTAGATGGAAATCTCTTCAGGATACAGTTGATTCTTAGTAGCAGACATCTTAATGTTCAAAGTTGGAGGTTTTAATTTAATTTACACAGTTAGGCCATCCAGTCACAGAAGGTATAAGAGTTTTGCTTCCCCCCCCCCAACACTTCTTCTCCATAAAACCATGGTTCATGTCCATCACAGCCTTCACAGAACAAGCTCTCAGGAGCACTCACAAATGTCTGATTTACCAACTGCTCTTCTGATGACTCCCCCTGTACCACAGATAAATCAGGAATGAGGAATCCAGAGATGCAGCATTGATACAGACAAAAGAAGAAATGGCCCTTTGCTTTGGCCAGCAGCTCAGGAGATTTAAATTCCACCACTGACTTCCATGACAAAGCCAACGGTTCACGGCATGTGAAGGGCAGATCCATCCCATTCCGTTTTCTATGTCCTAACACACAGTTTGCTTTGTAATACTGAGTCCCAGTGGTAGGTCCCAGGATGGAAATGGTCAACTGAGAATTGCACCATGAGCTGCTTAGTGTTTGCCCCAGTGCTGAGAGAAGCAGAAACTTTTCTTCATTCTTACCCAGAACTTAGGCCAAACTAAGCCCTTCACCCCAACAGCTCTTTTGGAACACAGCTTGAATGGGCTGTTTTGCTCTCAGCTTCCAACAAAACCTTGCCTAAATATCCCCATCAGAATGCTTCACAGATGAATCTGGGAACAGCACCCTCTTACCCAGAGGCTGGACCCACTCACATTCCCACTGAAATAACCTTTAGTCGTATTTCCACTTTTTATCTGTAACTGCACTTCACAAGTGTGCATCAGATTCTTCAAAGCATCCAGACATTAAGCTGAAGTGATCAAGTAATTCCTTACATATGGTGTCCACTTTCAAGAGCCAGGATCAGAGCATGGTCCTGTTATTTTATAACCTTGTTCAGTATGAGCTAAGTGCCTAAGAGGTGTTTAACTACACATGTTCATAATTACAGCTTCTGCTTCACCAATATTTCCCTTTACTTTGCCAAAAGTGTTCTTTTGCAGTCTAAAGCTTCCTAGCAAATAACATGAAAAATACCCTCTCATGGAAATTACTGTTGCACAAAATATCATTTAATAATTTAAGCTCAATCTTTAATGCAAGCCTGACAGAGTCAGCTGCGAAATTGCTATAAGCTGTAAAAAGGACTCCTTAAAAATGATTATGTTTTAATTATCACAGATTATACTGTTAAAACAGTTCAAGAGACAAGACATAACAAATTTTCAGCTCAACTGACTGTCAGTACAGCTCAGATATGTTTCATTAAAGGCTTTTACAATAAGATATACATGTAGTACCATTTATTGCTCAGCATTGAGAAAGCAATCAAACTTTCTAAATCTAGTTACCATTTTTGTGACTGAGAAACATAAATTCAGAATGAAGAATCCCTAATTTGTATCTAATCTGTACTAGATTAAAAGCAACTGTTTAGTTTAAATTGCAATGATTAATATACAGCCTAGGATATAGATCTCATGGAGGAGCAAACACTACGGGAGAAGCCTGCATTTGTACCCCCCAGAGATCCCCTAAAACAGCTGGTAAGATGCCTCTCATCTTCTCTTTGCTTCAACTCTGATAACTAGTATTTAAAGAGTGTCCAATGTAATTGGACCGTCTTTATTGCAATCTAAGTTCATTGACCAAGTTCATTGACAAAGTCCATTTCTCCAGTAAAAACATAGATATTTCACTAAAATTACACATTCCATGTGATAAAAAGGAGACTGAAACTGAACCTCAATACATCATTGAAGTTATTCCAGTACTGTAACAATGGAACCTGGATTAGAAGCTGATCCTTATGCAAAGTAAGATACAAATGCTGCTATTTTTTCATGATTCTGTATTATACAGCAAATCTGTTAATAGCATAATGCCTTTGGAGAATAAAAAAGCATGTCTTAAAAAATGATTGAAAAATAAATCTCAATGTAATGGAACTTTACAAATTATGCTTAACAGCATAATTTTGCTAAGGCATTTCAGGCAAAAAATTATTTTATCATCAGTATTTAACATATTACACTCATACTTTAGCCATAATTTATATTGAAATTACTTCTTCGCCACACTAATAAGCATTACATTTTAACAACAGAAAAACATATAAGGAAATTAAAATATGGCACATTGGATACCAGTAATGAAGAGATTAAAGGAAAAAAAACTGAGTTTCATAGAAAACAGGAACATATTCATATTCACATATGTGCACCAATTCAACTGAGTTAATATCTCATCTAAGCCACCCAATTTGTGCCCTTACAACTGCAGTATCTTGTCTCCATGCATCTGGAATGCAGAAGCTGCACATATAGACTGGACTTGTCTGTTCATACTGAATAAATTGTATGGTGCACCACAATAACACACACACATTTATCTCCTTAAAGCATGTGATTAGTTTGATCTGCTATTTTGGTTTAAGCTCTGCAGAAGCAAATGTGTATACTTACAGGGATGCCAAGATAAGCTTTGAGAAAAAGGACCACACATTCACCTCACTATGTCATCACTTACACTTCCAAGGAAGTGAACAGCAATGCTTTCCTTGACTTTAGCAACACATGGATGAATTCTTCCATCAGGATTTCTCACTGTCTTTCAGGGAACTGAGGTATAAATCAGCACCCTTATTAAAAATCATGTGGGCTTTTGTTTGGTTTTTTGGGGTTTTTTTTGGTTGTTTTTTTCTTTTTTTAATGTTTGGGGAGTTTTAGTGAGAAAAAGAGTATTAAAGTACTTTGCCTCTCACAGAATATATTAACTGCAACTAAGGCAATGACACCATCATCAGGGAGTTGAGTTACTCACTTCTCTATTTTTATCTGATTGTCTGATGTAGGTTTTGGCTGTAGCAGCAGAAGTCCAACACACAGGACTGACACTGGCACCGGCAAAACATTGAAGTACCAACCCTGTGCTTTGCTGCAGTGAGGTACAGGAGCAGGCAAGTAATTCTCCCTATGCAAGTCACATAGCCATAGAATTTAAGTACACAGCAGAATTGGGAGGCTGCACTCAGATGCTGGACAGCAAGGCTACCTTTTCTGGGTTTGCCACTTGCCTAAAGGTAAAAGTTAAATGTAAAAATTCAGAAATGCTTAAAGACCAGCAGATGTTTATGCGCTCTAGAAGAAAGGGCTTGATTGTATATGAAGAATCTGTTTTGTAAGTCTCTATGAAATTATTAAAATTATTTTTAAATACATTATTTACAACGGTTGTTTATTATGAAATTCATATTGAGACTATTCTATGATCATTTAAGCACTGAAAAAAGGAACAGAGGTTGATAGAAAAAGTGTAGGGTTTTTTTACACAACTATGAGCTGCTTGCTACCAAACTTCAAATTTTATAACCACCTTTCAAATGCATTTTTCTGTGATGTTGATCTCTCTTGTTTTATAATGTCAAGGATTCATAAATAAAACATCTATTATATCAGTTATCAGAATGTCACCTTCTGATAAACGTGTGTAGTCTAAGAAAAAACCCACCTGACTCCAAATATATTCCACGAACATAAAGCTACTCTTCTTCCAATTTATTACATTTTTCTAAATTATTATATTCTTAAAAAAAAAAAAGTGTTGTACAGTGTGCTTCAAAGCATATTACTTGAAAGCTGCCCAACCAAATTAATCAGCTGTTTCTTTTGCAAATATATTCTTTCTTTTAAAGCCTGACTTCCAATGTGCAAAGCTGTCACCATCCTAATGTGCCAGTGCTGTGGCATGTGTGGTAATAGCATTTATAGTAATGAAGAGACTTTTTTTTTTTGAAAGACCTAAATTGACTCCATATTCTGAAAGATAGGCACAATCTGCACTGAGTGCTGCCATTTAAAACAAAAAGTAAAATATCATGACAGAAGATGCAAAGCAGAAATTATTGCACAAGGAAAAGGCTGGTACAGAATATTAAGTTCCTACAGAAATTAACATCAAAATTAGCATAGCCATGCTGTCTTTAAATTCTTTCCATTTCACAAAGTCGCGCTGAATTACATGGAGTTTTCCCTAAAGGCGCAGCTGGCATGTTGTTGTTCCTGGGATGCAGATGCATATTAATGGCTGTTTGAAAAGGATAATAGTATATGAGAAATAATCAATGCACTCTTTTCCTCCTGTTGAAGAGGTTGTCAGTGTGTTTCCCCCACACACACACTGCAGTTTCCCGTCTTGAAAACAAGAGGTCAGGACTCCTGACCACAGGATCAGGACAGGCTGGTGCAGGAGACCCTTAAATACATTAAACCCATGACTGTTTCACCAGGGTGTTAGATGGAGCAGCCATGTATCAGAAGTGCTAGCATACTGTAAACTATCAGCAAAATTCAATGCAATTACCCTGTAAAGAACCAGCAGCAACCAAAACCATATTGCAATCTTCCTTTAGAAAATCAACCTTTAGAAATGAGTGGTGTCAGGCTTCGCAGGCCAGTTCAGTCATAAACAGCTGTGCAGGTCTTATATTTCTGTTGTAATCCTCCATTTGTGATTTACAGTATTTTTCTCAAATCTGAAGAAACTGGAGATTGAAGGATACGGTTTAATGTCACTATTGGACTGATACGAAAGTCTGGGTTTCATTCTTTTTCTTTTAAAGACCTCTAACAGATAGCTCACAGATTACTTACATAAACCTTAGAAAAATAAGAGTTCATGTTCATGATGTCTAGGTTTCACATTTGAAAGGCTGTTTGAAGAGCCTGCAAGTGTTTGATTCAGAGCTCAGGCACAGAAATGGTTTCCAACTGTGCACATGGGGCCAAAGGGCTGTAAGGGTCACTTCACAGTAAAGCTGAACAAGAATGACACTAAATGTAATTCAGCTCTAAAACAATTCTTTCTCAAAGAGGCTTCGCTCTCCTTTCTCAGGCTGGGGTAAATGCTTGAAGGTCATGAGGCCACAGTGCTTGTCGGTGCATTCAATGCACATTAAAAAGACAGGCAATTAAGGAAAGGTCTCTGACATTTACTTGGGAGCCAACCCTCCCCTCTTCCAGTTGTCCCCTTCCCCAGTTTCAACACATTCTCTAATTAAGCATCAATACAATGCAATATAATTGATGTAGTAGTCATTACCAGGAATCGCCCATTCTCCTATCAAATCAGAGTGTACAGAAAGGGCTGTGTTTGAAACGGGTGAACTTAATTGCCTGATGGTCCCCAAGAGGGCTGTACAAATAGATCAAGACATCACACACGCACAACTGATCTCAGCTCTGACACAAGATTTTTGTCACTCTCTCATCCATCTTGGCTTACTAGGGATAATGGTGGCTGGAGTCAACACCGGACAATTTAATAAATAAGAGCATTGGATGTGTTTCAAATGAAGCATCCCAGAATGCAGGATTTAGTGACATTTTGATTAAAGGTCCATACGTAACAAAGGCTTTTTATGAGGCAGCTGCTTAAAAGACAATCTATTTGAGCAAAAACAGAGCAGAGTAGCTGGTATCCCTTGGCAATTTACTGTGAAACATTTGTCTGCTTCACAACGATCTGGTTCACAATCACTGCACTTGCATGGTTGGTTGATTAAATCAGTATCTCGAGCAGGCATTACACAGAGAAAAAAAAAAGTTAATTGCTAAAGTAATGCCCTTTTGTATTATGCAAAACAGGTGTGTTAGGAAGGTGCATTCCTTTTTCTTTTCCACTGCTTTACCATGTTCTCTGTTTACACTTCCCAGGATAAAGCACTGGGGTTTTAAGTTACAGAGTCATTAACAGTATTTAATTTAAAAAAGTGTTAATCCAGAACAGTGGTGTTAGCTGTTCTGAAGAAAGGGCACTACCAACAATTCAGTAAACAATCACACACTCACTGATTCTGATCTACGAAAGTACTGAATTCATTTTAAAAAATGGAAGAAGGAACGAAGGAAGGAAGCAAGGAAGGAAGGGAGAGAGAGGGAAAGAAAGAGAGCAAGAGAAAGACATACAAGGGTATAGAAATATAAACAACAACAGTAATTTGAATCTCATAGCGCAAAGAACACAGCCCACTCTCCACCTCAGGCCACCTCTCCCTTGCTGCAATCTTCACTGTGACAAATAAAGAGATGCCTTGATTCCAACCTGGGTTATCAGAAGTAGCTACAGAATATTAAAAGGCACAGATAGGATCTAGTCAGGCAACAGAAAAGAAGAAAATAAGAAAGAGCTTGACAAGCAGGGAAAATGTCAGCTCTGGGGGGTCATGCTGCATTTATTTAGGCCTGGCTGGGTGTCAGTAAGTAGAACAGAGCAATAGATAGCAGGGACATAAAGTGGGAATGAAGGGACTGCTCTTACATTACAAAAGCACAGACTAAAAGATTGACCTGCTTAATTTAGATAGATGTTTGTGAATGACCACATTTCAACTTTTTCAAAATTTTATTTATAAAATGCTGCCCTAGGCAGTTTCCAAATTGCTTAGTGCAAAAGCTGTCGATATCATTAGAGAAAGATGAAGGAGTCTTTTAAACTAGGTGTAGTTTCTGTATTTCTCTTCATTGTCAGGACTGTAATACAATTTTGCTGTGACAACAGACCAGATTCCAAGGATACACTGAATGCCTCAACGGCTCTGAATATGTAACATTCTCCAGAAGGGTGGGAAGGCAAAAACTGCTGTACAGCTGTGTTCACCACAAAGATGGCTCTGAAACAGCACAACTGTCCATACCTTTGCCAGACACTAATTCACAGTGTCACAATCTGTACAGTTATATTCTCCATAAGCATATTTTTCATAATTTTCTTTTTACTTTTCTCTGCATCTGATGTGTTAGGCTAGCAGTTTCTATATCAAAGTTCTTTCTTACCTCTCTCATTGCATGCACGTTAAAATAAAGTTCACAGCATGGCAAGGTGCTTATTTCAAAATACTCTCTCACACAGAGGTATTTCTTATGATTTAGTTGTACCTGAGCACCTTACATAAAGTGTAACTCAAAACTGCCAGAAACCAAGCACTAACCAAATCAGCCAAATTTTGTTAAAGATTCTAGTTAGACTGCAAAGAAATAATGAATCAGGCCTCGGATTCAAGAGGTTTGAAATGTATTTATGCTTAGATGAAATATTCAGAATATTTTTATTTTGCCTTGACTTTAACTGGTTATTTGAGAGAGTTTACAATGGCCTTTTAAGAATTAGCCAAGCTTCAGGAGGTGCTGAAGACAACCAACTCTTTCACTGATTTTAAGCAGCAGTAACAGGCATGTGCTTTGTGTGCACAGAGTATGTTAATCTGGCAAGAATTAAGAGTGGTTTGACTGATACACCTTTAGTATTCTGTTACGTGGTTAACTCTATAGATAGAGGCTGTATCCGTACTGTAACTTTACACAGTGCTTAGTGCTACAGAGCACAGATGACATCTCTGCATTTTTTCTAGCACAACATTGAAATATTTTTTAGTGTCTGAGAAATCTGTGTACCCAGCCTCCATTACATTTGCAACAATTTAAGGGGTGTTTGTGTGATTTGCTTTAGATTCTTGCTGCAGGTTTTCTAAACTTCCTCTTTAGAAGTGTCTGCCTTTTACCATTGACTGTGTGGGGAAGTAAAGTGCCTGACCTGGGCTTTCTGAGCTGCACCTAAGGATTATATCATGGGGTAAATAGTATAGGAGCTTCCACAAGTGTCTAAATCCCCATGGTTATTTTGCAACAAAACCCATCCCTATACTAAATTGCAAACCTGCTTCCCTCAAGAAAATCCTAATCTCAAATTCAAGTGAGAGTTTGAGAATGGGCCAGTCTACCACATCCACAACCACCCATCTGTGTGGCAACAGAAGAGGGTAAACAAAGACAGAGACACCTGACCGGCCCCCACTTGCAGAATTAGCATGTCCTTTTTCATACTAGCAATCATGATTGCAGAAGGCTATCCAGAAAGCATTCTGACATCAACTGATGTTTAAAAGGCCCTTAGCACACAACTAAGTAGTACAAACAAAATTTTATCCATTTACTCCCCTTTCTAAGCATGTCTCTGAAACACAACCGCTTTTCATTTCGAATAGAGTGCGGTGCTATGTGAGATCTGTTGCCTGCAGTACAACTGATGATACTTTAGATAAGAAAGATGAGATAGCTTTCAGTCTTACAAAGGTAACAGACCACTTCAGTGAAAGTTTAGAATTTGTGTTTAATATTTCATCAACTTAATACTTTGATTTATGTAGGTTACTGTATGTCCTCAAAGGGAAACAGAGTGCTTTCACAGAAGAGCATTTGGGGAGAAAAATGTTGACATTTCTACTCAAGTTAAACTCCTAATTGTGTATAAATCTTTTATAGTTCTCCTCTTTCTCTGAATAAATTACTTTCACATTGCAACAACAAAATCAGACATTTATAAACTGTGGTTTATGATAAAAACTCATCACAAAACACTAGCTTCTCATCATTTCCAGTACAAAAACAGCACTAGTATCAGACACTGAGAGAAGCATTACTGCACACACAATACAGGCTTATTATCATGTTCTTCCACTCTGTAGAAAACCTTTAGTGAGACATCTAATAGCAGTTCTGGATAAAACAAATGGAGGAAAAACAATGATGTACCTTGAAAAGGCAGAAGAAGAATGGAGTAATAAATTTACACATGAAAGTCATTAGATTTTTAGCAATAGTGTCAGATTTGGATATCCACAAATGTGGAGTGTTAGCTGTGAAGAAAGGCCCATGTATATAATCTTTAATATCACATTACAAGGGTTTTCTCCATACACACTCTCTTTTTATAGTATACAACAATGAAATATTGAAAATGTTCTGTAGAAGTATCTGGTGGTAATCAGCTTTCCTACGCAAGCAAAGTATTGGCAGCTCAGTTACCATACTCTTGACAACTGCTAGAAACAAAATAATCAGGCAGCATATTCTGGACTATCAATATGTAAAACCTGTCACTATTCACTGTCATAATAAGATTGCAGCATTCTCTCTTCTCCACTTACGATGGGACACCTTGAAATTGTCTCTTGCTCCACTTGAAATTATATATCCCTTAAAAAATGCACATTTACCCCTATGACTGTTGACTTTTGCCATGTCCATTCAAATGCCAATCCAAAAAGCGTGCCAGCACAAGTAGACTCACATCCATCATTCACACAGTCCATTAGTAGTGGTCTTGAGGAGGGAAAGTGGGCAGATTGATTTTGTTCCCACAAGAAAAAAGTAAGTGACCTATGAAATGTGAAGTTGACCTTTTATTTGTTATCAGTCATCTGGACAAGTGAAAGGGACCACCCTCTTTGTTATGCTTATTGGCCTTTTGTCAACACTACATGCCTCAAATAGGTATTTCCTGAAAGACTAAACAAATTACAACTGACCTGCCAAATCATAAAAGAAATCATGGCAGAACCATGAAAAGAATCACCATCCTGGTCATGGGTGCACTAGACTTTTGGGCAAGAAAGTGGGAGCAGAAATATTTTAGTCCTGCCAGCCACTCTAACCTCTCCAATCCTCTAATACTCAGAGCACAGCAGCAAGCAAAACCATCCATAGCAGTTGGATCTCTCCACATCCACTCAAATCAGCACACAGTTGATGCAGTGAAATAGGTACCTCATGCTACATTATTTTGCACTACATTTACACTGGTATAAGTTGATTGGGTTTAGCAGCTTCCACAGTAAGTGACATGGTAATACCAGAAGCCAAGCCCTACTATTCCATTGTGAAAAACTGACATTAACCAACAAGGCATTTAAAATTTCAAATGAAAAGCCAATAAACAGCTTTGAATATGGCTATATTTAAATTATAAGTCATTATTTCTTTCTGAAGCAGTCTGACAATGGCTATAACGAGATGCTTCCTGCTCCCTTCCAAGCTTGCCTCTCCCACAAGCACAGGACAATCACTCAGGGACAAATAATTCTCTGATGTCCCCAGGTGCCATGTCACCTTCAGGCACTCCAGACCAGAGGGGCTCATGGAGTGGTCACAGCTGCTTCTTCCAGAGCTGTGTCTACTCACACCTCCTCCAGGGAAATACTACTCACCTCACATAGTCAGAAAATGTAACACTGGATTTCTCACAGAGAGCTTTTTCTATTCCTGGCACCATGACTGAAAGCCTAACAACTGGCAAAGTGCTGAGGTTAGCTGTCTTGTGGTTTGAATTCAAAGAATCCAAGCTGTGGTTCTATTTTACACAAAATTATGAAGATCCTCATGCATTGGCTCATGCCTTCTTCCAACAGTTCTCATCTTCTACCGTACAGATACCACTTAGCTCATTGTTTTAGCCAAACACACTCTCCAGCCCCAGTTACCAGCAAACAGCACGAGTTTCATTTGTGCTATGTGCTTTCAAATTCCTATTTAGATATTTCCTGGTCTGCACATCTTCTGCTACAGGTGATTTGTGTAGACTTCCGTGACTATGCAAAGCCTACTCGATAATTTAACTGCTTAATCAGCCATATACTCAAGTTCCCATTACTTACAAGACACACATATGGTAAACTCTGTATTTTTTAAGATTCGTGTAACATTGCCTTAGCCTTAAGCTAAGAAAAAATGGATGCTGTGACATATTCCTTTCAGCCAAACTCTATTAATCCAGTAAAACTCTTACTGCAAATAATTTCACTGTTTAAGGGCTTAAATAATAGGATTTTTTCACTGCACTCATTGAAGCCTATCTAAAGAGGGGGGAAAGGAGTTACCGGTAGGTATTTAAGTTAGTTATTTTTATTTTTAAAAATAATTTTGAAAAGGTTAGAGCAAACTTACACATGTGCTCCAGGCAAAATCTACCCATTTTCATTCTCCCTAAAAATGTTGTAAACAAAGTGAAAGAAAGAATAACAAGAAAACCCTGAACAAAGAAAGAAAGTGGTAGTAGAGAAACACAAAGATGCTGTTGAAAGCAAACATAAAATTCCTTTGTTGTCTGTAGTTTTCTCACACAGCTCTGTTTCCAAAAGATGGAAAGCTATAAAATGCTTTCATTGACTGCCCACTTTTATTGGTTAACTACTGTCTCCACAATCCCGATTACTTCCATGACTCTTATATAATCAATTACTCTATGGCACTCTAACTAATGACACACATTAAAATTGCATCACTTAATAAAGAACCAGCTTAAGGGAATTCACAGCAAATACCCAAAATGTTCAACATAGTGTTTGGGTGTCAGCACTAAACAAAAAAATGGCCAAATTTCTACACTGCAGTGCATATATCCACTCATGACCACACGGTGAATTTCTTACTCATCCCATACACAAGTTCCACTCCAGGCATCAGAAATCCAGTGCAAAGAGGAGCTACGTGGCGAGAACTAGAGACCTTCAATGCAGACTGGAGAACAGATTATTGCCACTGTTTCAGCCTCCATTTGCTTATGCAGATACAGATTATTCTGATTAGCAAAAGAGTCATCTTGGGGCACAGTTTCAGCAGCTTAATGGAGAAAAGGGAAGAGCTCTAACATGCTTTAAAAAAACTATCTTTACAAAGGTGTTGAAGCAGCACACATAAAATTATGTGTGCTATAAAAATACTGCTAAGGCAATCGCTAACACAGTATTATAAAATTTCTATCTATATAAGAAATCAGAGAGGTGCTCCAAAAAGCCAGAATAGGTTGCATTTCTATTAAAGCTAATAAAGTTTTGCCAGATAGGGAAGAACCTAAAAAATTTATTATGATTCTTTTAATTTTACTCCTGAAAAGAACAAGGATATTCCATGGCCAGGAAGGTCCTTTAAATCGGTTCAGGGATTTTAGCATTATCATTATCTTCCACACCTAGTATTGAGGAGAACCCATAGCTGATTTTCATGTGGAGAACTCAAAAGGATGAGGAACTTAATCTCCATGTCAGCAAAACACTGATAAAAAGACTAACACCTTACAAGATTATCAAATTAGGATAAAGAAGCAGTTAAGGTGTGGTACAGGAAGGTTGACTACTTATATGAATGATGACCTAAGTATTTGACAGAGTTTGAACATAAGCCACAGAAATAAATGGGAGGCAACTTGGGAGAAGGAGGCTTGGATGAACACGGCACACATTGGTAGTAAAAAGCAGCTTGCTGACTTGGACAGGTATTGTTCTGGGGTTCTACAACATGCTACAACAGCAAATACTGAATTTTATTGTAAATAATTATTTCTTCTGCAATAACATATGGGAAACCATAAACCATGCAGACTATAAAACCAGGGAGTACAAAGATCATCTCTGTAGCAACAACTCATCAGTAAAAGTGTGAATCTTCTTGGGAAATTCTGCTTCCAGCTGGCTGAAGAGCCATTTCCACCCTAAAAGCTGTGTCAGCCCTTGTCGCAGTAACGACACAAAAGGAAGAGACAGCGACACCTGTTACCAGGATCAGAGAGAAGGAAGGAAGGGGGGCAAGACCCGCCTTCTTTATTTTTTATATCCATTTAGAAATCACCATTCATTGGAGGAAATCAGTTCTTCCTCCCTCAATCACAGTGGTCAAAGGAAATGTCCATCAAAGTTCTGTGTCCATGAGAAAGGAATGTGAATGATAAGATACAGTTACAATAACATGGCCATGTTTACAGAGAAAACTGTGAGAAACTAGCTACAGAAAATAATAACATCCAGAACTGCAAAACTCAAGGCAACAAGCCCTGTCTGATGGCCAGGCTGTCCCAGGTTGCCTCCCCACAGCCCCACACGGCGGATGAGCCAGCCCAGCAGTGCTGCTGCCTGGGCTACACACGCTCTGGCTGCCAGAGAGTTTTCTGTTCCAGCAAAGCGAGCTTGTGTTTGCCCACACACACAGTCACAGCCTGAGGAACACCTTGGTCATATGCAAAACTCTCGTGCTGCTGTCAGTTTTTTACACCTCAGGTGCAAAGCAGAAGTGCCATGTGTCCAGCATGTGAGATGCAATCCCTGCTGACAGAGCACATCCCTCCAGGGAAACACCTGAATGGCTCTGGCAATACCATTGTCATTTCACCCTCCCAGCAGAGGATTTTGGACATCTCTCAAGATGAAAAGAATCAAATAGATATCAGTAACAATGCAGATGTGAAGCAGTTAGGAAAAAAAAAAAATTAAAACCACACAAAATTTAATGTTTGCAAAGGGTTAGCTCAGATCAGAGTCTGACCTGCAGGTTCACAGCTTTGTTAATTATTACAAGCAATATCAACCTTGAGAAGTGATGCCTGGTTTACTGAGGACATTTTATCCACTCTTAATGTTAAATGGAAACTCAGTAATTTTTTCCTTGGTGAGTATAATGGAGTTCAAAGTGAGGGAAAAAAAAAAAAGAAAGAAGAAAACATCCTGCCAGAAATCTGCACCTCCAGCAAGATAACCACTCTGCTAACAAATTACTCCACTGGAACCTCACCATATGTTGCTGGCACAGTACCTGTTGATATTTAGGCTTCAGGCAGCCACTGAGAGATTTAGAGAATCTTGATGCTGCAGCAGAGGTGTAAAACTTTTATTAAATACCATATTTAAGAAGATGACCTTCAAGCACATTTCCTGGCACATACCCTTACCCTCATGCAGTGTGGTCAACTGTCTGGCAAGCCAGAGCCCCAAGACTGAAATATTATTGAGTGCAGAATAAAACTTCAAGAGCAATACGATGTTTTCTTTCTTTGTAGAACCTGTGCCAATGTTTTACCTGTCACAGGAGAATAAGTGCGAACATTACCCATCTAATTTTGTCTTTCTGGCATCAGTTCCAAAGGGCTTGTAGTTCAACCAGCTCAGAAACCAGCATCTTATCAGTGCAGAATTGACAGTGGGACTCTGTAATATTGGGCCTGTCAATATCCCATAACCTGTGGCCTGAGAAACCATTTCTAGAGGCAAAGAGACATTCAGATCACAGTGCTGTGTACTACTTCATCACTCCATTGAGAGATGCTATGCCCTCAGGCTCTAGTGGCATCCATTCCTGTATGGGCCTGATGGGGTTAATGCAGACCTCCCACTGCTGCTGAGTAGAACCAGCAGAGATTTAGCACAAGGATTAACAGGGTTGTGATTTCCAGGGAGAATATACCTCCATGTCATATGAAACAGCAAATCTTCCATCCTCATCACATTCAGAAGACAAACGTGCTCTCTACTGCATACAGGCAAGCGCTCGTTACATTTGTGCCTTTAAACAGGAATTTTTCTAGAAGTGATCCATCATTTCGCTTGGAAAACTGTCACAAAAATTCATTATCACATTGTAAAAAAAATGAAATATCTGGACACTAATTTCTTGAAAGCCTTTGAGCAGAGACATTTCTGATGGTTATTTTGTTTTAAAAAACATATTCCAAGTCCTTCATATACAAATAATATTTATTCATTATAGATCATGAAGAGTTATGAAAAATAGAATGTCTTAGCTATAAACAACATTAAAAAAACCTGACATGTTTTTCAATCTTAGAATGTCTTGTCAAAGTTTCTATTAATTCCTTTCCAGGCTCATTGCTTTTTTATTTCTCAGTCTCACTTATGGTCTACTCTATGCAATGCAAAGTAAAACATATCAGTCTCAAGAGCAGTTTAATATTTTTGAGAAGTTTGACAAAAAAGCTATCTTATCCTATTTATTATTTTTAAATAGGCATCTATTCACCTTCAAGTGTCAGCTTGGACTGGCAGTTTTTGTTCCGGTTTTTGGGTTTTTTTTCTTTCCCTAAAGGAAGCCTGAAATTTAGTTGGGAGGCATAGTTGAAGATAAATTCTTACCAAAACTCTTTGGACAACAAAGCAATTTTTTTCAATTTACTATTACACAATGGTTTAACTCCTGTGCCACCTTATACAAAAGATACCAATTTCATTATTTGCCAGAAAATAGGGCATATTACTTCTGCTTATTTCTGTCTACAATCGCACATTAGGACATGGAAATTACTTACTTTCCTGACAGAATAAGTTTAGTCTTTACTATGAACTCTAATTCCCAAAATTAACTTTCATTTCTTAGAGAGTCTAACACATAAAGCTTTGTGTCTTACACGTTTAATGAATCTCTTGTATAAAGTTCTGTGGTCAAACTCAAGACACATTTACAAGCTAGATCTTTCTGAAATCCAGGACACTGCAAACTTGCATCATCATTCTGAAAAGGACATGTGTAAGAAGCTTCTGTGAGACTTAGTGATAGATAAAAGAAAACCTGCTAATAAAATACAGACAGAAATAAAAAAAGGGATAAATAGGGGCATTGTGGTGCTCAGTCCTTGACAGCCAGAAGAACAATCAGGACAGACTATAAGCCTCTTCTCTTTCAGCCTCTTCAACACAAGATTGGCTTGAAAAACTGATCTTATTTAAAGAGGTTCAATGGAAATAAAATGCCTACTCCATGTGGCTAATCACTGCTCATTTCATCCTTTGAGTCTGAGTCCTTACTGAAATAAGTCCTTCAGCTGGTCAGGAAATTCTCTAATGACACAAAGCCCCAGAGCTGGAGGAGGGGTCATGTGCTGACTACAGAAATTCCTGTGCAAGGTGTCACATGAATCAGAAAGTGAAAATAGGTGACCATCCTAATCTGTGCTCTAGGTCACCACAGTCAGGACTGCTGCAAGTCCTAACAGCCTGTTGGTACAAGTATTTTAAGTTCTTTATCATTTTTCCAGGAAAGGAGAAAATTCAGGTCACATGATTATGAATTTCACCAGCACACATAAATACATCAGAGTGAATTTTATCCCATCCTCCAAGAAAGTTATTACAGGGTCATTGCGATAATAGTCCAGACTCTGTTATGAAATATATGCAACACAAATCTCCACCTACAATTGGCTCTTATCCTGTTGAATTCACAAGGATGACATAGTCCAAGCAGAAAATAGTCACCTGCAGGCAAATTATGTTACTTTTATCGTTACTGATGTTTCTTGACCAAGTCACACTCGTGGGCTATGGGCTATAGGGCTGCTCCCTGCATGCAGTTTTCATCTTTGTGATGCCAGAGCACCCCATTCCACAGTAAGCAGAGATGGCAAGAAATTATTTTGATCTTACAGACATGGGATAAGCAAGAAAAACATTGCAATAATAAAGACAGTGATTGTAGCTGGAATTGATTTTGCATAATATGCAGGCCTTTACAAATTGTTTTTGCCAATGGTTGTCTATTCACTCTCTAATCTGTCTTATGATCTAAAACCTTTTTGTAAATACTTATGTTTCTCCTCCCTCCCTGCTCCTTTAAGATACATTTTTATCACTTTCTTCTGGAAATCTGTAAAGCCCTTTCCCTGTTTATATTATTATCTTGAAGGTGTTTAAATATAGACCATGAACATGTGACTACAGTCTTGTCTCTTCTGAGTTATGTACATTTCAATTTTATTAATCTTTTCCAAAGACTTATACTCCAATTTTTAGATCTTTAAAAAGAGACCCTTGTATTTTCTCCAGTTCTTTCATACTCATATCCTTCATAACAAGCTGCAGAGAGAAAACAAATGCACTACAAATGTGTCTACAAGTCCACATTTAACGTCTCTAATTTGGAGGTTTTATGATCAACGCTTTTCAAGAAGTGCAATTTTTCTCCACAGGTATGCAGGACATGGCAAAGATGGCCGATTTTTCAAACTGGCTGAATGGCAACTTTTACAAAAGACTAACCTCAAACACAGAAGCCCAGAGACACTTTGCAAAATGCCTAGATGCTTATATAAACACTTTGTTTCATTTCTGAGACTTTTTCTTTCTGAGAGAATGTTTGTTTCCCATAATGTAGCTAGTCATCCACCTCACATCAGCCACCCCTTCTTTGCCTGTCAATAATTTCCAAATAGCTCTTCTCCCAAAAATTTTTAAACATTCTTTTATCTTCTTCTCTCAAAGTGATAATTTTTACCGAATTAATAATGAGAACATTGCACAGATCTTTTTTCTAGACTTTCCAAGTCACTGTGCAGCAAGGTCAGATTTGTTCACTTGCTACTGTCTGAATGCTCTCAGTACCTAAATGCTGTTTAAATGCATGATTTTAGACTTCCATTATGCATCTTCATATCAATTCCTTCTTCAATTTTCTTTTGCTAAAAATGACTAAATTTAATTCAGAATATTTCTGGTTACTTTCATAATGCCATTTGAAATATTCTGTAATAACTCCTGACACTGTTTGCACATTTTTCCAGAACAGAGAAATTGTTTGCTATCTCCCTAGGTCAGTCTCTGTTCTCAATGTTTTGGGGGTTTTTTTTTATTTTTTTTCCCTTTCCTTAAAATATAAAATATTTCTTCTGACACCTTAGTTGTGCTGGTTTTAGGTAGACTAGATTTATTTTTTTTTGTAGTAGTTAGTAACGGGCTGTGTTTTGGGTTCGTGCTGGAAACAGTATTGATCCAGGGATATTTTATTTATTACTGAGAGATATTAAATTCAGGAATATTTTATTTATTACTGAGCAGTGCTTGCACTTCCACAGATCCAGAGGCTGTCCCTTCAGAGTTGCACAGCACCCACTGTCTGGCACTGCACATTTACAGGCTGTGTGAGTCTCACTAACTAACTAAGCTTCTGCTTCCCCGGGGATGTGCAAAGGTGACAGTTTGACAGCTGCTTGGGGATAATGAAGTTCAAATGTCCTGAAGCTGGGGACATGGTTGGCTGATGAAAACTGAGCAGTCATCTTTTCTATTAACCCACGGTCTTAAGGATAGACATTAAAATCAAAAGAGTTGGAATATGCATTTAGTTTTTCAGGATGTTGTTTGACCAAGTCTTTTTT
>VZRZ01005945.1:1298929-1321264 GCA_013398175.1 Climacteris rufus | reverse complement strand
TTTTTTTTTTTGAAGGAAAGAAAAACGGGAGGCATATATCTGACCTACAGGTCCTGAGATCCTGTAAATCCTAAGCTAGAAATGGCAGAAAAAATTATACTATGCAATTGCCACAGTGTAGGTTTGCACTCAGACATAGGGATCACAGTTCTTCCTTGCTTCTTAAAACTGCCATCCTGCCCATCTGTTTTCTGAACCTTTTACTTTGACAGCAGTGAATCTGGCCTCTTCCATGGAACTCTTGCCATGAAGAATTCTATTTTATGGGATACAAACCCAAAATACCGCTGCACTAAGAGTATGGGAATAGCACCTCACAAGAGGATCATTTTGTTCACCATTACCTTGAAAAGCAGTGTCTAGAATTCAGCAATGAGGACATACATTACTGTCATGCTAACAAATAAAATACTTGATGTTTTCCAGTCTGAAGGTGTGAAATTGCTTAAGTGCAAATTCTTGTAATACAGATACTATTAAATGAGAGCAGAGAAAACCTTTTAAAAACTGTCCAGCCTTTTGAGAAGCAAATACTTTGTTTGCTTAAGGAACTGCCATGCAGCTTGAGAGGATAATTCCAAGATACAAGATAAGATACAAGATCTCCATTATTTATACAGCTAGCTGTTAGTCACAAGTCTGTTTTGAAAACAGTGAAGGGCTCCTTCTCTCTGTGGGAAAATCATAACTGACTGTGCTTTTGTCAAGATTTATACCCCCAATCTGTAGCTCTGCTGTCTGAAAAACCCTGAGGCTTGTGCATCATCCCCCCAGCTGCTCTGGCCAGGTTCTAATGACCAGCATAGAAAAGGGAGAGAAAACCTACCCTGTACCCAAAATATGTATATACAAAAGTGAGTGTCACTTCAGAAACTAGCTCAGCATAACAGATTATCAACTCTGCTTCTAGAGTTCCTCCTCCCTGTATTTAGACAAACATATTTATGTCACTATCTGCACGGCAAACCTCACCTACTTAATTCTACAGAATCCCAGAGATTCTTTTTGTTCCATATATTTGCACTTCAAGAACAATATTACAAAGCATGCAACATGACCTGTTGGTCTATTTTTATTAACAATCCCAGTCATTCTGCTCACAAAGTACCCTTACATCCTCTTTGTAACCCTCTTAGATCCTTAATCCAGTTATAGGCACTGTTTCTTATCTCCAACTTCATCCCAGTAAATAGATAAATGGATAGAAATATCAAAAGATTGATTGATTGATTGATAGATAGACAGGTAGGTAGATAAAAAAGTGGTTTTATTAGAAAGATGGTTTCCAATCTCTTACAAATTAAATGTTTTTTTTTCCTCATCTTTTGGTAGGAGCAGTTTTAGTAAGAGTTTTCCTGAACAAGCACTATTTTTTGCTTTTTATGATATAAGATACAAAATGAAAATATTTTCATGTATTCCTGATATGGACCTGATTTAATGTCCTTGGGGGTTGGTGGAAAAATCATTCAACTCAATTTTTTATGCTATTTAGAAAGTGTATCTAAAGTATGAAAATACAAAGGTGAAAGTAAAATATTTGGACTGTGCCTCAGATAAAGGGCAAAGAAGAACTATGTACACATACAGCCACATCACCATTCCTGTATGTTGTGAAAATGCTCATGAGAGGAGACTACCACCTTTTCTGTCTAGTAAACACCAGGCTGGTAAAATAAAATTCAGCATTAAAGTTCTTCCCACTATATTCAGTAAACAATATGCCAAAGGCAGACAGAATCCAGACAGGTCTCTAGCAAGCTAGAAAAAACACAGTGCTACAGTGAAAAGTAAATCTGGAGGACCGAGCAGAGAATAAACTTCAAGGTATTAGATGTACAAGCATTTTTAAAGAAGTAGTTCTGCCTTCCAAGCTGGTTATTACCACAGCAAAGCTGTGTTTTCCTACACAGGCAACTGCTGGTCACAGCGAGAGCGGTAACAGCTCTGGTAGCTGCATTATCAGCTTACGGCAATTCTGGTTTGCTCCTTTGAGAAATCAGCCAGATTCCGTGAGTTTACACCGAAGAACAGTCAGTTTTTCATGAATCCAAAACTTAAGTCATAAGGAAAACTACCTCAGTGGGTTCAAACTCTCATCTGTGAAATGCAAACGAGCTTTCACCCAGACGGCGCATTAAATGAGTCTGGATTTTCAGGTTTAAAGCTTGAGACTATCTGTATTAAGAAAGTTAGACTTCTCCCAGAACTTCTTGTGCCAAATCTGAGAAAGCATCCTTTTATTGCAAACATTTTCTGTCTTAAACAATTTTTCCTGTTCTCAGGGCCAGTCCTGCTATTTCACCTGGCAGTCTTCTTAATTCTTTCTGGGGTTTGAATAATGCTCCATCAATTAACAAAGCAGACAGCCCAGACCTAGAAGAAGTTTCCAATAAATTATACCAATTTATAGAACAATAAAAAAAGAAATAGGGAAACAGGTTGTTTCTCATCGTTGGGTATAGGGAGTACTTGTTATCAAAAATAAAATCTTACATAAGCATAACAAACACATGCTATATTTGCTACAGAATTCTCACAACCAGACAAACCATATGTAGCCACTACAACTATTGCAACAAAGATACTACTGCCTTTCTGAACCACATAAAGGCACTGACTTCTCTTGTGTCCCTGTTTAACACAATGTTTAATCTTCTAGAATATTAGAATTGTATAAGAATAACAGAAGTGTATCAATCATAAAACACAAAAAATCAAAATGTATCAGTATCAAAAAGGGTCTTCACTTGTCACAATTAGATATTGAATTTTAGAATCTCCTCTGTAGGCTGTGAAAAATTTCTATGAATATTAATGGCAACTGGTGACAAGGAAGAGAAAGAATTTGAGATGCCTGCCTACAGACTAACAGAAAATGTGTAAGCTGTCTTTAATGTAGTGTTGCAGCTCTTTTTTGTTTTTCCAGATATTCTAATTAGAACTTTTTGCAGTGGTAATCTGTTCAATCTGGCCAGTTAATTTTTAAGAATCAGTACTTTTGTGCTGACCTCAACAGCAGCATAAAGAAATGAACATAAAGAAGAATATCACTCCGTGTTAAGAATCTTTTTATTGAGCACTATAAACATTCAGTAGCAGGACAAATCCATTTCTGACCACATGCCTAACTTCTATGTATAACACAGTAAGTGCCAGCTAACAAGTACATTTGCAGTAAATTTTCTTCTCATGAAGAAAAATTCATAGGAAATTGTGTGGCTACTTATGTCTGAAAGTGTGTTCATCTGAAAACTGGAGACTGTACTTGTACCTAGTCTCAGTGTTTTCCCCAATGAGATACTGCACCATTAACAAAACTGCTAGAACAGGGGAGTTCTTTAAAAAGCACTTTTTTTTCTCCTTTCCATTGCAAGAGCCATTCCTGACAACCATAATTTCTGAAACATGCCTGCTAAAGGTATTCTTCATTCTACAGGAGAACCTGGTTTATTAATAATTTTAAAGAAAGCTTGCAGTGCAATAAATTCATGAAGATTTAAAAGAAACACCCTTCTGGAGCTTAGCTGGTTAAGAGAAATACTAAATCAGTGCTTGCTGATTGCTGAAGCCAACTGATGGGTGGCTTCTATATTTAGGATCCTCCTTACACCTGTCAAGAGACAGAGAGAGACAGCCAGCAAAAAAGGGAGTGTGTGCACCAGAGCAAGCAATCCAGAGACCCAGCTCTTCCAGCAAGAAGCTAAAAATAAAAGCAACAAAGAGCAATAAAGAAAACAGAGCAAAATCTTATTATTTATATTACACTGCTGCTCTGTGACATGCTGTCAGCAAGCACTCTGAGGAGGGTGCAGACCTCATTAGTTATCAGCAAGTGCAGCTCCTCCAGCAAGGCACAGCGATACTCCAAGCTGGATGCAATCCAACTGTGTCAAACCTGGGCTCCTCAGGTGGAACCCTTTCCCTGCAGCTCCTCAGCCAAAAGCCCGAGGCCTTTGCAGCAGCATTTGCATTCCCAAGTGAACTCCAGCAAATGCCCATCCCTGTGCTTAGCAATGTCACTGCAAATGGGTTTTCCGGCTTTGATTGGCATCTCTCTGAATCCAGGATGCTCTTCCTCTGCTAATCTGACAGCATTTCTTTCTAAATTGATGAGCCATAGACACATACATGAATGTAACAGAAGAAAAATCACACAGGTTTCTTTAAATAACACTATGCAATCAATTAATAAAACAATCCTATTTCAAAGGCTTCAGATCCCTTTCTTTGCTTTAAAAAGAGTACCAGTACTGCATTTCAAATGAAAGGGCATCCAGCTCTGGCAGGAACTTGCTTTTGACCCATGGATTCTACCTTCCTTCCACCTGAGATGCACTACTCCTTTCAAATTTTTGATCTCCCAGTAAACAGAAATATTTGGGTTTATACAAATTAGCAATAAAGAAATAGCACTGCTGTGAACGTGACATTTTTACACATATATCCATTTCTAAATTGCTAATGGCAATTCCTATACAAAGAAAACGAACTTCACTCTAACCTCCATGACTCATAACAATACAAGTAACCTTTTAAACAATATCTGATTCAGCCTGCAGTTTCTTTTGGAAAAAGGAAAACAAATGGCCTTTAAGTATTCCCCAGTGTTCAACAAACCCTATCTATTGCTGGCCAAGCTTAATTTATGCTTCAGTAACTCTTTTTTTCTCAGAAAACAAACTAAAAAGCCTTTTATTCCCATCAATAACAGATGAAATCCATATTTATCTGTTAAAAATTAATGATGTGGGTGTATGAGTGAAAGAAAATGCTCAGTCCTCATGAAAGATGTTAAATACTCGCAAATGTGGATGTTTCAGTTTGGACACACAGCACAGGCACCAGCTGCAGAAATACCTCTGAATCTTCTCAAAGTAACCCTAATTATTTGCCTACCAGCTAGTTTTAACCACTAGTCAGTAGTTACACTTACCTCATCTGCTGAGTGTACATAACTAGTGTTTATGTAGATAATAACTTTAATTACACAGAGGCAAGAGACAATATAAAAACACATGGCAGATGTGGAACTTACATTCAGCCCAATAAAGAGCTGAAGGCTCACAGAGGAAATCTGGGTATGATCAACACACACACAGAGTAGTTCTGTGTACCTTCATGTCACAGGAATAATTGCAAACTTTAAAGGCCAAAATTACAGCTGTGCTGGTGTCAACATGAATTTTGCCATCTGCATCCATGCATTTCCCCCAAAGTTTAAAAGACAGAGGATTAGTTGATTCAATACTTGGTGGAAATCAGATTCAGAGCAAAGGGTTGTGCCTGGTGCAGTGCAGAGTGGTAATTACATGCACAGTGCAGACCAACTAGCTAGGGCAGAGATAACCACGCCAAATACCTCAGGTCACACGGTCACTAGGTGCTTATAAAAAAATTTAGGTTTGAAGTATAGCTTATATTTTTGAAAAATTTTTCTTTGTGCTTTTTTCTTTGGAGGTCATTAGGTTAATATTCAATCTTTTGTCATTCTGCAGTTAAGAATATCCTATTAGTTATCCCACACATCATAACGGGAAAACATAATACTGCTGTATAATCTGAATAACATTGCCAGCACAGAGATATGACAAGACATGTATCAACAATTACAACATATCACATGCTACTCCCACCAAAACCAATGGATCTCAGTGTACTCATACATGGATGTGAGCCTGAAGAGCTGTCAACAATTCACTGAAGCTGAGATACAGAAATTTAAGTCTTTTCAACTGATTATACTCTGAAGACAAAACAGGGCCATACTAGATGTACTGTAAAAAATAATGCATCTAGCTCCTTTAATAAATTAGCTGTGTCCAGTCCTACAAATGGTTTTTCCTGTCTGTAGCACAACCTGAGTGTTCAGAAATATTCACATGCAAAAACCACTGCAGGATAAGAATGCTAAGAGAGAGATTTGTGAAATTTTATGAAAGGGTGACAATGGACTTGTACAAAACACTAAGAGCATTGTACTAAATACTGGGCAAACTACTGCTCTGTCCTACCTGTCACTAATGGTGTCATCTATGACAGATATTATTACCCATTCTCTTGGGTACATAGCCATGTCTCTTCTATATTGATAACAGCAGTGAACACGTAGGAAAAAAAATATAGAAAGATTTGGTTGTTTTGCATCATGTTAGAGGTGCACACACATTAGTATACATAACATTACCTATGCCATTGCTTATTCCCCTACAGGTATTATTAGAGAAAACCCTCTGGACACATAAAATATATTGCTTTATCATTACTAGGGATGATGTTTCCCTGCCAAACCTTCTGCCTAAGGATGTCTGTCTCATAAGTTTCTGTCACACAGAATCTATAGTGATATGGGGACTGTTCCTTGTTTGGAGAGTTCAAGTATTGTGTTAATAAGAACAGAGACACATGTACTTGATTTACTTGATTCACGCAGTGCTGCTGTTTGAGATCTGTATACAGGAAAACTCAGTCACCTGGCCTGACATACTTCATTCACATATGTTAAATTGAATTGTTGTTGAATCACAACAAACTCAGCCATATTAGACCAGAGATTCAGACATGCATCTGACGTACAATAAATGATGCAATAGATTATATTCTGTACATAATTTCTATGACTTTTTAAAAATTCTTTTACCACCACTCAGAAAACAGGGATTACACACAATTTCCATGGAGCTTTAGCATCATTTCATTCCACAGCATGAGAACATAAAAGGTCAAGCTTATTATAATTAAAAGGTATTACCTAAGACAAAAATGAAAGCAAGTCAACATCACTTCTCTGGAGTTTACTGGCAACAAAGATAACATCTATTGAAGGCTTTAAAACAATCCATAATTCTTCTACTAAAAGAAGAATTTAGAAATAATGCAGAAACAGATAGAATCATAGAATGGTTTGGGTTGGAAGGGACTTTTAAAAGCCATCTAGTCCAACTCCCTGCAATAGGCAGGGACATCTTTAACTAGATCAGGTTGCACAGAGCCCTGTCCTAACTGACCTGAAATGTTTCCAGGGAATATGTTTTCTCAGAGTCATTTAGTAATAATTTCTTCAGATGAACCAGATAATCCAGTACTTGATCAAAAAATCTGAAAGACTACAGTAGAAATATTTTATTTAATCTCATTCCATCCTATCTTCTAAGCAAACCTAAAATGAAGAGGGTTTTCTTGTTGTTGTTGTTTTTTCCTTTTTAAAAATGCAACAGTTGAAAATAAAAGTTGGGAAATGGAAAAAGTACTATCCAGGTCTCAACTAATACAGAAGACAGATTTTGCTCTTTCAGATTTCTGTTCAGTACAAATTTAGAAGCTTAACATTTCAGAAGAACCACGATACCTTTTAAAGAATGGATCCCAAACTACTTAGTTGTACGATGAAGGCATTTTTTATATTTAATCTGATTTTTCCTTACCTTAACTTGCTGAATAGGCCTTCATCTTTACCATAATTTTAACAGCAATAAGAATTCAGCCTTTATTCCTATTTGATATGTAATAACAAAAATCAACACTTAGCATATTACATTTTGAAAGCATTACCCAAACAATTCTCTATGCCCTTTTGAAGAATTCGTTGATGAAGGAGAAAACTGGGTAGGAATAAAAAAAAAACCAGACCACTAAACTGCTGCATTATTGTAAAAAAAAACAGTTGGGAAGCTTTAATCCAGTCCTGACTTACAACTGTGAAACCACGTCCATTCAAATCAAGTCTAGTTTTGAGATGCACAGAATTGAGCTTTTCTTCTAAAAAGAAAAGGTAAATGCAGCA
Source organism: Climacteris rufus (assembly GCA_013398175.1). Lineage (NCBI taxonomy): Eukaryota > Metazoa > Chordata > Aves > Passeriformes > Climacteridae > Climacteris > Climacteris rufus. Next base: position 1,313,481 of record VZRZ01005945.1, on the reverse strand, counting down.
ATGATAAGCATTGCATTTGTATAGAGGCAGACAAGTAGTGGTGAATTACTTGAGCTGAGAGAAAAATCAGGTGGCCATTAGACTGCTGGTTTTAAAGCTCCTGAGATTTTTTTTTTTTTACTGTATCATTTCAGTATCATTTCAGACTCTCAGAGCACTACACAAACAATGTAAAATAACTGTACTTCACTGTAAATAGCCCTTATTTTTGCATTGATTTTGCTTAGATAGACATTGAGTGCTAAAAACATTGTGTAATTGCTCTGTTCTGAAAACAGACAGCATCATCAGCCAGGAAAACCTTCATTAGTTCATTATCCAATTTTCCCAGGTGAAAGAAACGTTGCATGGAGGGTGTGTATCTGTGTTAAATCGCATAATAAGAAACCACAAACTGAATCTATCTAAATTACCATTGAATTAGAAGCTCTATTTCACAGCAACAAACAAAACTATACCTCAGGCAGCCTAGATTTGCCTACCAAATATTTGTTTAAGAACTTTGGAGTAAAACACATTCACAATACTGCAAGTTTTCTGAGGGTTTTTGGTTATTTGTGTTGGGGTTTTTTTAATTTAAAAAACGAAAGGAAAAATATGTTTAATTTATTACTTTGCAGATATTGTACAAAAGTTTCAATACAGGTAATGAAGAACTTTATTTTAAGTAGTCATTGAATGAGTCATTTTGCACATGATCCTGGTTTGCAGTTTATCTATTTGGCCAATAAGAAAGTCTTGAGTAAGTTCTATCCAAATACACATCTTTAAGTGTCAGCGTATGAAATTTGGATCTGGTACACCAGAAATCTAAAATGTCAAGTATTGATATCTATTAAATTTGGATATGGTTGCTCCCCACACAATCACCACACAATTAAATACACACAAGAAGCACAATTCTTTACAACCATGTAGGTAACTAGAGCAGCCAGTATTTCTGTGGTATACTGCTGATACTTCCTATTTGTTTTCAAGAAAAACTCAGCTGAGAAATAATTCCTGCCCAGTGAGGGGCTGTACCAGTTATTGGAGTTACATAGCATAAAAAACATGGCATCAGCCAGCAATTTCTCTTTCTGCAGTGAAACAAGGTTCTAGCAACACAAAACATCCAAACATCTCAAATCATCTCCTTGCATAGGACATCTATGCCATAGCTTTTGGGTTCAGAGAATAGCTTCTGGCTTTCAACTCCTAAAGGCAGATGCTTCTACACTCTCCATGTGATGGGAATTATTACCAGTTTTACATTGCTAGAGACAAGGGATGTCCTTTGCAGCTCTACCAAAGTCATCTACAAAATCCACCTCTATGTTAGTCTTACAGTGGCGTTGCTTTTTGAGTAATACTCTCAATGAAATGTGTTTCCAGCAGAAAACAATAATAGTTGGTTATTACCGCGATGCCTGTTATTTCGGCTTATCCCGGTAATGAGTCGAATTTAGGACTTAAGGCAGTTTCTTATCTTGCTATTCCTAGTTTTCAAGTGTTTAAGCTTTACAATTGGATAACTTACTTTTAACTTTTTTCCAAAGTTTTTTTAAAGGATTTAAAAAAAAAAAATTGATCCTCATTTTATTCTATAAACACATTATTCCCATGGAGAGCAATGGGACAATTGTAGAGTACTATTCACTAAAAAGAAATAGAGCCCCAGTTAACGAGATGTATGCAAAAAAAATATTTCATCATCAATGTTTAACCTGTATTTGCAAGGATGAAAGCATCACTAATGAATACATAAAGTGTTTGTAGAAGCATGGATACCTACAAGAATAACTAAGCATGNTCTAACTATATTGGTTACAAGAAGTGTCCGTCAAAGGGATCTGTGTCCATGGGAAAGGAATGTAAAAAGATAATTTTTACAACAACATAGCTATGTTTACAGAAATCGTCCTTGAGACTGTCTAACAGAGAAAACTAGCTATTTTACAGTGAAAAATGGGCAACAGTTGGTTTTGTACCTGAAGACATGATCACAACGAAGATATTATAAGGAAAACAATTTAGGACTTAAGGCAGTTTCTTATCTTGCTATTCCTAGTTTTCAAGTGTTTAAGCTTTACAATTGGATAACTTACTTTTAACTTTTTTCCAAAGTTCTTTTAAAGGATTTAAAAAAAAAAAAATTGATCCTCATTTTATTCTATAAACACATTATTCCCATGGAGAGCAATGGGACAATTGTAGAGTACTATTCACTAAAAAGAAATAGAGCCCCAGTTAACGAGATGTATGCAAAAAAAATATTTCATCATCAATGTTTAACCTGTATTTGCAAGGATGAAAGCATCACTAATGAATACATAAAGTGTTTGTAGAAGCATGGATACCTACAAGAATAACTAAGCATGTTTATGCAGAACTACTTTGCAGGCCATAAAAGTACTATATTCTATCAATAAATGGAGTTATGAAAGGAAAACTTGTTATCAGCAAAATACCTGCAAGCAAATTATTGCTCTATACATCCACTACAATGTTCTTTATGGTTATTTAGTAACTGTAACTCTTGCCATCCATGCAAGGAAGCGATGGGTGCTTTTAATCCCAATTTTGCAGACTGGGAGAGTGTATCTGTCCAAGGAATATCTATAGAAGATGAGTAAAGACACTGTCTAAGTGCTTCTATTAGCAAAGCAGCCACTGTATCATAATTTCACCTCAAGTCCCCTTAAAGCACCAATACCATCATATTGGTGAATCCAGAGTGAATCCAGCTTCACTGGAAACCAATATAAAGTTTGTCTGTGAATTTCTTTTTGATTTTAATTCTAATTACCTGAAAAATCAAGACTTCATACCCAAAGATGAATGAATTACTCAGTTATGCATAATGAGGCAAAATTAAATTACTTCTATCATTCCTACCTTTCCAAATTAAGCTCTAGAACTAATTGCTTAAGAAGAAAAACAAAAACAGAACTCCAAAAATGTACATTTGTGAAAGTCACCCAGAGTTACCCTGCACATTACTAGACATTGCAGTACTTTGAAAAGGAAAGGATTTCTTCCTTACAATTCCACACTTTTATGTAATAAAATTGTGTTTGTTCCTAATCTGGGGCAACATTTTTCAGTGCCTTCTAGCACATTAAGAACTTCTTTTTTACATGGACACTTGCTCAGTGGGGCACAGACAATAAAGTGGTGTCAGAACTTATCTTTTAAAAGGAAGACAAATGACCACATCTGATATCACACATGGTTTCTTTGGGATATCTTACTATTCTCCTCTGCAAAGACTAATACAATCATGTATTGCATTTTATTTTATGTAATTTTTCCAATTAGGCCTTGACAGTGATGATTCATTCTGTTGCAATGAAACCTGTATGTGTTTAATCAGAAATTATTTTATGTGGATTCATCCTTGCACTCAGGATTTAAATGATACAGGACTGATACTCATTATGCTGAAATTACACTGGTGCAAAGAAGGATGAAATTGGGTAGCCAACCATTTCCAAAGACATTTAGAGTATATCCTAGACATACTCTTAGTCATGCACAAATCCCTCATGTATTTCTAATCAGTCAAAAGAGACCAGATTCTGCCTTCAATTACCACAAACCTTTTCCCCGTGTGTATATTACAGTGAAATCTTACGACGTGTTCCTGCACATATTAGTGATTCTCTCCCAGCTTATATATCTACCACATAATCTAAAATATGTTCACAACAGATAAAAAAAATCTAATCAAGAAGATGCTAAGGTAACAAAAGTGATTTGGTAAATAACAAAAAGAAAAGGTAAGGATTACAATTCTATTGCTACCGTTTGTGGCAAGCCAAATTAATTGCACTGAAAACTATGTTACTCTTGCTTGAAATCTTAGGAGTCTTGGTGATTATCAGGTAATAAGTGATTGCTGATGATCATCTTAGGCATGCTACTAGTCCATAAACAGAAAAAATTATGTACTTTTATTACCATCTTTCTTACAGATGCAGGACACCTTGTGCTATTAAACACATTGATTCAAGCTGGATGAAAATTGGGGGTCATTCCCATTTTATAAATGGAATAAAACCAGCAGCAGCCTGTGCCGCACAAGAAGCAACAGATCACGTTCATGAACTTGTGGCACGAGCCCTTGCCTAGAATTGTATCTAACCATTGTCTCTCTTTTAAGTACAAAATATTCCCAGTACAACTTTCAGGAAATCCTGGGATCCCCAGCTCGCAGAGCTGTGCAGAGTGAGAACCGCGATTTGCAGCGCGGCAGAGGAGCGCGCCCAGCGCGGGGCGTAGGCGTCAGGCACACACTGCCTTCTCTTCACCGCACCGTCTGCACATTTCTGCTGACTCCTCTTAGCTTCTAAAAATGTTGTTCAACTTGTGTTTTGCAATCTGTGTACATCCAAGAAGTACAGATTGTGGGGATTAACTTCTTCCAGCTCCCAGCTCACAAGTTACCCAAAGAAGCAGGTATGGTGGTACCTTTCCTACAAAGATTCTATTAAAAAAACACTTTGACCACCAGATAAACCGGAGGTATCATCCATTCAGGAAAGGTTTGGTCATGCAAGTTTCTGAGGTAAAGTGAGAATATAGCAAACACACATCTTAACAAAGCAGGCTTAACTGCTTAACAACACTTTTCAACTACAGAAGTCTTTAGAGGTATTAGCTAACAAATTCATCTTGACAATAAACCCTTGCCTGACTTAATGGTAAGATACTGAAGTTTCCTACTTTACCAATAAAACTTAGTAGGGAAATCTAAGGTATAAAACTTAAGAAATAATGCAAGGCAGATAAAGGGAGGCATATAATAATAAAGAGAAACATTTCATGGTAAAAAGCTCAGCCGTGGTACACACAATTCAGGATGTACATCACAGAAAACAATATCAAAATATTTGTCATCAAATAAAAGTAAATTTAAAAGTCTGTTGACTCGTCAATGTTTGTAATTTTTTTTTCAAAATTGGTGCCACTGAATTAATTTCTGAGAAAAGTCTCAGATCAAGAAATAATTCCTGCCTTAAGAAATACACACACAGTTAACCAGCCTAACAGAGGATGACTTCCCACAGAAGATGAGGGTGCAAGTAAGTTCACTGCTCACTTCACTTACTTTCCATCCATTCATGTATTATTCTTCACTTTAACCTGTCTTCAAAAAAAAATCTCAAGAACTTGTTACACCCATATGTAAAAAGAATCATGTTACAAGACAGGCTAACAGATAATATGGATGTTCAATAATCTCTGTAGAAATTACTCTACTTACCAAAGAATAGAATATTATGTATGATATTTTATTCAGAGGAGGAAATCTATTGAAAGAGATCTGCCATATACTGCAAAAAAAAAGGAACTTCTACATTAACATCAGCATGAGAAACCACATTTCTGGATTAAACTCACAAAACATAGTTTTAAGGGCAGAGCATTCCCCAGGAAAAGAGCATTTAGGATCCACAAGGTTACCAACAGACAGACTACCCCAATCCACACTGGGGGAAAATTATTACTGTCAGGGTTTGTTCAGCCATTTACAAAATGAAGCATTTTTCTCACCACATCAGAATATCATTAATTAAAAGTTGCCTTTTACTTAACTGTTGTACTTATCCCTCAATGTTTTGACTGGTCTGATGGGATATTGGATCTACACATGCGGGAGTAACCTGCAAGAGTCAGGGAAGGAATAGTAAGAGCCCTAACTGTGTAATTCACACTTCTTGTAATCTCTTTCTCGTTTCTCTCCTCCTTCCTGTAGTATTGATAACACAATTCAACCATTTCAGACTGCAAAATGTTTCACTCCAATAATCTTCAAAAGAACAGCTCCCGTGACTCAGTTCCCTCCTATGGAAAAGGTTTGAATTTCTGATCAAGAGTCAACATGTAGCTAGTGTGGCAAATTTCTGCTCTTTTCAAGAAAGAAGGAAACGTCCCTTTTCAAGAAAGAAGAAAACTTCCCCATTACTGGTTTGCTTAAGATTAACTTAGTATATAAAGAAAAATGCACCACAGTATGAACAGTGACAATTGAGAAAAGTGGCACGCCTTGATTTAGGTATTAGTAGTGCCACCCTTAGCCACTGAACTTTTGTAACTTTATTTTTATGCCACCTTGAAAGAATATTTAGTCCATGCTTATCAAAAATCCCAGTAAAGATCAGGACAGGAGAGATATCACTGGGGAACATTTTAAGCTTCTAGACCAGTCTACTGGGAAGCTGCACAGGGCAGATAGAAGCACTTCAGATCAAATATTGTTTCGATGAATCAAGTCCAGCTTTTCTCCTTTAAATATAAATTAACATATTTTATCATCTGATTGCTACAAAAACTAGACTGTGGACTCAGCAATTCCTTTGTGTTCTTATTTACCTCTCAAATAAAGTCAAAAGTGAATCAGATTTTATCATAATGAATAAATTTGAGAGACTTTGCTCAAAGATTTCAACTGAAGTGTTTTATGCTGAAAAAAGGACCACCAATTCAATATAAACCTCCATGTTAGAGATCAAAAGGGCTGTGCAAAAATTATTCTTAGTCCATATGATCCATGGGACAATTTTACTTTTTTTTAATCCTCTTATTCCTGTATTTCTGTCTGAACATTCATGACCCTGGAGAAACAAGGCAAATTAAAAAAAAAAAAAAATTCTTAAATCACTGTGTAGAAAATCTGTTGCAAAATCAGACTATAGTTCTTAGCCTATCCAACTCTCAAATTAGAGGGAGTGAGAATGTATTTAAAGAGGGTGAAAATCCAATACATCACTTTTTGTAATAGTCAGCAATATTATAACTTCACACTCATATTCTATGGTTATTTCTGGCCTGCCTCAGATTTTTAAAAAAAGCCTGATTTTGAATTACTGTAATTAACTGCAAAAGCTTGCTGATTTGTTGATGCAAAATAATGTCAATCATTTTCATAAACTTGTTAGAAACTTCGTAAATAAATAGCAAAAAAATTATACAAGGAAGAGAAATTCACTCTTTGTCAACAGTTTTCTGCTGGCTTGCAGAGAAAGGTGTTGTAAGGAGTGACACAAGGAAAAAGCGTGGTCCTTGCCCTGCCATCATTAGTGTAACATTCCCAAACAGCGAGCCATGCTCTTTTCACAGGGTGCTTGTGAAAGGGAGTCGATTTTACCTTTCACCCTGAAACTTCCTAAGTCTGGCAGGAAGGAAGAAAGGAAGGAAGGTGTGAAACATGGAGTTTGCTTAGAAGCAGAGTAGGTCAAAACACAGTTTGGAAAGCAGTGGAGAAGGGAAAGAAAAATTCCTCCTGAGCTGAACAGCTGCAGGCACATGCCATTAATTTTAGTTATTAAAAAGTGCTGAATATATTTTGAAAATCTCTACTCCTGCACAGATTTTTCTGAGAGTATCAATGGGACTTTTTCATTTTAGGGTACAAGCAGCATAGTCTGGCCCTAAATTGAGAATATACAAGCCATGAGCATAACTGAAGCAGAAGTGCAGTTGCCAGTAATTTCACTATCAGTGTTTTATACCTCCACCTTAAATGCAAGCCGCTCCTGCAGCACTATTGTGTGCATTACACAGTACTGCATGACATAAAAACCATATTCTGCAAGCAACATTAAATCTAGTTCTTTTTTACTACTGGAAATTAGGAGGGAAAGAAGAATCATAAATCCCTCTAACAGCAATGACCAATTTGCTACACTAAGCAATGGCACAACTGATATAAAATTGGGTTCTTGGTCCATTCCTACAGAACAGAGCATTGCCCTATAGATGTTTGAGGAGAGTTGAGTGGCATCAGGCTATTTAATAAATTTAACAAGAGAGATAAATCAGAGCTGTAATCTCAAATGCAAATCATTTAAGTATTCATTGATACCTGTCTCACAGCAGCTGTAGGAGGAATGGAAAAGCTGATGAAGGAATGGGCTAAGAGTGATCTAAGAGAGAACACACAGGTGATGCCCAGGGCTGGGGGCACACATACAGTTATTGTTTTCTACTTAATAGTCTGTGCATTTTCAAGGTGCTAACTATGTCTTTTTTTACCAGAACACTAAGGACACTGAGCTGTCATTCTTTGTATCAAGAAATCTGATTCAGCATTTGTAAAAGATGTAAATTAATTATGGCATCTGGCTTTACCAAATTGTAGCTATGTTCCAGTAATTTTATTCCAGTTTTGTGTTCTGGTAAATATTTTCATCTATTAAAGGAAATTTGTTAACAAGGCACTATAAAACAACATTTTCTACTGTCAGAAATATCACCTTTTGTCACAAAGGTCTTTATGAGCACTCTGAACACAACATGCAGCCCAGGCATACGGGGATCAAAAGCCTGGGTATTGCTGTAAAGAAGTACAAAACAGTCTGGGGCTCAATTCTACTTCTATTATGGTCAGCAACACAGAGAATGAGTCATTTTTCTCTACTAAAAGGCTTCTAAACTGCAATCCCTATCTCACAGAGGTTTAAGTCAAACATTGGTCTAGAACATAACACTACCCTGGATTTGGGATTCTCTCAGAAGGCAAGAAAGGATCCAGGCACAAACGTGTCAGATCACAGTTTCCAGTGGGCAACTGCAGTCTGGCTTGTTGCTTTGTTGCAAAAGATTAAAGCAATAGGAATTTGACCATGCTTCAATCATTATAAAATGCTCTGCTAGGTAAATATTTTTAAGATCTGTACAACAGGCCTTCTATTTAACAATGAATACATTTCAGGCTAAAGTGCTGCCAAGTTCCAGCTCTCTTTCTAGCAGCTGAATTCTTGGATAAAATAAGTTTGCAGGGTATGAGCAATGCAGTTCTGAAAATAGCATCAGTGCAAAATGAAAGATGGCAAGAACCTCTATAATGCTGATTTATTTCAATGAAATTTGATCTTTTATGAGTAGTTTCTATTTTGATGTTTTCAGCTGAATTTTCATAATAAAATGTAAATCTATAGAATTTGTTAATTCTGAGGCTCCAGCATAAATACCTAGGAGGCAAACAAACAAACAAAAAAATTATCCATTCACAATTTACATCATAAAATATGTAAAACAGAAAAATGCTTTGTGGATTCAAATAATTTGCATTTATCATCACCACATGTACACAGACATTAAAAAACAACAACAACAACACAAAAAAAAAAACAAAACAAAACAAAAAACCCAAACAAAAACAAAAAAAAACCACCTCACCACACAATCAAAAAAATCCAACCAAAACACCAAAATAACCATCACCAATCAACAACATTTCACATTTATTTTAAGTATGTTTCTACTAGAAGAATGGATTGGAGCAACACTCTTTAAAATATCAGTGGGTTTAACCATCTTGCATAATGCTCAGCATTCAGACATGTGCTGCTGAGAAAACACTAAGAGGTGATATTGCACTTCCCTGATTCTAAGTAGATTCCATTTTATGGCTCTCTTTCCAATTTACTGATATGAAAGTACACTTCAGTACTTTATTTTCTTCCTAAGAGTGAAGAGTTTTTAATAGGTTGAAAAAAAACCAATTTTCAAATGAGAAAGAGCCTCATATTTTACAATCCATTAATGCAACAGTCTTTTCTAATTAACATCAGCAATAAAACAGGCATTCTTCTATCACAGCTTTTATGCTAAAAATAAGATTTTATGTATATGAGATGTGTCAAAATCCTTAAGCCTGGCAGTAAAAGCAGATGAAAAGAACAAACACACCATCAATGTCATCTCTCCACCTGTGGTCATTGATGCCATACAGAGAGTGACACCACAGTGAAGCTCAGCCACACTCTCTGCAGGACCTACACTTGTTGGGTCCATGTGCAGAAGCCAAAAATATGAACGTCCCAGTTGTGCAAGCCCCAATTCATATGACTCATATAGACTTCCCTGAGTTGTCCTAATGACACCAAAACAGTAAAGATGATTCATGCAAGTGAAAAATGGGAATACACAACTTCTTTTCTAAAAATGTCCTGCCTGCATACATATGTTCATAGGTATAATATTTTAATTTTTTATGTTATTTTTATCCACCAATGTTTTACACCGATTTATCTAAGTGGCAGGTCTGTCTTGAATAAAACATATAATTTAATATATACACACAAAAACAGGTGACTGAGGAGGAAAAAGTGTTAAAAGATAAAGGAAAGAGAGAAAAGGAGTGGTAGAGGAAAATTAGAGGGGAAAAAAAAAGAACAGATATTAGGATATATCCATTGATTTTGAAAGGCTCCATCTCCAGGTTTATAAAAATTACAATATGTTTCATTTGGGTTTTTTTTTTCCTCTTTTTTAATCAGTACAAACAGCTTTATTATCAGAAAGCAGTACATGTACCTTTACTTAGTACATTACTCACGATCAGTAACAACATCAACGCTACTAAGACATGCTGTGACAAAAGGATACTTAGGAATTACAATAGATACGTAAACTCAAGACTGTTTTAATGCAGTATAGAGAAAAGAACAGAAACAAACTGAGTCCTGTGCTGTCATTGGCAGGAAACATGCAAACTATGCATACTTACTAGTGTATTTTTTCTGAAGTCTGTACAGATGTGGATGCTGAATAAATATGTATGGCTACAAAGAAAGAAGTGCTGTGAGAGCAGTAGTGTGGTTCTAGTGCTAGGAGTACTATATACTCTATTCTCATCCAAGTGCAAAATATTTGCTGTGTTGCAAGTGTAATTGAAGGACCTGGAGTCACTATGTTAAAAGTGAGAACTTGGTATCTTGTACCAACAGATAGATTGCTAATACATGATACAATTAATATGATACATTTAAATGGAATGCAATGTGCATCAATCAGCAGCTAAGCCTTATAGCTAAAGATCAAGACATAATTACTACTATACTTAAATAGTTCATTAAAGAAAAGCTTTCAATATTTGCAGTGAAATATTCCAACAATGAAAGCAAGAAATGCAATCATACCACCTGCTCAGATTTTCAATGTAAAATTAGTGCTACCATTTCATACAACACAAACCTTCACCTGAAATTCTCTATTTCTTGTTGGGTAAATATATCAGGGCCTTTTTGCCTTATCAGAGAAGTAAAATTAATCAAATTACTGAGATTCTATCAAAGAGGTGTTGCTTAAATCTTCAGCATTTTTTACTAAAAATGTATCAGACTTGCATATTATTGTATTGGTGGTAGGGACTTTTGAGTGTTTTAGTAAAAACACATGTTAAAATACTTATTAATTCAGAAGAAACAGATGACTGAAGGAAAAGGGACTGTATAATAATGAACTGTAGAAGAAATCATATAGTATATAGCCCTGAATATGTACATTTTTCACACAACAGCTGGGAAATCCTGCTTCCTCAGACCAACTTTTTAACTAATACAAAAAAGAGATTGAAAATAATGGGGAGAAAGTAGGTAGCTAAGTACATAATATCAGCAAACCTCCAGTTCTTCAATTATTCATGTCCTTTCTTTCCTTTATTCTCCTCTCCTGTTTTTTTTATTCCTATTTTTAATATTCTTAATATGTAATATCTTTTACATTAAGAGCATTTGCGTCACCTCTCTTTGTTCCTCTCATTTGTAATTTTCAGTAAGAAATGAAACACTGCTGTCAAGTACTAAAAAGAATAGAAAAAAATGTTTTCCCTTTCACCTGTTACATCATTAGTTTTTGCAAAGCAGCTCTCCCTGCATCAACCTGTTGTGCTGCCTGCTAAACGAACTAAGCCTTGCTTGCACTTTGATTCCATTTCAAAGGGGAAACATTACTGTGAAGGATGGACAGTTGCTATAGATTATTTCTGCAATATTTCAATGGAATAATTACGAGACAAAAGAGAGCTAACAGCAAGTAGATTGTGTAGAACATGGAAATGCTGATGACTAACATAATATTCTTCATTACATTATCATAGGTATGGTTATAATTAAAGTTATGTTTCACTGTTGACAATTTCTATTACCATGACTGCCAATAAAGTTAAATTGTGAAGAAAACTGGCAAAAATAGATAGGGGACAAAACCAGTTTTAAAAGAATATTACATATTCTTACATTAAAAAGTGATCTAGACTTCTATTTGAAATGATACATATTCTGTTTATACAGCATTCTTTTAATTTCACTGGGTTCCATTTTTCTTTCTCTTTTAAACCCAGAGAAATCTACGTAGAAGATAAATTGCAATTAGTTGAGTATGACAACCTTATCAGCTCAGTAAGAAACTGTAAATATAGGAGCTCCAAAAACCATAAATACGAAAACTCAAACACAAGAAAACAAGGAATTAAAAAGCCCTGGGTTTGAATTTTGCTACTCTTGCTTCTACATGGCACATCTTCATAAACTGCAACACGAGAATATTTTAAAAGGTAATTTTCCCTACAAAGAAAGGCTGTATTTATTCAACTTAGAAGATATTAAGTGGTTATTCTACACTTATCTTTGTGTTCCTTTCCTTCATTTAACAGTGAGAGCATCCCTTTGAGTCTCTCATAATGGAACCGATACTTGGAACTGAATCCAATTATAACAACCTACCAGCAGTACTAATTGGTGAAAATGCATTGCGGGTAATTCCTGTAAACTCATCCTTCTGCCTAGGATGCACGACAGCAATAAATTCCACCCAGCGCTAAACAATAAGGGATGACTACCATTAGCACTATTTTTCTTATGTAAAATGCATTAAAGTGAGTCATCCACCTAAAAGTTCCTACTGCTAGCTTTAACCCAGATTCGGGGACTAAGGTAAGTGCTTCAAAAAAAAAAAAACAACCAAACCAAAAGAATATAAAAATAATGAGATGGGAGCTAAGAAAAAGGAAGAAAACACGCTCACACAGTGCTGTGTCGTGTGGGTTTTTTCCCTATCTGTAGGCGAATCTTCAATACGATGTATTGGCTTCCTTTTTCCTTTTTTATTGCATCATTATTATTTGATCTTTGCACTGATCTGGGCGACACTTTCACGCTAATAATTCTGCAGTGCTTTAAAGATTTCCATCTCGGGGCCAGGCAAGGCAGCGAGCTGCGCGCACCGCCAGCATCCTCCGGCTCTCGCCAAGGTGTTTTTGAGAAGGAACGATCTTGGCAAGGCCAGGGCCGAAGAGAACAATTCCTCAGCCGGGTGGGCTGCGGAAAGCCCCTCCGGAGGGACCCGGGCTGCGCACCCGCGGAGCCCCCGCGCCCGGGCAGCAGCGAGCCGGAGCTCGGGATCGGAATTCCCGGCCATGCCCGCCCGCCCGCTTCCCGTGCCGGCCGCGGAAAGGCAGCGACACCCGCCTGCCGCGGGGATTTTAATAAAATTGCCAAAGTTTTCGGGTTTTTTTCTTTTTTTTTTAATGTAAACAGTGTTAAAACTCCATCCAGGCTGGAATAACCTCTGTGGGAGGAAGGGGCGGACTCTGTGTAACTCGAAACTTTCTTCTCGGCAAGGATGACCTGCCGGGGTGTATTTGGAGCCAGGAGCCCCTCCGGAGCGGGATGCCCAGGAGACGCTTTTACCTCAAAAGTCCCGCCGGCGACCGCCCTGGCGGGACCTTCTGCTACCTTTCCTAAGGTACCTTTTCTGTTACCTTTGCTCTTTTCCATGGAAAAGCTGCCGAAATCCAGCAATTTTCCCCCATCGTCACTTTCCGCCCGGACTAACTTGATTTCCCTTTGTGCTGTCGTTGTCCCCGGCCCCGAGGAGCGCCCCCGACCCGCCGTGTCCCCACCCCGGACCTCCGGACCCCGCCGGGACTTACGTGGTGGCCGAGGGGAAGGGTCCCTCCGAGGAGTGGTTCATCACCAGGGACTGGAAAAGTGTCAGGCTAAAGACCAGCAGCCAGCCAGCAGCCATCTTCCTGATCGAAGATCGATCCCCCCTTCCCCAAGTCGGCGAGACGGCAATAATAATAAATTCAATTATCGTGTGTGTGGCGGTGCGGGGGGGGCCGTGGTTCTTTAAAGCCTCCTCCGCTCCCCCCACCCGCCCCCTCGCAGGAGGCGCAGCCCAGGGATGCGCGGAGAAGCGGGAGCGCGGCCGAGGGTGGGGAGGAGGAGGAGGAGAAACGATGGAGATCTGTGGGTGGAGTGGGGGAAGAGGCGAAACGGAGAGAAGAGAGAGCGCCAGAGATACTCCACTCTCTGCTACTCCAGCAGCAGCTCCAGCTTCATCTGATCCGCCGCCATCGGCGCTACTTTTGTAACAGATCCCACTCCGCCTGTGTGTGTGCGCGTCCTTCCCTGATTTATTCCACTGATTGCAGAGCAGAAAGAGGAGAGAGGCGGGCGGGGCGGCGGCTCCTGAGAGAAGAGAAGAGCAGGGCAGAAGGGCAGAGAGTTGGAGCGGGCAGCTCGCAGCCGGAGCGGGGAGAGCCGGGCCCTGCGGCGGCCGCGCTCCATACAAGGGCCCGGGAACTCCGCGCCGCCCCGCCCCGCCCCGCTCAGCCCGCACGCTATTTTTAAAACCGCTTCGTGCCTTATTTTAACTCCATCCCCCTCCTCCCCGCTCGGCAGCAGCCGTGTGCCACCGGTCTGATTTAAATAGCTGTTTTGTGGCCGTGCCTGTACATGCCGCTCTCCCCGCGGCCGGCGGGAGCAGCGCTGCCCAGC
>VZRZ01005945.1:1248001-1298870 GCA_013398175.1 Climacteris rufus | reverse complement strand
AGTCCTCGGGCTCCCTCCCCACCCCGCCGCGTCCATAACCCAGATATTCATTCCACAGCCCTCTGGAAATTCAGAGGACGCGTTCCCTCTCCCGTCGTTTCTTTTACCCGTGTTCACGCACGCCAGTCTCTGTGGCAACTATACGTTCTCAGTATAAATGAAGAAAGCGATCCAGGGAAATGTATCTTAGCTTATTTGCTAAAGCAGTTAAAAGTTCAGTGACAAATCTGATTTTCTTTTCGATCTGGGTTGGTTTTGTTTGCTTGTTTGTTTTTTCTTTCTTTTTTTTACATGCTTACATATTTATATTTTAATAATTTTATTGGTTCAACAGGTGAAAATGAAAGAGCAGACAGTATTCAAATTGTTTTCGTATCCTTTGTATTTAAGGGACACATCATCTTGAATGTATTAACTCACAACTATCTCTGTAAAACAGAAAAGTGTTCATCTCTATTTTAAAGGTAAGGAAAGGATCAAAGCTGAGATCCACAAATGAAGAATTGAGTGTTCACATTGCCTGGGCTCAAAGCCAGCACGATATTTCAGTTGCCATCTGTAAAGCATGCAGTCACTCCTTTACATTGTTTCTGGATTGGAGCTGGCACTTGGGAGCTGGTGGGAAGAACTCCCAGTTGTCTTCACCTCTCCACCTACTTGTAGGTTTGTAGGATTCAGGGTTTGGATGCAAGTCCGAAATAGCATTTTTTGAAATGATTCTGCAGCCTGTAGACTCAAGAGTGAAGAGCCCAGCTTTTGTAGATCTTCATAGGCTTTACAGTTTTGCCACATGAAGTGGCACTGCTTTGGATACTTTGGATACTTTGGATACCTGTAGCTGCTCACCTGAGCACCTCTGCTTCTCCCCAGGGCTGTGGAGGGTAATGGCAGAGTCATGGGCCTGTGACACAAAGGTCCTGCTTCACACAGAATGTGTCGTGAGGACATCCAGGATAGAAGGAGGATGTTGAGGGGTGGATTAAAGGTTTGGAGAAATGCACATAGGAAAAGGGGTGAATATGTGAACTAGTTCAGGTTGCACAAGACCATGACAAACTCACTTAGAGTGTAATTTAAGGAATCTCCTCATTCTTGGGCTCCTACACTGAGTAGAATTATTAAGTGAATATCAATTCACTTATGAACATGAATATTCCCATAAAATACTGATTCTGCTCCTTGATAGGACTCTGAATTTTGGCTAAAGTTTATGCCTAAACTGCTGAGTTATCAGGTACCAGATGTTCTTGAGTTAGTTGTGCCCCAAAACACCCACAGTCTCGCAATGGGCAGCACAGTGATGGATTAACACTCTGGCAATACCCCTCCAGAATAAAAGGGAATGCCCCACCTGGCTCCTTCCCTACCTGAAGGATCGAGCATATGCCCATTTCACCTCTTCTTAGCAGGAAAGTGTTTGTGTTTAATTCCCAGCTGTGCTGCCCCCAGAGGCCTGTTCAGCAAGGCACGGGCACTGAGCTGGGTAAGAGATGCTTTCCCAGTGAAGAACCCACTGGAGTGGGCAAGCAGAAGAGTATACACGTTGGTCTGGGAAAGAGAGGCTCCGAGTAACTGTGCAAACACACACAGGAAATGGTTTCAGTAGGTGAGGATAAGCAAGACCACTCCTACTCAGATGTACCATTTTGATATAATTTACAGGAGACCAGAAGATCAGAGAATGATAATGTAAAATAATTAATAGAGAAATACAGGGTTACACAGGAAGGTTGCTTTCATCACTAGCATAATTTTCAGTGAGCCTACACTCCTGATGCTTATAGAGCTTCTTAGGGCAATAATTACAGCTGCTAATAGTTCCAACAACAGCAACATGTAGCTGGCAATGCAACTGTGCAATGCATGGGTGGATTGACACCCCACCTTGTGCTGTAAGGTCTGGACTGTGACTGTTTCATCAGTACTAATACAGTAAACAATAGCTGAAAATTGAAAGAGATTCTGGAGAAATTACTGCTATGATATAATGGAGAAATATTCAAAGCTTCCAAACTACTGTGCTCTTTACAGCTATTTAATAAGACCCTCTGCAAGGCAATCCTGCAGTGAACACTGTAAGTGAATGCCTGTGGAGCTCACTGAAGCTCAGAGATGAAAGAGAGAACTTGTCTTCCTGTGGCTCCAGCATGGAGGAGGATTACACAGGATAGCTCCAAACAAGCTGGTTCAGGTGTGGAGGAGCAGCCAGGGCTGGAAAATGGAGCTTGGCAAGGGCTACCTGTGTGGCATCCTTGGGAAGATCTGTGATAGACAGCTCAAGATCAGCCTGCAAGTTTTACAGGATTTACAAGCAAACTTGAACTGGAGCTCAGTTTTGAGAAAAAAGTGGACTCAAGTAACAGTTTTCCTGTAAAATTAAGTGAGGCTGGAAGGCAGGTTGGAAGGAAGGCTGAAAGTTTGAAGTTGAAAGGCTGGAAGTTTTGCCTTTTTTGGATCTGAAACATAGGAATGCCAGCCTGACACATGCCGAAGAAAAGAAAGCATAACTTATTCCATGAGCAATTTGTTATTTACTAATCACTCAGTCTTTTGCTTCACCAAATTATTTATGGCCTAAAAATTCTTTAATTTCCAGGTATTTAAGAAAGATGCAGAATGGTTCGAAATGGTGACCTCATCCTACAACCATGTATGGATATGAGTAATAGGGCTCAAATTAGTTCTCACCACCTTCAATGAGAAAGTGTGATTGACTTAAAACATAAAACTAGTAAGGTTAAATTTCTTGGTATGTCTTCACTCTCCCATAATACAGAAAAAAGATGTACAAATGTAGTTTCATCATGAAGTTTTAAAAGTCTCCTAAACAGTCAATTTCTTTACAGTTGCCAATTAAACTATTTTCTTACATACATGGCTTGTACTTCACAGTCATGTTGCACTGCAAAAATTCTTATAATTTATCTGTGTTGAGATTCCTAAAGATCTATTACAGTTGACAAGTCTTCTTTTTTAAGCACTTAAATATAGTCTTGAATGACAAATAATGAAAGTAAGTAAATCTTTCTTCATTCTTACTTCACCTCCTTCTAAATTTATTGCCTGTCATATCTGACCGAGACCTTTCTGTGAAGGAACGCAGGAGCAACAGGCACTGATATAATGAGGTGTCTTACACAAAGTTTGCTTTGGTGGACTTGGTAGGCGTAGGTTTATTGTCTTATAGATCCTTTCCAACCTAAAAGATTCTATGATTCTATTCTATGAGTCTACTGAAAGAAGGGAATCTTTCAACTGACCATGGTAGTCCATATATCAGAAATAAAAATTCCTATTGCAAAGCTACGAAATTTAATTTGCATCAAAGGCTTCTCAGTTCATTTAATCAGTAGCAAGTATTAATTTATGATCAAGCCTTTCTCTTTTATTTCAATTTCTGGATATATTATTTACATTTTCATAAATTATTTACATTGTTGCAAATCTAGCATAAAAGACAAATGAGCAGGGCCCTCTGTCTCTTAACCACTAAAAACAAAAACCCAGATTTCTTAGGTTAGCACCAGAATCAAAGTTTTATTAATCAGTTTTATGCCTGTATATAAACTCACTCTTCTGTAATCAGCATTGTCAGAAAACTTTTTGAAGCCAGAGACAATGTGCACAGTGATTTCAGCACTTGAGTGAGTAGATAGCACACAGTTAGCGAGTGCCTTAAGTGTCTTTTGTGGGGGGTCAAGGGCAATAAATCTGTGCTGGCTGTTATTGTCACAGCCCTGCTCAGCAGTGTGCTGGAAAGGGTTTTCAAGCACTGGTTTACAGGCAGCCCAGTGAAGTGGTTGAGTCACCACACCTGGAGGTATTTAAAAGGTGTGTGGCTGTGGCACTGAAGGACATGGATTAGTGGTGGACTTGGCAGTGTTGGGTTAATGGTTGAACTGGATGGTCTTAAATTTTTTTCCAACTTTAATGATTCTGTGGTTCTGTAGTTCTGTGATTATCAGTGCTACATACCAAGATACTATTTCCTTCCTGGCATGTAATACCTTCTTTATGTCTGTTTTTCGTAGGGCAAGAGAGGGTAATCTTGCTGAATAATTCTCATTCTTTTCACTGGCGCAGGACTGACTAGAGAGTGCAGGCAGCCTGATCTCAATTTCTAATTTCAGGGGGAAAAATGCTCTTATTGCAGTCTGCACCAGATGAAAATGCAGAATCCAGCCCATTGCAAGTGAGATGAATTGTTTTACATATTTGAATTTTATATAATTTATATTGCAAAAACTTTGTGACTACATCCAGCAGCAAGATAGTCAACACTGTTTTGTACTCACCCTTGCTTTTGTTCATATTTGAGTAAGCATGCTGGTTCCAGTAACAAAACTTTCACTGTCTGGCTGTTTATATTTTTCTTGTTATTGTCAGATTTGAGGAAAGCATTCATTCTAATTCTAGTCATGAGAGCAGGGCTGTATGCATTTTCACACTGAAAGTTTTTTGTTTGCTTGGGTTTTTTTGACACTGCAGTTAAACCACGATAATTTTAAGACAGTTTAATATTGAAACTTGCAGTCCAGCATGATGAATATTCTAGCAGTGAATACAAAGAAAAATATAACAAAGTGCCAGGAATCTAAGACTTCATCCTTAGTGCTGTTTTGCTTGGTGTAGAGTTGATTCTCTCCAGAGTAGCTAGTATCGGCCTATGCTTTGGATTTATGTTGAAAACAGTGCTGATAACACAGGGATGTTTTAGTTATTGCTGAGCAGAGCTTACACTGTAGCACTATGTGGAGATAGTAGTTTGTTTCTGCAAGGATCTGTGTTAGTTCTAATATTATCATTAATGTTTCTGAGTTTCAAAGGAAAATTAACATTTTGTCCAAGAATCACTGTTATATTTCACAGTATAATGCAAAATGCTCATTGTAAATCTCATACTGATGTTGTGACAGTATTCACAGAAAACCATAAATGTCAGTAATCTCACTGGAGAAACCCCTCAATTATAAATGTTAAACCGTGGTATGTGCTGAACTTGGAAAGCAATATAACTTCTAAGAGCAGTCTTGTAAAAGTAACATATGTTTTAGAAGGTTGAGATTGACACAATGTTTTTGTACAACCTTAACTATTTTCTACCCAGCCCCTAATCTATTTTAATTTAGTATATTCCATCCCTTCCACTGAAGTATATACAGTTCTTTCTTGAAACCAAATATATATATTTCTTCTTTCACCTCATAAATCAAACAACTTTCCCCCAGATTTTCACCCTGTGAGATACATTCTCATAACATAGAATGCTTTTCTAAAGCAAGAATGGGACTGTCCTGAAATCTGGTATCTTGCAACTTTATGGGACTAAAAAAGATACATTGACCCACCAGAGGGAGTGGAGAGGCACTGTCTGTGACAGCAAGCAGAATAATCATAGCAAACCACTCTCAGCCAAAGGGAATGAAACTATCTCAATATCTCATACTTGCTTAATCCATCTAACTTAATTGATCAGGTGGTTACAAAAGCTGCATTCCAAAGTTATTGCTGAGATTTTGCTTTGTAATATTCCTGCAAAAGAATGGGTGCTGTCCTGCCATCCAGCCACAGACACTGCTTTTGGAAGTTCAATAGGGTAAACTAAAGCTTAGTAGGAAGGTTGCATTTGACTCTCTTCTTTTGGAACATAGTTATTGTTGTTCCCATTCTGCATTTGATGAGACACACATGGACTGCCTACAACGAGAAAAAGTTTTCCTTTTTCCTTATCCAGTCGAAGTCAATGGGCATAGACCACGACCTTCACAGAAGGGTTCATCCTATCCTAAAAGAGGTTGTTGAGATTGTATCTATATCCTGCCTGATTCACTTTGTAAACTAGTAGTGAGTACAAAAATAACTTAGAAGGAATATTGGGCTGGGAGATGGAAAAAAAAAAAAGTAGGATTGAAAGATAATAGAGGAAAAACAAGACTTAAGAACATGAAAGTAAATATCAAGAAGGAAGGATATGCCTGTGAAAATGAAGACAAAACTATATATTCATATTATATGAATATGCACATATTCATATAAAAATTTTTAAAGGAAATAGAGGGGGAAAATAAAGTGAAACAGGAAAACGAATATAAGGAGGAAAAAATTCATTAGGGAGATGAGATAGTAAAGGAAGGGAAAACTGGGTCCACTTAGTTTTAAAAGAAGGCAAAAGGAAAAGCAGCAAGTGTTCATTATGCCAGGGGAGCACACTCCGGGCTGACACGGCTTTGCCATGTGCTGGCCCAGAGCCAGGTGGCCCTGTTAGCTGAGGTTGGGCCCATCTAATGTGCTTTACCCCTAAGCACAGATTATTAGCTCAGGTAACAAAGGCCACATAACTTCTGGCTCAGGAGCACAAGACCCAGCACTTGTGTCCAGGGTGAAGGCAGAGCTCTCTCCTGTATAACTCAATATACCTCAGGCTGATAATACAGCTTCTGCTACATATTTTACACCAACTGCAAAAATGATATAAGGAAAATTTGACTCTTTGTATACCCATAGTTTCTAATGAGAGAAGATAGTGGGATAGATTCACTTTATGCCAAATAGCCTTAAGAATAATAAAATAACAGATAAATATTTATAATATTCCTTCTTCCATAAAACCTAAAGACAGATAAGTTCTCTCATCTCTTTAATGATTTATTAAAAATCTTTCATTGGTTCTTCTTAAAAAATTCCAATTTGACTTTTAAAGTGAAAAGTCAAAAGATAAAAGCATCTGTAGGTAAACTTCCACATCTGATCTGCCCATGTCTCTATAATTCAAATGAAGGAACAGATTTAAAAGTTACATTTCAAGCTTCTATTCTCATTTCACCAGCAAGTGAGATTTTTATGCTGATGTATTTGAAAGGATAAAGTAAAATTTTTGATTTTCCCATGATATTTGTATGGATCTAATTCTTTCCAGAATCATGTGCCAATACATTATATAAAAATGATGTAATTTATTTATATGGGTTAATGCCTCTGTAGTCCCAACTATTTCACAAGCCATAACACATCACTATGGTAATGTTAAGCCCTCATTATAACTGGGTCTATACAGTCTGCTGTTCCATGCAAAGCAACAAAGGGTAGCTCTGCACAATCCACTCCAAATGCTGGAATTAATTGTGTTGTAGACTTCGTATTGCACTTGCAGATGTTATTAATTACTGCTACTCCGTGTTTAATAGCTGTTTCCATAGTAACTGTGGGGTTTTATTTAAGAGGGTGTGAAGGGAAGTAAGTTGAGTAGTTGTTTTGTTTGTTGCGGTTTTTTTTCCTAAAAGGAGGACAAAGGCAGTCTGATTTTATATATATATATATACATATATATAAATCCCCAAACCTTAAGTGGTGCAAGATAAACAAAAAGTAGTGACACAGAGGAACATGAATGTTTTCAGAAGATACCAAGCTACTTAAACGATCAATTACTTAAATTAACAATCTGCTCTCATTTGATCCTTTCAAGTTTAATCCTAAATAGTCATCTTTGGCACAATCTAGAAAGTCCAGTGAAGTCAGAGTGCAAGCAGTGCAAGTAAATATGGAGTCATCTGTCTCCAGGACCCCAGATTTAATAGATACACACATACTACCAGCAATGCTGGCTTAGAACTGAAAGGCTTAAAAAAATACATCTCTATGAAGACTTACTAATAAATTTGATATCTTATGTGAATTATAAGTTAACCACATGACTGTGTATTCTGTATTTGAAATACAGCTTTTTACATCCACTGCTCAGCACATTTACAGGGAGAAAGTATGTAGTATATCAGCTAACACACCAATCATCTCTAAATTGTCTTGATACAACATGTGCTTTTGGTTAAGAAATATTCTGAAAACACCAAGGCAGAATGTCCTGGTAACCAAAAAAGTGGATAGTTTAATATTAACTCCCCACACGTATCAGTAAATAAAGTGAAAATAAAAGAGTTTACTGAAAAATTACAAATTATTGCCACTTGAAACTAGTGGGGGGAAAAAAGGTGAGATTTATTTTTGTTGCCCTGAGTTTTGCAGTTCTTCGATGTTTTCATTCTTCTGTAACAGTTTATCACACATTCTCTGTAAACACAGCCATGTTTTTGTAGCTGTATCCTATTGTTTGCATTCCTTTCTCCTGGGCGGAGAAATTTGATGGATATTTCTTTTGACCAGTGTGATTGGGGGGTGGCAATTTCTCCCTCCAATCCACTGTGGTTTCTAGAGGATATAAAATAAAGTGAGAGGCCAGTCTGGCCCAGGTTTTGGCCCGCAGTCCGGACTCCTCTCTTCAAAGTGTCTGCATCTTTCTTTCGTGTCCTAAGTGCGACATATTTTGATATTTTAAGATGATACACTGAAATAACAGAAATATTTCCTTTTGAAGTGTGGCAATCATTTATCATGTTCTAACTCTTAAAATATCATATGAAAATGATAACAATCTGGGCTGTATTTCCATCAATAGCTACGATAGAAAACGTGACATTACATGTCAAGTTCTCCTTCCCTTGAGTACAGAAAGTGTTTCCTCTGCTTTGAAATGCAGATGGCTGACTTCAGGAGCATCATAAGAATTTTCCCTTTCTATGGAAACCTATTGCCAAGTCCCACATGGACCCATTTGTCCATGGGAGTGAAATATAACCTTTTGAAGCAGATAAGCATTTGTCCTATACACTGATGAAGTCCTGGGTTTGGAGTTCAAGTAGGTCAGAAGTCATGCCCATTTTGTGACTGATCAGAAAGGTACACAGCAATTCAACTGCTTGTGTGTATTAGTGGCCCAGATCTTGAAATTGTTATCAAAGCATCTATACCTCTGTCTCTGGGGGCCTTCTCAAGGCCACTCAGCATTAGTCTGGGAGTGACCCTGGTTTCCTGGGGGCTGCCACTCGCAGTTTCCCCAGACACAGGGTGTCCTCTGGCATCTCTGTTAGTGCTGGCTCCTCTGGGTGAGAGAGCCCTGGGCCGATGTCGTGGGCGCAGGCGAGAATAAAAGCCAGAGAGAAGGGCCCTGGTGTGATTTCCAGCTCTTTTATTTCCCAAGGAGAAGCAGCAGGAAAGGCAGGAGAGGGTCCGGAGTCCGGGAGAGGCAGCGCGAGGATCAGGAAGAGCTGAAGGCTTCAGGGACCAGAGAACACGGCCAGGGGGACAGCAGGGGTTTATAGGGATACAAGCAGGGGACAGTAACCAATTGGGGTACAAAGATTTACATGGAACCAATCAAGAACTGAACAGCAATGAAGTTTCTAGGACTTAGCCTTACAGAGAACATTAGGTAATACCATAACTAACCAATGAACTGAAACATGGTACCGAAGTTGCGAGGGATGCTGGAGAAAGAAAGCTCACCCTGACCAGGAGTGTGACTCAGACGGTGGCAACCTCAGGCTGAACCCACCAGTCTTGAGCCTGTGGGGCTGTGGCTTTTGCCACATACACCACCACACCTCTACATAAAGCACACAGTAAGTAAAAATAATACAGGGTGTAATTAAATAATTAAACATATGAAAATAGAATCTGTAAAAAAAAAAAGGAGGGGGAGAATCAATGTTTAAGAGGATAAATCTGGACTGAGAGTTTTGCTTTTATAAAAGAGTTTGCTTTTACAAATCAATGTTTTCCCAATGAGCTGGGAAATTCCTGTAGGACCTAAACATGTTCTGCCTCCCACGCAACGCTTTCGCAGAAATCCTCTTTGAGGAGAAGTTCCTCTCCACAAGAGTCTACTGCTGTTTTCTCATCTGCCACCTTGGACTGGATGCCCAGGCACAGTATCCTTGAGGCCAGCTGAACCACATCCTGCGTTGTGTCCTTCAGAGGAGTCACTGTCGTGCCTCCAGAGGCTGACTGGGACCACACTGGGGTGCCTGCTAAGGAAGAGCAGCAGCTGTGCTAGATGGGATCAGTGACCATTATTCCCTAGAAGGAGTGCTCCTTTGTTTCTGTTTCACTTTGTAAACTTCTTTTGCCCTTGACTAGGCCTTTCTTCTGGGCGGTCTCTCAAGGTCTGTTTTCTAGGCATTAAAAGAGATGAGAGGAAGATCATTTTTGAAAACATGAAAAGTCTGTGGAAGGCATAACCTTGAGATTATAGGGGTAAAGGAGGCAGAAAACCTAATGCAGGGTCACAAAACTGCAAGGAAAGGGATTAATTAAAATATACTAAAGGAGTTTTGAAGATGAAAAAGGAATACAAGTGCGAAGTATTTTCCTTTGTAACAGAAGCTCTGCTGAAAGTCAACAGGGAAAGCATGGCGTTTATTTGAGTGTCAATTTGCATATTAATATTGTGATAGCATTATGCAATAGTATATAAGACAGATTGGGTAAATAGAGGCTGTGACCAAACATTTCAGCTTCTTCCCCACGTCTATTGAAAATAAAAACTGGCAGAATGTCACACTGTAGGACTGTCCTTGATTTGTTTCCAGTAGAACATTAATTGATGTGTTCCCATGTTTTGATATGTGATTTACAAGCTCAATAACTCGAAGGGTGATTACAGCCAGGCAAGCAATCTGGATGCCAAGCCTCATTTCAGTGAACTGTCCTGGATATTTTGCTCTGGAAATCATGGCTTTCTAAATGTGTGGAAGACAATATTAAGCAGTGGCAATCAACAGTGCAGTTTTCTGTTGCTGTAGCAGGAGGGATTATTTTGAAATAGCTAGTGCATCTGTTTGGTAGCTATTTTTTCTTGAACTGGAAAAATCGACAATGTTTTAAGCAAAATGCATACAAAATACCCAGAAATGCAGAAATCCTTAAAAAAAATTGTATTTTTTTACAAAAATCTGGTTTATTTTTTTCAAAACAACCAAAAGGAATGAAGAAGAATACATACAACTGGTAAAAAAGTTGTACAAAAATTCTTCTCATACCTTGCTTTGCAAAACTCTTGCTAACCCAGAAATTTTGAGCTATAGTTTTATTCCAATACAATCAACTGTGACCCCTAAATACCAAGGCTACAATGGTAACGGTGAAAAATTCAAGCTCATTATTGTAATACCCTGTGTTGCTATAATATCATCAATCCATTTCATGTTTCATCTCATTTTCTGCTAGGGTTTCATTTGGTGAAAGCCGCTTAACAGGAAAAAAAATTTAGAGCTTCTTTTTCATAACTCTATTGTTAAAAGAGTAATAGAGAATTTGTGCATCCAAGAGAAAGTACAGTGGCTCTGTGATGTAGGTTTATTCAATTGAAGGCTACTTCCAGTACAACAGCTTTAAAGGCTAATATTTCAGCTCACACACCCAAACCAGCTAGGAGACAGTGTAAGTATTGAAGAGCAGAGTACTAGAGGATAGATAAGGCACAATAGAACTTTGCAGAATGAAAACTGGCACATGTTGGCCAAAACATCTGTGGAAGTAACCATCGGCAGTAAATTTGTTATATCAAAATACTTAATATATTAAAACCACAAATGATAATTTGTTATTTCTGATATTGAAACTTCTGTCTGAAAACTGTGGGTATGAAGACTTTGCTTTATCTGGCTTTTAGGAGAGCACCGCTGCCCTCTTTTCACCTGTGGGATATGTTGGCATTTCACTGAATCCTGTGCCAGTGTCTCCCTCTGTTCAGCATGGTATTGGGATTTGTTGCAAAGATGCTCTTTGAGAAGACACTGATTTTGTAACACCTTTTGAAACACATGAAACTGCCTCTGTGCAGGAAGGAGATCAAGTCTATCACTTTTTATACAAACTCATGTCATCATTCCTCATTGTAGTTCCTCATGACTGTTATTACCATGGAGTATTTGATGATGGAAGAATGCTTGTTTTTATTATATACACTTTCTTTTTCATCTGTTGCTTTATCCATACAATTTTGCACTAGAAAGTGAAGCACACCTTACTCTGTGGTCAGGTGAGAAGAGTGGCCTTGCCTCAGACTTTTCAGTCCTACAGACACCATGTTTTGATGTGGAAGCAAATGAAAGGATTTATGAAAGTATAAATAAGGAAAAGTAAACAGAAAGTAGGACTGAATTTTTGGTGTGGCAAGAAGAATGGGATAATTCAAAAGAGGTCCAGTTTGAGGGACAGGGCTTATAGGAAGAAGGTGAACCTTTGCAGAAGTTTGGTATGCAGAAAGCATACCAAAGAGTTTGCAAGAGTTTCCCTGATAATTCTAGTAAGCATATTGCTGTGTCTAAGAAATGAAGTGGCCTTCATTCCAGGTATTTAACTGGTCACTAGATATCTTTGAACTTCTTTTTCCAGAATAAGAACAGATCTAGAAATATGGCTGCAGCCTTATGTACAGTAAGGGTCCATGGGTCCAGCTTCCTGAAAATAAAATTTTCTTCTGTTTGTATCTAGCTCAGAAAATGAAGATGTAAATAATCCCAAAAGCTCTCCTGTGTCTTGGAGCTTCCTGCCAACTAGAGATGATTAATTAATTTCTTCTCAATTCTGCTGTACAAAATGAGATGCTAGAAGTTAGCAAAACAGGCTCAGAAAATGCTGTGTTGCTGAGGTCAAAAAGGTTAAGAATAAAGGAACAATTGCCAAAAATATAACTGACTTAAAACAAGCACCAGAAGTTTCACTACTTTCATAAAGAAGAGAAGCAGAGGCATTAGACAATAAGATTAAGGAAAGAGATGATTTAGCTATGGTTATGTCATAGCTATGACATGGCCCTTAAACAAAAAAATTACTTTCTTTTGGGTTTCTGGCCTCATTTCTATAGATTCTAGATTTTGAAGGTAATTAAAAACATAGAAAAAAATGTGATAAAATACAACATGGGTTTACAACGGCTTACTTGATCATACTGGATTAAGATTCTAGATTTTGAAGGTAATTAAAAACATAGAAAAAAATGTGATAAAATACAACATGGGTTTACAACGGCTTACTTGATCATACTGGATTAAGATTCTAGATTTTGAAGGTAATTAAAAACATAGAAAAAAATGTGATAAAATACAACATGGGTTTACAACGGCTTACTTGATCATACTGGATTAAGATTCTATTTTTCTTTGATTTCTGGACAAAAGAAATGAAATACATCTAGTCTACTTAGACTTTTACAAAGCATCTGATACAATTCCACAAGGAAAATTATCAGCTAAATAGAGAAGTTAGGGATTAGAACAAGAATTTTAAAATGGGTAAGGAATAGACTTAAAAGAGAAAAAGTGAAATGTTGAAGTAAAGTGGTGGTTAGACAATTGCCTTGAAATCTAGATTAGAGATTTATTTCATTTAACATTTTCATTAGTAATCTTGGCTCATGATATGTGGTTGATCTGTTAAAATTTAATGATGACTGAAAGGAATTGTCAGTGTAGGGGAGGGTCAAACACCATACAGGGTGAAAAAGATGAATGATGATGACAATAACAGAATAAGAAGAAAATCATTACTTTAGGGAGTAATAGGAAAAAATTACTTGCTGCCCATGTTGCTTGTTTACACAATAACTATGATTCATTAATATTGTGTAGATACAAGGTAACCAAATATGAACCTGTAATCTCATTTTGTTCCCCTGTATTGTTTTTACATTTTTATTGTTTTCTGTTCTTCTGTATTGTTTTCTTCAGGGGAGGTTTAGATTAAATATTAGGAAAAATTTATTCACTGAAAGGATGGTCAGGGATTGCAACAGGCTGCTCAAGGAGGGGTTGAAATTGCCCTTCCTGGAAGGGTTCAAAGAATTTGTGGATGTGGCACTCAGGATCATGGTTTAGTGGTGAATGTGGTGGTGCTACATTGATAGGTGGACTCACTGATCTTAGAAGTCTTTTCCAACTGAAATGATCCTGTAATTCTGTAAAGCGCTTGAATTTTGGCTGAATATGAAAAACTATGATTTTGAACCCTTTCTTACTTTCTCATGCATATATAGCCTCTGAGAACCCACCCCAGTTGTCAAAGAGCCTCCTGGCCAGCCAAACAAATAAATTCAGACTGGGATGAGGGCTAAGAATGGTTCCTGGGACTAAATGTACTTTGCTTTTACAAGCTGGGGACAGATAAGGAGTATGCTCACTGTCTGAAATTGTAAGAGCAGACAGAGAGAGAGAAGATTCATTTTAGCTGATGAATAATGCTGGTACAAGGATAAATGAGCACAAATTAGCCATGGTTTGGTGTGAAAAGGAAAATCAAGAGCATTGGAGCAGTGAGAGTCTGTAAGGGCAAAAAGGGAACATGTGTTTCCAGCTCATGTAACAATAACAGCAGTGCCCCTTCACCCAGACCAGATTCTCAGTTCATTTTTATTTCCTCTGTGAGTATATATTTCCCTTTACATCAATAACACCATTCTTCACTAACAGATTACTTTGCTAAGCCTGTCCAGACTGTAGAAATTAAGCATAATTTCTCCTTTCACAGAGTTTACATTTGCTTTTCCCTGACTACCCTCCAGTTTCTGTGTTTTTGCTTTTTCACTACGCTAGTTCACCCTTTTAGAGCTTCCCTCCACTTCCTCATATGCTTTTCTCCTTTTACTGCATGATATTTTTAGGTTTCTTGATAGAATTAATTTTATTATTATTTTATATTTTGTTTTTCTTTTTTTTTAGCCAAACTTTGCACCAAAGCAGTTGAAACACCATATCTTGCTCAATGTTGGAAAAACTACTCTGTTTCAGGATTCTCTGTCATCATCATATGTAACAGCCTCAATATTTACAAACATAAGACTGGCAGGCAGACAGAATGCATATTACTTCTTGGACTGATACAAGCATAAATGATTTTATTTTCCTTTTCTCTGTTTTCCTAATTATCTAATTGTAGCAGTGACTCACCATTCAATTTATTTGCCCACCAAAAAAACGCTCTGCAACCTTTCCTTTTCAAGTCTGCCAGCCCACATAGAGCCAAAAAAACCCAAAAATCCCTTTCCCTTTAAATCCAGCATAGACCAACGCAACCCTTGTTTGCTCTCAGTAAATTCTGATGCTTGCTTAAAAACAGGAGAGATATTTTCCACCACCTCTTCAAATGGGCTCTTGACACGACTAAATGTCTCCAACATTAGTTGTTTAACCCCTCTATTCTGATTTTTTCTAGCAAACCATTTAAAAAATTGACGGCCAAATAGTTAAATTACCATTACTGCTATTTTGGGGCAAGACAGTTGTTTGGTGCACTCAAAAGCTGTCAGTTCCTGGCTATGTAAGCAAAAGTTGATAAAAATCAGCCATATACTGTTCAGTTTCTCAGACTGAAGACAGAATTTTTTTTTTTAATTTTTTTTTTTTTAGTTAAGAGGCTTAGATTGCCAGAGAGGAACTTCATGCTTACTGTGAACACATCACGTGTTATAAACTGTTAATGTCTTGCCCCTTACAGCGTGAGGTCTCCTCTCAGAAGAGCAATGAGAACATAGACATTTCCCTCCAAAAAGAGTTTTCATATCTGTTTTTTTTCCAGGTAAGTGTGAAATCCCATTCCTTCTAAATGTTCCACAAAAATAAAGAGGAAAGTTTGGGCCAACTAAACAGTGGTTTGATTTTGCATCTAAAATGTTGACACTGTTAATAAATGCAAATGCAATACTGAAGCAGTTATCACAATTGGATTGAATTTGCTAGGTGCTTTTGAAATTTTTGCTGAAAAAAAATGGAGGATATATTTTGGAATATGTGTAGCATTTAATTTCAATACTCCACTCCATGCTCGATTTTTACAAGACCTGAAATAAAAATCAAATTATTTTGCACAAGACTTACGTAACTATAAAATTACCTAAATATCTTTACTCAAATGAAATATTTTTTTATAAATCTTAGTTTGATCACATAGCTTGGGCATTTTTAAGTGTGACCTCAACTATTTGTTTGTTTGTCAGTCAGTGAACCTCCAAAATCCATTATTCACTCATTTCTTTCCCTTAAATGACCTTTTGTGGTGATGTAAGGAAGAATTAGAAATGAGGCTACCTCTAGCATTCTGCAGATAGAAGAACACACCCAATATACTCAAGATCCTGAAGCTGAAGGAAGAAAAAATGAGCTGAGAAAAAAGAAAACAAACCACTACGATCTACAACAAAAAATACAGATGGACTTCAGTCTACCATCAAACTGCAAAACCTGTTACTAGAGGTTTTCACCAAAATAAAAGCTGTGTTATTGATCAGGCTGTATCTTTTATGGTAATATTAAGTCTTCAGGGCAGGGTACCTACAAAAAGAATTGGGTGACATCTATACATTTTCCTTGCTGCTGCTGCTGCTGGCAGGGTTGGAGGTGCTGGAGAAGCCCATCAAGGCATGGATGGGAGAGGATTCCAAGAGCTGCACCGTGCACCTGTTCAAGTCAAGGCCAAAGGAGGAAAGCAGACCAAGAGGGACTGAAATATAACCTGCAATTTACACAGCTTCAGTGCCATGAAGGCAAGTGTGTGTCTAATATTTTGCTTTTCCTTGTTGCTTTCTCTTTTTTCCTACTTTATTTCCCTTATTTGCTTCTACACTGGATTTTTTTTTTGACAGCTTGAGTCAATTTCCCAATGGAAAAGTACAGAATAGTATAGGGTAAAATTTGTAAAGACATAATCATGAAAATGTTTAGTCTCACAAGCAAAAGCCATTTTATTTAGTGGAAATCCCATAAAACATTCATGAGTTTTTAGATCTTATTTTATATGCTGTTGTATGATAAATTTACAATAGAAAAAAACCCCAACTATTGTATTTGATTTTTTTTTTTAAGTTTTAAAGCTGTAGGCCTTGTGGATCTCTGAGCCCTAACCCTAATGGGTAGCTAAAGGCTCAGGTTGAGGTCCCAGCCTTGTGGGTTGCCCAGATGAAGAAGATGAAGGGGGAGCAGTGTTGATGAAAATGCCATGCTGCCCTTGGCATGCCTTTTCCAGCCCCAGTGTCCCTGGAGCTGCAGGCTTGTGGAAGTCTGAACCCTAACCCCAGTGGCAGCTGGGCACCAAGGCTGAGGTCCCAAACATCATGGGTGGCCCAGGTTAGAAAGGTGTGGAGGGAGCAGTGGTAGTACAACATCCACCTTGATGGTCTCCACACAAATCTGGTAGGTGCTAAACCGTGAATAATGAATCCTAAGAAAAACAAATAAATAGTAGATGTTTCTAAGTATGATAGTATAGCATAGACAAAGGTTGATACCTGTACAGAAGAATATTCATTAAGAACACTGTATTTACAGAGATACATTTTTAATGTACCGAACAATTTAATTACTATTAATAATGATAAAAGTTTGGGTTGGAAGGGATGTTTAAAGATCATCTAATCCAGCATCCCTGCAATGAGCAGGCACACCTCCCACTTGATGAAGTTTCTCAAAGCTCTGTTCCATCTGGTCTTGAACAATTCCAGAGCTGGGTCACCTACCACCTCTCTGGGCAACCTGCTCTAGTGTATTGCTACCCTAAAAGTACCTCATTTTTTCCTTATGTCTACTATAAATCTACCCTCTTCCACTTTAAAACCATCACTACAGGCCCTACTAAAAACTTGTCCTCATTCTTATAAGCCCTCTTCAGGTATCGAAGGTAAGATCTGCCTCAAGTAAGGTCTCCCAGACCCTTCTCTTCTCCAGGCTGAACAGTCACAGCTCTCTCAGCCTATGTTCAGAGGAGAAGTACTCCAGCCCTGTGATCACTTCACGGTCCCCCTGTGGACCTGCTCTAACAGGTCCATGTCTGTCTTGTGCTGGGGACCCAGAGCTGGATGCAGCACTGCAGCTGGGGCCTGATGAGAGCAGAATGGAGGAACAGAATCCCCTCCCTCGACCTGCTGCCCACACTTTGTGTGATGCAGCCCAGGACACATTTGCCTGGCTGGGCTGTGAGTGCACCTTGCTGGCTCATGTCCAGCTTTTCATCCCCAGTGGCCAAGCCCTTCTCAGGAATCTCTCTCAATCCCTTCATCCCCCAGTGTGTATTGCTATTGGGAATTGCCCTGACCCACGTGCAGCACCTTGCATTTGGCCTTGTTGAACTTCTTGATGTTAATTATCTGCTTTCATAGCGCTAAAAATAGGCGCCTAATTCCTGGAGCCTTTAGTTACACTGGAAGGAGGCAACAGCTCCTTTGAATAATGGTCCTAAGGCATAAGTTTCCAAGGTCTGCTCTTCCAGAGGGATGATGTCATACTGTTATAAATCAGAAGAAAAAAAGTGGTTTAAGTAGATACTCAGTTAGTTAAATCTGTTGACAAAGACACATTGATATATAACCATTAAAATGTCCTCTCTCTTGGCTTTTGGTTTTGCTGTGGTTTTGTTTTTTGTTGTGTTACAAAATTATTCTGACAAGATATTTCTGCCTGTAAGTCATTCTCAGCCAATGTTTATTTGGGTTTATGGACTAAACAAAATTAAGGCCATTTTGGTTACCAGAGCTACCAAACTTGTTCCCAAACACAAAATGAGGCCTGGGTCAGCAGTGTCCAGCTGACCACAGTTCAGCCTTGGGAAATTTTTTGTAGAGAAGAGATTTGACCCAAGAATGTCAGAGGAAGCGATATAAAACCTCAGACAAAAAGCCCAGTCAGGAACTCAATCACATATGGGAAAAATGCTGATTTAGTGAATTTTCATGGCTACTTTCACCAGTACCTGTAGCTTTTCCTAACAGGTTTCCTGTTCAAACACTTATTTGTGTTAAGAAAGCTTTAATGATAGAAACTTGTTAATGCTGTGACTTCAGAAAATGTGACCTGATGACAGTCGCCTTCCCAGAGGATGCAATTAAGTTATAACTAGGATAATGTCTTACGAGTTTACTGGCTTACAGTGGAGTTTCCTGATAGCAGCAAATATATGGCAACATTTATATTGGTGATAGTTGTGGCAAAAATAAAGCTTAAGAGGAAGGAAGTATTCCAGTGCTCATTTGAGTGGTAGTAGAGAGACTTTCACAGTTATTTCAGATTATTTTAATTGAAATTAAGACAATTTTTTCCCTGTTTATATATCTCTTTATAGAGGAGACTGTCTGGGTTCAGAACTAAATGACAAGTCAATGCTTCTGTCTCTGTGGCTGGAGCTAGTCTTTCTATTGCCATGGAGAGCATAACCTCCTAAAGTGAGTGCCTCACTGAGACGTCTAAAGTACTGTTACATTAGTCTGAGTCAAAAAGACAGGGATTAAGTCTGAGCAGTTCACATATTGTTCAGTAAATATATCCTGGGACCACATATTAGACCATGAAGATCAATCAAATGTTGACCAGATAGTTCCTGTATAAGCTCTTCCATACATGTAATATTTTCTACAAGCTCTTGCCCACTGTTGTGATAGAGTGAACAAAATTTGCCATAAGGTGAATTTATGGTGTGGAAGTATTAGGGAGAGTCATGGGAAGATGCAGAAAACACACAATGGGGATTGAATTAAGGTTGCAGAAGTAGCTTTTGAATGCACGACTCTAACCTTTGTAACCTTGTGTTATTTTAATGCGTGGTATGTTTTATTTGTTTAATGCCTCAGAGTAGCTACATTTGAAATTAACTCTGTCACCTCCACTGAAGGAAGCAACTCAATAGGTCCTGACCCAGCATGGCCTGTTGTGATCAGCCTGTGTAAGGTCATAAGCATCAGCCTTAGCCCTGAGAGCTGATGACAGGGTGCAGAAAAATTCTGTCCTCAGTTTCATGAAAGCCTAATTGCTCACTTTGTCGTGTTGAGCTTGTAACGTCTCCTGCTCCTACTGCTTCCCAGTAATTTTCTGCATAGAAATACCCTCTGTGCACTGTCACCAATCACTCTGTGACATGGTGAAACTACTGTAGAGGCTATTTCTGTTAGATTTCACTAGGGAACGTTATTTCTCCCTGGAGCTGCTGCCATCAGCATCATGCTATTTCTATCTCTGAAGAAACACTTCTAAGCAGCCCCCTTTCTACTGATATCAGTCCTTTCCCCTCCTCCCTCTCAGACCTGGCAGTCATAGTTGACCATGTGCCAAATTAAAATTCGAGAGGATTACTATCCAATGTTTGATATGTTCTATCTAATGCTTCAGGATCCTTTCACTGTAATGTCATCCTATACTTGAGCAATACATTGCCCAGCTCCCAAGTTCCCTGAATTCAGCGTGCCCAGAATCCTGAAGCAATGCACTTGTGTTAGGGCAGCTCTGTCAATTATAATATCAGTCTGCAGTGTGCCACTATGACTCTGTGATCTTGGGTGTCCTGGATGAGTTCAGCAATGGTTTAACAAGCTCCCTCTATGCAGTCCTGTGGGCCATTTGCTTGGATACAGAGAGGGGGGGGGTGATGTGGAGGACAACACATTAACCTTCTCTATGCCTCGGATGGTCCTGAACTCCATGACTCTAAGTCTGAATCTGAAAAGCAGCATTTGAGTTTTGTGATCTTCTCACCATTGCTTTGAAGGGCATTTTACTTAATTAGAAAAATGCACCCAAATTATGTCTGCATCACTGGCATCATATGTTACCCTCAGTTGCCCACAGAAAAGAAACATCATTAAACATAAACTCTGCTCACAAATGCTATCCTGTCACCAGATATTTCATGCAATGTTACCTTCCTTTCCTTGCTGTTTACCTAATGACTTGGTGTTGTTATTTATACTACTTCTGTGCTATTTGTCTTACCACCATATGTTCACTCACTTTAGATCTGATGATAACGATCTTTTGTGGTATATGTACTTCCATGTATTAATTATTGCTGAGATTCAGATGTTTGGATTTCAGAAATAAAAAGGTGTTTTCTTTGTATTTTTCATCATTCAGAAATGCAGATTTCTTTTGCAAAACTACATTAAAAAGTTTAAGTTTTAAAAGATTAATCTTTGTAATAGTATAGAACTACAGAAAAATGAAGGAGGGTGAAAAAAACTATTTGACAGTCTCCATTTCTGAAAGTTTGCTTTAAAGCTGCTAACTGTTAAATGTAACTTGTATAATTTTAAAGGATATTTAAATAGACAGATTACAGAACCTGTGACAGAAGGAAAATATCCAGGCAGATAGAAGAGAATACCTAGACACATCTGTACATATGTAATGCTGAAAAGTAACTTCACTTCTCCACTGCCTGCTGCTTTAATTCCTGTATATGAAGTATTATGCTAGTATTTTAGGAATTGTAACCCAGCTGTCTGACACGATAGTCACAGTGTTTTTTGGTGGGATGGAAATTCATAATTGATGATCTTCATGGGTTTTCATGTTCTACATTTGGTCCATTACAGGATGGAATGCCAAAAATGAAGATTTAGGCACTACAGAAGATAAATTAATTAATTCACTTTTGGGGGACACAGGAAAGCTTTGGTCACTGTTTGCTTCCACAATCCCATAAATTCTGGCCTTTAGCAGAACAAGACATTAGAGATAAAAGCCATAGAAAGCCACCTCCTTCTCAACTTTCTTGTGGAGCAGGGATATGTTCTTTTGGCTGGTCACATGTTTCTGAAGAATTTGATTTGTATTGATAAATTTGGCTTCTTCTAATGTTACCTGAGAGTTTTGAGTTGCTCTGCAGCAGTCATCAGAACTGCATAATCCCTGATGAGTCACTTTCCTTCACTGACTCAGCATTACAGAAGATGCCTTTCGCACACAAGGCTGCACCAGAATATATATATATTACAACATTTATGTTGAAAACAGTACCCTCAGAACATAAAAGAATCAAAACTGCACAGACCAGAAGGAATGGCCTGAAGTTTAGGTCGGATGTTAGAAAAAGGTTTTTCAACCAGTGATTTTTTGGGCACTGGAAGAGGCTCCCCAGGGCAGTGGTCACAGCATCAGCCTGACAGAGTTCAGGAGGTGTTTGAACACCCGTGGTGTGGCACTTGGGGATGGGGATGTGCAGGGCCAGGAGGTGGACTCGATGGTCCTTGTGGGTCCCTTTCAACTCAGCACATTCTCTGATTCTGTGATTATTTGAGCAACCAAAACACCAGCCTCTGTTTTGTCTACAGAAAAAAGTTTAGAGAAGAGTCTACTAGTCAAACACATATTTAATCACAAAATGGTTTCGGTAATTTATCTTTGATCTGCTAGCTGAGCTGAGAAACATTGGGAAATATTTTTTTTCACCCCACTAAAATAAAAATATTTTCTTTATAGAAAGTCCTGTAAACCTATGAAACATTAAAATTTCAACTTTAGTTTTATTTTAAAGTATAAAATTAAGGTTGGAAAGGGAACACTATCAATTTTGTACATGTTAAAAAGAAACTATTTTAAAAATTAGGAGAATAAATTTGTACATCAGGGTTGAAGACATAACTTCAGTGCAGATACGTATCAACATTTGCCCTATCTGAAGCTGTAACTTTTGAGAATTAGATATTGGTTGTTTTTTTTTTTAATTCAGATCTTCCATACCATAAATTTTATATGGGTTGGAATCTTAAGTACCTCTGAAAATCTGACAGTAATCAGCAGGAAATTTCTTTTTAGAGGAGGAAAATATTTCATTTCTTTTTAATCTTTAAATGAGAAAAAAATTATCAAATTTAGTGTTTTTACTTGTAAAAATTCCAGAGGCACCCCATTTCTCAGTCATGGCTGTGATCCTGTGGTTTATGCATTTACATTATCATTACAGCTGACCATACATGTGAATCAATACACTTCTGAGTATAATGTGACTACACCTCTCTAGGAGGTTATCCAAATGTTTAAATGTTTGGAGCTGGTATATTTCGCCTTTCTGATTTTATCAGTTTCATCTTATCTCCTTGCAAGAGAGGGAAGTGCTGGGTTTTCCATGAGTTGAGAGAATGGAACTTCAGAGCCCAGACTACATACATCTCTGAAAGAGAAGGGGAGAATTGTCAATATTAATGAGGTTTCTGACAGCAATCCCCATCCAGCTCTTTCCAGAAGAGCTTTTCTCAGCAGTATCTGAGAAAATGCTCTGTGTGCTGCATGTTTTACCACACAGAAGCACATGTGAGAGTTTGCAAGTGTTTCAGTGTGGACCTTGGGTTTTCCATACTCATCAATAAAAGCAATCTGCTGGAGAGCTGCTGGAGAGCTGAAGGGCTCTGTAGAGGTGTGGTTTTTTTCCCTGCAAACCAGTTCATATGTGGTGCAGCCTGAGAGCCAAATAAGCTTGGACCTGAAAGACATGTACACAATAAACTGGCCTTGAGAAAATGGATTTATCTTTGAAATATGTATATCCAAGCCTTTCACAAGATTCAAAGGAAAGTAATTTTTATGAAAACCTGGTATTTGAAGACTGGAAGTTCTAGCATTTGTAGAGTTCTTTGCAATAATACCTTTGGAACAAATTTCTATATGAATCCTTTCTTCCATAAAACCTCAGGAGAACTTTCTTTCATAAAAATTCCAGTCTCCCAGTTGTCCCACACAGAGAATTGGAAGGAGAAGACCCTCTACTTGGGTATGATGACCAGGATACTTCTAAATATGAATGTTCCTAAAACAAATATTAATGTGAATAACATTTTACAGATATTTTATATCAAGGATCACATATTTTTACTTTTGTGCTATTGCTATAATTTGTCAGATTTTTTTTTTTCACTTCTTCATTAACCACTTTAGAGAAGTGTTGAAAGCTTTTTATAAAAGAAACATAGGTTATATCACTTGGATGACAACTCTGAGTTTTTTCCAGGATCTGATAGCATAACCGCATTTAGCACTCTGTTCGTTATCTGAAATGATAACAAGCTTGCTCTTCAGCCATCACAGCTCTTGCATGTTTGAAACACACATGTTGATGCTTGAAAGATGTCTCAGAATATCCATAATGAGTAAAAAGCCCGATGGAAGAAGTGGGTGGTATCCCATTCACTGAGGTGTTACAGGCACATAATCAATAGGGCATGGAGGAAGAAGGTAATTTTTATTTCCTCAGTTGTCTTGTTCATTTACATGTGAAACAGATATTCATTAGCATTTAAATACGTTTTGACATTTAAGACACTCCCCTATTTTTATGAGATTTTGACACAGTTTCATTGAATATCTTTTTATAACTCAATTTAGAAAATTATTTTTTACAATTTCTACACATTCTGTCAGCCGTGAGTGAACTGTCAAGAGGCTTGCTGTTATTTAAACTCTCAAATGTACACATTTACAAGGAGCTTGAGCCCTGATTTGGGCCTGAACAAGGCATTTGCTGTCACATTTTCTGAGGCAGTTGAGGAAGCCTGTGGTGTAAAACTTTCCCTAATAGTGACTGCTGCAAGCAACTTCCAAATAGGCAAGGAGAAAAAAGCTGGAAGAAATTATAAGACTGTGTCTGCCTTACAGGCTGGAAGCTGAAGAGAGGGTTTCAGCTCCCCAGAAGTCAGGAGAGGGAGCCTGCAGTAGACTACTTGAATGTTAAAACTTTTATTTCTAGATATTCCCCACTTTATGCTGATTTAAATTTTACTGAGAGACCTGTCACCAATAAGAGAAAGCAAGTAAAATAATGGAAAGGAATATGACAATTTAAGTCTTTTAATGTAGATTGAGTCCTATATTTTGGATCTGAATTATTTGAAAATAATTTTCTGCAAAGAAAAATCTCTGGGTGTCAATCCTGTACCTGAGCAGAAGTATTGTGCTAGGTACACTGTTTACATCTGGGTTTCTGAGAGACTGCGAAGGATATAACCATTTTAATAATGGTCTGGTACTCCTACACTTTATTTCAGCCTATTGAATTGCAAACTTCCTACGAGCAGAAGTACCTACTTAAATCTGTATCTGCCTACACCTGAGGGCTTCTGTCAGGGTTGGCCCAAGACACCAAGTGCTTGGTTAACAAGGCTCTGTTATCGCTTCTCCGTGTTTAGGATTAGCTATCTGGTGTGCATGGAAGCAAAAAGAAGTAAAAAGAACATGTTCCTTTGTTTTATAAGGACAAAGGAAACCGCTATGGCATAACAGACCTTGAAATACATTGTCTGCTGCATCTCTTGAGAAAGACTTCAGCACATTTCCTCTAATCAGCTACCCATTTCTCCCCCTCTGCCTCACTACAGCTGTATGAATAAAGGATTCTTTTTTTCCTAGAAGTTCTGAAAACAAGAAAAACAAAGCACCTTTTGGGGCAAGCCAAGATTTATTTAGTTTCTCAGTGAATCAAGATGGGATTTTTAAAAAAAACCACTCTAGCTTAAAGAAAACATTACATTTGACAGGGAATGGAGCTTTTTTTTTTTTTTTTTTTTTTTTTTTTTTTTTTTTTTTTTTTTTTTTTTTTTTATTTAAGAGGAGAAAACTTGAAAACAAAAGTATAATGAAAAGAATTTTGAATATAAAAAAATTTTAAAACAACAGTTAATTTTATTTCCTATCTCAGACATATTATTTCTTTTCAGTTGTGTTTTAGCGCAGTTAAGAAATTTTGGAAATCAACCCACTTTTAAAATTTTTTAATGTTCTCACAATTGTAGTTTTCTTTGAGTATAATCTAATTTATCAGCCACAGGTTACATTTACTCCTGCTCCATTCACCCATACATTTCTAGACACTGTTTCTGAGTGATCCAGTCACTAAAATTATCTGCTGCTGCTGAAGAAAGTCTCCCTTTGCCCCCCTCTTTTTTTTTTTTTAAAAGGAAAAACCCACCCCAAACCCTTTTGTTTCCAGTACTTCAAAAGAAAACCATGAAGTCTCTGTTCTAGAATAATAGGGAACCTTTGGTCCATTGTCTGACCCTTTGCCTCCCATAACTGACAGTTTTTGATACTGAAGTTCCTGCAGTATCTTGGTGGATTTCTGCATATGACCCTCCCTTCTTCATAGCATCCCAGCACCGGCTGCCTACAGAGCAGAGTGGGATTATCAAAGTAGGCAGCTGAATTCTCTTAGCTCATTTTAAATCACCAGTATAATGTAGGACAGCATAAAACAGCCTTAAATGTTTATATTTTTAAAGGATTTAAAGCTCAATTAAAAAAAAAAAAAAAAAACAAAAACCCACAAGCCTAATTAAAACAGCAGAGAACTGAATCTTTCTTGATTCTCCATAAATGAAGGCTACCTAATGCTTGCTTCCAAGCCCACTACTAGCATTTCAGTATTTCCTGAGGTTCAAATCCACTTTGCCTTGCGTATTTTCTTCAGGTGTGGAGCTCTGAAAGCCATCATAGGCTGTTCTATCATCCTTATTAGTGTTATATGAAGCAGCTGCTACCTCTTTCTGAGCAGCAAGCAGGTTGCCAGACAGCCTGGGGGGCTACCATCTGACATCCATATTTTGTTCTCAATAGGTCTGTGACTCAGGCTTTCAGGGGAATACTGTGGTAGGTAGGTTTTGTCTCCTTTTGTGCTGATGATAGATGCAGTTTCATTTCCTACTGCAACTGGACAACCAGTATAGTTGTATTTCTTTTTTTAAGCAACCCCCCAAAAAAGCACTTGGTGGAACTGTTTCATTTTATTGGTATTACATACTCATGAAACATTACACAAATAAAATGTCTCTTTAATACATTAAAATGAAATCAAATACAGCCAGTTTAATTTTGGAATAAGAAAAAAATAATATGAATGGTCTTCCTAGGGAAGACCCTCATGATAAAACCCTGCTGGCTGGGGGGAAAGGAACATTATTATTTGTATTGTAGTGGTGCCTACATGCCCCAGTGTGAATGTGCTAAACATGGAGTGGATGCTGTGAGTTTTTTGGTCTCCTGGACAGCTTTCAGCCTTGGCAGGATAAGTGTGGTGGGAAGAAGGAGAGAAGGGTGAAGGGATGTGCTAAGGGGCAGTCAGCAGGGCCAAGTATAAGCACCCAGCTTTTGATTCCCCTGCCTCATGTTGGTTGTCTGGAAAAATTTTTCTCTTTCAACAGAAAAGAGTGGAAATGGAAAATTAAAGCCCTGAAAAAATAATTGAATTCTGTAGAGAAACCACCAAAATCAATGCCCTTAGAATCATAAAGGACTTTTTTATCTGCTCCCAGCTTTGCACAAGCTCCTAAATTCTTCTTATTACTTCAGATCCATCTGTCTAAATTATTGTTCTCAGAAATAATTTTTAATTTTAAGTAAATGAAATTCACACCTTTCTCTACAGAATTTTTCAACCCTGACTAAATTCTTTCATGTATTTTCACTTGCTCTCCTGTATGAAACCTATGTTCTTTGGCCTGGAACCTTTGTTGTTTGAATTACAGCATCTAAGTGTTGTTATAAATTAGCACATGCAGTGTATGCAATGTAAATTTCACTGATTAATTGCTTTTAAACAGTCCTCTTTGGCTAATGAGATATGTACATTGAAGAAGAAACAAAGAATTGGTTTTGACTTTCAATGTACTCAACTCTGTTCACGTGACTGAACTGCTGAGAATCGCACCCAGCTGTGGGACTGCACATTCAACACTGATATACTGAAAATGAAGCAATAAAGCAGCCTCATCAGTGCATCCCTAGTCTAAATTAGTTCATGAGAAAAAAAGCATCATAAACAAATCACTGTGAATAATAAGGTACTTCAAAGCGTTGACGGACTCATTTGATTATTTTTTTAAAATTGTGTTAATTAGAAAACATGAGGAAAGTTTAATGGTGACTGCTATTTTAATACAAGTCCACAGTCCCACGTCCACCTTGCTTCTGAATGTCTCCCACTCTCCCACTGCGTCAGAAGAATGAGTGGGTTTATTCAGTGTGTTAGTGTAGAAAAATACCCATTTTCTTCTTTTCTCCACATGCCAGCTGTACATTTGCACGAGTAGTTCTCACTTTGATGAAGCAGACATTAAAATACAGACACTTTACTCCTTGTCTCATCATCTTCCTTTAGCAGACACCAATTCTTGGCCCTTTTTTGACTTATGATTAATACATATGATTAAAAATATTCAGTGCGTCTTTCTTCATCCTCTCGGCTGTAATTTCCAACATTCTTCTTCACTTCAGACAATGATTTTTAAGATGAAGTGGGTATAGCATTACATAAAACATCAGAGCTTTAAAAGGTGAATGCATAGCCTTCTGCAAAAATTTGAGCTCTCGGTATGTTCTGATTGAAGCTTTAATTTGTTTTTCAGTCCAGACAAATGTAACCTTACATCAATACTAGATAACTCTCTTTTGGATTCCCTGGAGAATATTTTTATGGTCAGCGTTCAATGAATTCTGTCCAGTAGCTGCATAAATAATTAAATTGTTAGGGACCTAGGTATCAATATAGGATAGGAAGTGCAATGAGATTTCTGATAGTCTCTGCTTAGGGAAAGAGGATTAAAGGTCCTCTACCAGGACTATTTCCTAAGAGAAACAAGCTTTCTTAATGACAACCTCAAAGAGCAGGTAAACCAAA
Organism: Climacteris rufus; assembly: GCA_013398175.1. Lineage (NCBI taxonomy): Eukaryota > Metazoa > Chordata > Aves > Passeriformes > Climacteridae > Climacteris > Climacteris rufus. The sequence continues at coordinate 1,270,622 of VZRZ01005945.1, read as the reverse complement.
ACATAGCTATGGGCTATTACCTAACAATTACGTTTCACTGTCTGCAAGTTAAGCATAAAAGATTTCAATTCAAAGATAGTGGAGAGGTCCATTGATTTTAGTGAAATTTACATGCATCTCAGGATAGCTGGATCTTCAGAATTCCAGTAAACAGCACAGAAACAAGCTCTAAAATTGGGAGAAGGGACGATCAATGTTTTAAAGAGGGAAATATAAAAAGAAGTGTAAGCAGGAGTACAAGTGGTGAAGGAATCAAAGGTCTGATCCCAAATTCCTCAATACTTAAATGCTGTTTATGATAACCTATTGATGTGCCCTCAACATCAGAAGTCTGCTTACAGTACTGCATCTAGAAAGGAAGAAATAACTACATATTATCATTTAGATCTCTGCCACAAATGGAATACATAAAAGTAAATCAAAACTGGAGTTCACTCTCCAGGTTTTCTTTCCCAATTTTTACTTCCCCTCCATCTTTCAAACTATAGCTGACATGAATTTGCTGCAACAAAAACACAGGATATGACCTCATGTGAGGTTTTTTGGATTTCTTTTCTATTTAATGTCAGAAATCTGTCATGGTGCAGCACATACAGGGAGGTCCAGTGAGTCCAGTTTTTGTCATCCTGAGGATTTGCTCTTTGCTATAGGTGATAGCACTGGGAGTGTGTAATATATGGTACTTGGCTGGTGGTTTCTGAGAGAATGCTTTATATGTTATTAAACTCTTTCTAACATTTACAGTAGTTCAGCTGCTGAAAGAAAATGAATAAATCTTGTAATGCCCTGAAAATGAGAAAAAACAAAAACTGAAAAGACAAAAGCAGCAGCTGTGAGCAGTGGTCGCTGGGTTGCTGGGAACTCCCTGAAGCATAACAAGCAGACATACCAGAAAAGGCTCTTCTGGATAGTTGACATGTAATCTGCACTGGAAAAGAACAATGCAAGGAGCTGAGCTGAGCTGAGACTTGTTATTCTGTTGTGTGTCCAACTAATGCCGTATGTGAACAGCTTTTGACTGAGCAGCAAGGTTTTTCTTGGAAGCATTCTGATGTTGTGAAGAAGTATTTGATGCATGTCCTAGCAGCCACTTAATTGTATTTACATATAGTTTGCATAAGGTGCCTCCCTCAATTCCCCATAGTAATCAGAAGAATAAAAATCTGGGGATCCAAAGACTTTTAATATTTTTCATCTGTCTCAGCTGTGCAGAAAGAGGGGCTTTATTAAGTTAATAGGTAAGGCTAAAAACATACCACCTGGCAGGACTGTATTGCTGTCCCTGCTCAGCACAGTGCTTGGTACTATAAACTCAGAGATTAACATATCAGTGAGAAAAAGAGAACAGTTAATGCAAATGTCCTTACAGCTCAAGTGGCAGCAACTGCAGATTAGTGCCTTTTTCTTCAGTAGGATAGGTATCTTCTGAATATATACATTGGCATATAAATACATTCATTACACTGTTATAATGACATTCTGTGACAGTTTGTTTGTCTGGAAGCACAGAACAGAGTATTTTAAATGCTCATTAAAGAGAAGATATGACAGCTCTACCTCTTGCCTGGTAGTTAGAGCACTGTTCCTGCACTGGAAGGCCTTGGTTTCAGCGAAGCAGACAGACAACCATTATGAAATTCTGAAACAGGTTCCCTATCCACCCTTCATCAGGCTGTGCAGCAGAGCAAAACAGGTCTTTTTGAAATACTCCTAAGTATAAAATACAAAAATATTCACTGACAACAAGCGAAAGAGAATGACCCCATGACTTTTTCTTTGACTACCAACATGAGAAAAGATTTTCTCTGGAGTTCCATCCCCATCATCAATTGATATTGCTACAGCTGGAGCTGCCCACCCTGCCCTGAGTCCTTGCCCAATTACACAGAGGCTGGGACTTTCAGTCTCCTCATTCAGACAAAGGAACTAAACCTGAATTTCTGCAATGAATATGTTAACTACTGTCCTTTTCAATAAAATCAAATGCTTCCTCACCATCTTTTTTATTTCTTTTCAAAATACTCAGATCAAAACTTTTTAAATTCAATAAAAGGGAATGGGTAACTTGAAAAAGCTGTGGTTTTATATTTGTTTTGTTTTTTATATTGAGAAAGATTTCTCAGATTTTTTTCTATCCCTGGGAAATTTCAGGTCAAACTGAATTTAAAGTCTTCTGATTTCTCTTAGTCAAAGGGATTTGGAGCAAAGTCACGTGCCTGTTTTTCCGTTTCCCAAGACTGATCTCGGATCTTGGAATCCAAAAGAATGTGGTGGAGACTATTGTAAATTTGCAGTGACAATAAGAATCAATAAAATTAACAGAATGACTGCAGCAATCCCCAGGAGTGTGATCAACTTCACTTTGACAGGAGCAGACCCGAAGGAATTGTGACTCCGAAATGAGGGTGCTGTGAAGCTTCTAGCTACTGCATGCACAAATCACAAGTTCTCATTAATGAGATTTGGCTGTCCAGGTGGAGCCAGTTTTTGCTCTATTTTTATCTGTCAGTAGTCAACATTACCTGTTTATCTTTTTCCTCAGTAATGGCACTTTGTGTGTCCTGTGTTTGGTTCTTTGGTTTTCTTGATTGTGGGCAGGAGGGGTGCATGGACGTGGAGATTGTGGAACAACTGCACTTGCAATCAGTAACATTTCTGCTTGATGAATGGGCTTCTTGATTACTGGATTTATTGTTTCAGGGCTGGACACAATATTTTGTCTTGTGAGACTACCAATCCTAATGTTCCTTTGAAGGAAAGGAAAGCAGCAGCACTTGTAAGCACTCTGATTCTCCACGGAGTCTGTGCTGTCAGATATGGTTTAAGAAAGTTCTTTATGTTCTCATCATTTGTTCCCAGATACATAAAAAAGATTAGAGAGTCCTGAATTTGTCATGGAATTAATTCCAAAGGAAAATTGTTCAAATCAACCAGCATAGCTCTTCCTCTGAAGAGATCAACGTCTATGAAGGCACAACAGAAACATGAGTTTCCTGATTTTTGAGGGATTCCAGGGAGAGACTGTGTTGATCTAATGGTAATCTGTATCTAAATCTTTCTCCAGTGGCTGCAGAAGAAGCTTTTACAGTCAGAATTCTTGAAAAAAGATTTATTCTGTATAAAAACTTAAGAATTAAAGTTTTGGTTGAAGTTTGGATGTTTGGGAGTTTTTTATTTGGTTGGTCTGTTGGGTTGTAGTATTTGGTGGTGTTATTTTTGTTGTCTGTGATAGAATTATATTTGCTGTATGAACATTCCTCTTTTTATCCAGTTATAAAGAAGACAGAGCATTTACATCCCAAGCCATAACAGTTGAAATGTGAGGTCATTCTCACCAGAACACAGTAAATAAGTATGCAAAACAGAACAGCGTCTAAAGTTGCACTTGGAAACAAAGTATATTTAGAGGAGGTATTTCACCCATTGTAGGCCTTACAGTTATTTCCTACTTCTCTCTGCCTTGTAGCTTTCAGGCAATTAATGTATAGGCCCAGAACTAAAAGGTGAATAAAAGGAGATGCTTTCCTTTCTTACCATCCAGCTTGGCCTACACACAGAGATTTCCTTGAGCATGAAGAAAGGTCCACATTTACACATACATGGCTCTTATGGTAGTACTATTTCTATGGTAATACTATTTCTATGATAAAATATAGGCTTCTTTAGATATTATCATACTGAGAAAAATAGAAATATTTCATTAAACTCAGAGAAATTGGTTGTTATTCTGAACCAAGCATCCATTTAGGCAATGTATTTAGAAATATCTGCTCATATGTACTTCCCCATCACCACAATTTGTGTACCTTGCAAGCACTAATGAACACTGAAAATTAGTTTCCCTAAGTTATGGGATCTCTGAACTGTCTGCAACATTTTCAACACTACCTTCACCCTAATTTCATTTGCTGGTTTATAAGTTTTGAACCAATATTTTCTTTTCTTTCTTTACCCCAGTAAATGACCTTGAGTTCTTGTTCAAGACTTCTTTAATTAATCTGGGATTCAAAATACAATGTCTGCTCTAGTCTCCTCACAAACTGACCTCACAAAATGCTAAATCAGAAGTGGACTCATTAGCATTCAGAGCCACCACAGATGAACAAAGGAGGAACATTACAGAAAATAAAAGAAAAGGTACTAAGAGAAGGACATTGCGGGGAGAGGGAAGAACATAATTTCTTAAGTGTACTGGAGAGAAGGGGTAGGTGAAGGAGGCCACTCTGTATCAGAACATCTTTTCAATGATCTGTCATTTGGCAGGTGGAATAAGATTGCCTGTAAAAACTTTTCATTTTAGCTTGAACGCAAGGACACATTGAGAAGAATATTTAAACAGGATGAAAAGCATACACAAAAATGCATGTAGCTGATGCCATCATTTTAATGGACACACAGTGAACGGGTAGATTTTTCTTTATAATGTTGTTAATTTTTTGAATGTTTTTTCCCTAAAGGTTTATGTCTCCTTCTTCCTGAACTTAACAGCTTAGCAGCCTTTCACTTCAGTAACTTGCTATAACTGTCCCCATCGTTAAAACAGTTTGGTAGCTCTACTTATTATAGCACCTGTGGTGTTCTAAGGAATGTCTGGGACCATAAAAGGAGCCTTGATTTTGGTTACTTGCGTAGTAGAGGAAGGAGTATGAGAACTGAATTGACAAAATTAATACCTCACGGTATGAAATGAGTAATTTGATTAATGACTAAAGACTGATTACTGTTGTTTGGCCAGAAGAACATTGCAGGAGTACATTGTACACAAAGCATTCTACTCCAGCTAAGTCTGGGATAGGAATCCTTTTAAAAATAAACCAGCCTAGTTGCTAAGATATTCAGGAAGCCTGAATTCCAGATTTATGCTCTCAGAATTATTTTTACTTTTACCCAATGGCTGCCTAATATAAAATGTATAAACAGTGATGGAAACATTTACCAGAGTTCAGAACTCTCCTGCTGACCTAAAGGCTATATTAGGCCATCTGAACAGAGTGGGGTTTTTCTTTCCTTTTTCTTCTTTTTTTTCCCATTCTGTTCCTATGAATCTTACATCCTTTGTTAATCAGTAGGTCAAATTTCAGCAGGAGGGGTGGAAGGTGACACACTGAAGCCATATGGTACCTAAGGCACCTTGAGGGATGCAAATTACATGCATTTGAATCTCTTAAGCTGAACATAGCTAGGAGTGTAAGGCACTAAGAGCAAATACCTAATAGAGGTTGTTGGCACCACTGATTCATCTTCCAGTTAGAATGAAAGTGTGTCCATCTCTGACAACTTTTATCTCCTTTAATGTTTTAGTTAAAACAATTGTAATAAAGCAAACAGGCCAGACCTTATTGTGTCAACGTGTTGGAAAGTAACACAACATGACATATGTCCACATGGCAAAATTCTCTTGTCCTCCTTGATCATGGCAATTTCTTCCATACTACATTTTAGGAACACTGAAGGGGTTATGCCATTGACTGCACTGCTCCTCAACACTGTGGACTTTTAACAATGAAATGCTGTGGCTCACTGCACACCCATGGCCTCTTGCCATTGCTTTAGGAGTAAAGATGCCCCATCTGGGTGGGTTTGAATGGGACCTCCTTCCCTTGCTGTTCATGCCACAGCTCTGGTTATGCACTGGTGAACATGAGGGTGGTAATGAAAACATTAAGGCAAATGCACACAGTCATTTTTGTGCATCAGAAAGACAGAGCACTAGCTATTTTGTTTTTCTAGGTGGAAATTTTGGACTTAGATGGTTAAAGTAATCAAGTCTTACACACTTAAGGTCTTCTTCAAGTCTGACCTGTGAAAAAATACATTCCCAGAACTCTTTTCTTGTAATAACTCCAGCTTAGCAATAGATGAATTTTCTTATTAGAAAATGATTAATGCATTGTTTGCTAAGAAACCATGAGTGGTTGTTAGGTAGAGGGAAAACAAAGGACCAGGTTGTTCAAAACTCTAACTAAAAGAAGGGGAAATACCTATGAAATTCAGTAGTGACTATATTTTTCTTAATATTATTTTTTTTCCCAAACTTTCTAATCTTTCATAAAACTAAACTAGGAAAGATTTAGGCTAGACTCGGTTTTACATGTATATCTAATTTTCTTTTATACTTGCTGTGGATAAATCTCTCATGGTGGATGTTTTCTTTATTCCCAGAGGAAAAGCCTCAACGTACATTTTGCAGTTTGTCTTGTGGGGCCAATTATGTAAAGGCCATCAACCCTGTGTTACAGAGGCTAAAATTACCAGTTGCCAAGCTTGCTCATATGTTCAAAGGAACACATGTGTTTGTGTTAATTTTCAGCTCTCATGAGCACACTAATTCAAAGAAAGTCTGAGTCACTGTTAAAGCTATATTCCCTCACCCTTCATATACAGAAGATTTGCTTTACAAATCTGTAGCAGGAATTTAAAGTGTTGTCAGTGAGTAAAGTACACAATATACATTAATAGTTGTCCGTCCTAATCTGATAGACTCAAAGAGAGTATAGGAGAAAAACAAGCATGAAAAGGGAGTTTGAGAGAAAAAGTCCCAGCAGAGTTCTCTACTGATTCAGTCTCCTTGGAGTTAATATAGCTGTCATCATGTATCCTGTAGAAAATAACCATTAAAAAAGCCAGCTGGCAATTATTTTTCAGGACCGTATTTATAGCACAAGGGAATTTTCTTTCTAAAGCACTGTTATTCTTTTTTAATAAAGATTTTGTATTATTTGTGTATTGATTTTTGAAAAATCATAGGAAAGTGCCATAATTGTTAATTAAGAAGCTGTTGAAGACACATCAATGAAGCTCCTACATTGTTCTTTTACACAAAGAATTGATGAGATCCTGAGCAGACACAGTCCTCAAACAGATTCATTAGCTGGTCTCTAACATGCACAATTCAGTTAATGAGCAGAACATACCTGCCATTAATTCAGATACATCAAGTGATATTTTCTCATTTGGGGAAAAGACTGAATAATAAATGTAGTTATATGAATGGGAAATTACAAATTTTCAGTGGAGATGAAAGTTAAACACTCTGTTCCTCCCAGACTTAGTTGGGCACTTGAAGGACTATATGCACCTGCCATGGAAATTAAACTGTAGAAGAGCAGATTTCGAATCTAGAGGACTTTTTTTTTTTAATTTTACCCTTTTTATCTATTACACTTTTGACCAAATGGAGATATAATTCTTCATTTCAGAGAAACTCTTCCATATTTCATAATATAGTTATTTTTAGGAAAATAATAATTTGTTGGAACAAAGAATGAGAATTTTAGGGCCATTACCTTGTAGGCCTAGATTCAGTGAGTAGATAATTATGCATAAAGATCCAGATTCAAAGTAGCACACTTTCAGACCAGTGCTCATGGGACTCTTCAAGAAGGTAGAAATAAACCAAGAATTTGTTTCTTTTCTCCCTGGTATTACTTGTGTGCTCAAACTGCCACTGTTCTCAGTACAAATCTCATGTTGCTATAATTTTGTTATCTGGTATACAAGATGAGATCTGGATCATCTGAGGTTTTTTCTCATTGTGTGTTGACTGGGAGTGATCTAATTCATGAATTCTGCTAGATTTTCAGTATAGATTTTTGGACTGCCAGTGATTAATGGATCAGTGCATAGTGAAAGGCAGAAAATATAGTTCCCAAAAGGTTTTTAATTTTCTTAAATGTACTGCTGAATGCTTGGGAGTAAACAAAGGGTGGGTCTTACAGCTGTCCAACCTCGTATCAGCAATTATCATATCAGCTCCTTATCTGGTTCCATTGAGCTATGCCCACCATTTTGAAATTCTGGTGGGACTAGGGGCACCCAAAGATGTTGGCACTGCAGTAAATAGCATTAATGAATAAAAAACCCTAAAGGCATTAATTAAAATCCTGTCCAAAAGAGCAGCTATGCTGACACGGACACTGGCACCAGTGTGACACCCAGAAATAACCATGTAGAAATTTACAAAATACCTAATAAAGATAGATGAGACAACCTAAGCATCTTCTTTAGTTTCAGTAGATATCTAAATACTTTAGACACCTCTTCATATATTCTTGCCCTATTGAGCAGTAAATCTGGGATGTTGGGCAGGAGGTCTCTATGTTTGAGGTGAATGGAATTATCTATGTTTCTATTTGAAGTCACTGTAGCACACATATGCACTCTTTTTTTTTAGCTTGATCAAATGGTGTCTGAACAATTCAAAACTCAGCACAGATCAAGGGAAGCAGCATGGCTAAAAATATCACAAGTCCTGAAAACACATACATTTGACAATGTAAGGTGTGATTTCAAAGTCCATCTGGTGAATTGGCTCAATTTTTAGGGTTATTGAACCCTGTTAGCTCTATTTCTTAGTACTAACTGAAAGTAGAGCGTGCACAAAATTAAGTTGTAGAGATTTGGACCTCAATTAATAGGTTCAGGGTTTTCCCCATAGAATCCTGTTGCTGACAGAAATGGGTAAGATTTTCAACAGCAACTGCTAATCTGAAATGCTGCATATTTTGGTGTGACTGTTTAATATCATAGAATCATTGAGTGGTTTGGGAGGGAAGAGACCTTAAAGATCACCCAATTCTAACCCTCCTGTCACGGGTGGGGACACCTTCCACTAGACCAGATTGCTCAAAACCCCATCCAGCCTGGCCTTGAACACTTCCAGGGATGAGGCATCCACAACCTTGGGCAACATATTTCATTGTCTCACCACTCTCATAGTGAAGAATTTCTTCCTCATATCTGATATAAATCTACTCTCTTTCCATTTAAATCCCTTGTCCTTTCACTCCATGATTTGTAAAAAGTCCCTCTCTAGGTTTCTGGCAGCCTCCTTTAGGTATCAGAAGGTGCTGTAAGGCCTCCCTGGAGCCTTCTCTTCTTCAGGCTGAGCAATTCCAACTCTCTCAGCCTGTCCTCAGAGGAGAGGTGCTCCAGTCCTCTTGTTATCTGTATGGCCTGCTCTGGACTCATTTCAACAGGTCCATGTCCTTCTTACATTGGGAATGCTTACTCTTTACAGAAAGCCCTAACAGCTTCCTTTCTGGTGATTTGCCTTCTTTGAGAAATGGTGTGATAGCAACATTTTATTCTGCTGTTATTTTCTTTTCTATTAACAGCTTTTCCATGTGAGATAAAGCTGCCATCACATTTGTGGTTTGACATGCACAGCTTTAAAGGGACATGTCCTATTAGCTATGTTTGACTCTCTCTCCTAATACCAGCTAATGGTCGGATAGTACCATTGATTACTAAGCAGAGTTGTCCATTGATTTCACTAGACTGCTGGAAAATCAATAAAATGATGTGGCCCAAATTTCACTGAAAATGTCTACACATCATTTCTGGAATATAAGTGTAGGGCAGACAGGGTATTTTATGTGCCTGCTCATTGTGAACTGAATAAATGTGAAAGCCATTAGCATTCAAGTATGGAAAACAATATAACACACACAGGGGGTCTAATTTGCTTTCTCCTTCTCTCTTGCATTGTCAGTCACCCTGTTGTAAAGTGGATATAAAATGCTATTGCTCTGGTCTGCTTCTTTCATTCTCACTGGTATAAATGGCTTGGGAATTATGAAGAACAAGGGTTAACTGAGAAATTCTATTTAAAGTGCTACACTATTTCTGTGTTGGTTTTATAAAGGAGGTAACATTTCTGTAACGTACACCTGCTGTGTCATTCCTATTACTCTTATGTAGTGATGAGCCCAAAGTTCAGCTCCAAAGCATCTGACCTTTGTTATATGTCCTTGGCATAATTCAAAAACCTAATAAAGGAAGGCTGGCCTGACATTGAGGGTATTGACTCTCATTTTCATAGCCCAAGTTCAGTTCACTATTTTTGTGTAAATTTTGCAGTGCTACTAAACCTGCACAGGGCAAGACCCCACAGAAATGCCAGACTGGCTCTGTCTGAGCTGGTGTTTCAAGACATGTGGATTTGAACCCTGGAAGTTTTATGATATTTTTATAGGCCATGTGTCCTAATTACCCATGGATATTGCTAGGCTTGGGTGTCAATGCACAGACAAACAGCATCCTAGCACTCTGAGCTTCAGTTTCTATCTGTGAAATGGAATTAATAATACCTTGCTATCTCGCAGTGCTACTGGGAGGAAAATACATCTAAGACTGTGAGATACTTATATACCAAGTTAATAGGGGTGTTGGAAATCCTTGGAATATTTAATTATGCTAATTGGTTATTTTAATTTTATACATCACTTGAATTCAGCATAAGACATAGATAGTCTTAAACCCTTTCCCATGCTGAGTTTAGTCTCACTCTATAACATAATGAAGACATTAAGTTGCATTCTTCTCTGGTATTTTGCTGATGACTAAATGAATTTTAGTAGTGGTGTTTTCAGGGCCTGAACTTCAAGCATCTGCCTTGTTTTTTCTTTATTTTGGGGAGACAGGAGGCATTTGCTTTTGTTTCTTTAATTTAACTGAAATACTATTTTCTTGCAACTAGAAGATGCTATGTCAATGTGGGGTAAGAATCATTTGAATGACAGTGTTTTCTTTGCATCCCAATGATGCAAGGCAGAATTTAGCAGATTGAAGACCTATAGGTAAAATCTGCCCCACAGTCTTTTTAATTGCCAAAGAGATCCCAAAAGAAGACAGAGTGCAATCTGCCTTCTCTACGCTGTCCTTTCTGCTGTCCCTGGTAGAAAGAATAAAAAGGGTTGAGAGACCTAGAGAAGGAAGGGAGATTCCCTTTTATGTGGTCTGTGTAGCACAGGAGCACTGCAGATTGAACAGCCTACTAGGAATTAAAAAATGTAGAGTCATTCCTATTTTTCAGGCATGCTGAAGCACTGACTATAGATTATTTGTTTTGCTTGGTTTGACCCTGACTCCTTAATGATTTATTTTTGCTTTACCAGAAAGAGTTGGCAAAGCAGAGAAGTTAAACACAGTCTTCCAAGAGAAAATCACTTATAACAAAAGTAACGATGAACAGAGGCAGGGAGAATGAAAAAAAAAGAAAAATCTTAGAAAGGAGGTGAGATGAGGTGATGACAGAAAGTGTTTGGAGTAGACAAGATGGTGCCAGAAATCGTATATGCATCTTCTTTTTCCTTAAGAATATTTATGTGTTGCCAAAGGCTCAGGTTGGAGCAGAATAACATTTGCTCATGCTCAGCCTAGTGAAAGAAGACAACCATTTAACCATGGGGACTTGGTCAATCTGAAGACTACATCTGCTACATCCTTTTAAACAGAATTTCAGCTTTGAAAACTGTCCTTTGCCTTCACTCAAAAAGCAGTCAAAGAGACTCAGCACTGAAGATACTGTCACAGCGTATGATAAGTTTTATTTGTGACGGTAGGTGGATATCAAAGGTGATGCACAGTTCCACACTTTGATGCTACTAATTAGTCAGTCAGTTATTTTAAAATTAGCCTCTAGCAAGATATTTAACATGTCTGTATCAATGTGGGAGACTTCTTCAGATTCAGTCTCAGACAATGAATAAGCAAACTTAGCCTGAGGCTCAAAAATGCAACATATTTTCTTAATTTTAAAGTCATTACTTGATGGTAATTATTTTGTATACTCCTGAGTGGGTAAGCATTTTGATGCTTCCTTCTGGGCAGACATATTTTAATCATCTTCACGGACTCACAGAATCATCAAGGCTGGAAGAGACCTTCAAGATCATCCAATGCAACTGCCAACCCAGCACCACCACTGTAACACCTAAACCCTATCCCCAAGGGCCACATCCAGACACCTCTTGAACACCTCCAGAGGTGGTGACTCCACCACCTCCCTGGTCAAGTTATTCCAGTGCCTAACCAGTCTTTCAGTGATTTTTTTTTCCTAGTATCTAATCTGAACCTCTCCTAGCACAAGTTAACGCCATTTCCACTAATTCTTTCACTTCAGATGTTGCAGAAGAGGCCAACCCCACCTCACTGCATACATCCTTCTTTCAGGTAGTTTTAGAGAGCAATGAGGTCAACCCTGAGACTCCTCCAGACTAAGCCCCCCTTCCCTCAACTGTTCCTCATAGGACATGTTTTCTAGACCCTTTCCCAGCTTTGTTGCCCTCTCTAGATATGCTCCAGCATTTCAATGTCCTTTTTGAAGTGACGTGCCCAAAACTGAACACTGTACTCGAGGCGTCAAAAACACTCGAGTGTTCTTGCACACTTTAATGTCAGGTGTTCCTAAAGACCTGATGGCATGTCTTTGTGATGGCATACCTGACCCATCAGTAAAATGCTTCTAATGTTCATGAAAATGATTTTCCACTTCATTAGGTTGAAGGCAGGTGAGCTCAGGGGTGTGTGACAACTTTCTAAGCTGGACACCCTGGCTAAAGAGCTTTCCCATCTACAGAAAGCACCTGCATAATGCCTTTCAAATTTAAAACAGCAGTTTTTGTAAATTCTTAACTATTTTAAGATTTTTTATGGCAGATTGTGCCATTTTTGGCACCATCCAAAATGAATGAACGGCTAAACCAACATCAGATATCACTGAATTGCCTTCAGAAATGTCAATGCATTTGGTATAACCTGAAAGAAAAAATGTCAAAGTGAAATGAAGAACATTTCTATTCAAAATAATTTCTTTCAGGAAAGAGTCAATATGAATGAAATTATGATTTTTCTGTCAAAAATAAGTGATGTTTCTTCAACATAGGGACCACTGAAACTTAGGAATTCTTGGTTTTATTTGTCTGTTCCTGTTCAGAAAGTGAATGATAGACAGCAAAGCTTTGCAGATAAATAAATGTGATATTTACAATGGTTGGGTCACATTATATTTATTTACATTAGTTTTTAGCTCATGCTTACTGTTGGTTTTTAACACTGTAATATCCCTCTATCCTTCCTAACATTAAGACCTATCAGGCATAAACCATAAATCTGTTGATTGCTTTATTATGAATTGGGCTCATAAAGACAGATATATATTTTTAATTTTTCTAAATAGTGTGAAAATCAAGCTTCTGATCTAAGAACTTTGTTTTAACAGTGACTCAGTTAAATGAGATCATAAGTGAGGATACTTTCTGTAGGAGAAAAGTCAGTAGTCATTATAAAAGACATGCTCTTTTTTTCTCCTTATGGAAGGTCAGCAAACTCACAGCATTGGATTCAATACTGAAGATGGCATCAACCTGAAAAATATATGGACAGCTTGTTGGAAATATTCTGTGTGCCTCCTTTTCACTGAGTCAGTACAGGAGGAAGCTGCAAGCTTACAGATGTGTGTTTTTTTCTTCTGCTGTCATGGTCATTTTCAGATGCATTCTTAAATCATGCATTCCACAGGGAAGGTCCTTTTCTCATCTAGCACAAAACTGGTCACTTTGCTGCTGTCCTTTTGATTTAGAGAGAAAAATCCCATATCTGATGTACAACTTTGATTTCCTAGTAATTAAAATTGCAGTCTGGGAACTCATCACTCCTCCGACCCACCCTGCTGAGGTTCAAGGCTACCTTTGGAACATTTCCACCCCGTGATGTGTTAATATTGAAGATATGTCCTTGCTGTTGTTTACATAGTTCCCCCAAATTTGCTAAATGCTTTCTACAAGCAAGTGAGCTACTTAAAAGCACAAAACATGTCTAAATAGAACACATATTTGTGCTGTCTGGGTAGTGGGTTAGTCTGTCACCTCTATGTGGAAAGTGAGTGGTTTGACTTTTCTGTCTTTCAAGTGCCTTTTTTTCTGTCTTTCAAAAGGACAGTGTCATGGGAGCTCCTAGTGCTACAAGGATGGATCAATAGCAAATTACCACCTATGTGTTAGTTTTGGAAAGGTGAATCATAACAGTTAGGTTTTCTACAGTGTTTTTTTCACTGAAATGAAGTCCCCATCCAAGTCTCAGAAACCTTTCCTCTGGCAAAGATAGCTATCTGTACTTAACAGATGTAAGAAGAGAGATCGGTGAAATGATCCTACAAAATGATTGTGGGGGGCTTGAAACAAGACTTAAAAAAAATTTTCTAAAGACAGTTCTAGAAGTCTACCATTTTGCAAAATTTAAAACAAATGTTTTCTTCCTGCACCTTACCCAAAATCTCTTGGCAATTTCACTTTTGCACTTCAGGCCAAAACTAAAATTGACATTAGCTTAGAAATGGGCTGCCAAATAGTATTTGCCTCCACATCTTTCCATTTCTACTTCCCCAGGGTTACTGTCAGTGCGCCAGGAATGCTGTAGGTCAAACATACAGCCAAAGAATTTAATTAATAAAATTTCTTTCCAGGGATGACTACTAAAGAAGCAGGGACTTACGTTGCTTAGCTAGAAGTATTCTCTTCGGATGGATACGTACTCTCAGTTTCTACAATTTCCTACAGACAAATACCTATTAAAAAAATCCATTCATGAAGGTTCCGTCCATGTCTTCAAAACATTACTGTAATAAAAAAGAGAAAAACCTCTGGTACTCATATTTGTATGACATATGAACCAATATTCATTGTTAAGCAGAGGACTGGAAGTTTAGCTTAAAATGAAATACTGATTTTGAAGATTTATATACACTTGTTTGCATTGTATGGGTACTTCTATGCTTCTCAGTGTGGAGCAGCCACATCACCATGCCTCAAGGAGGCAAATAAAAGCACCGAATTTTATTGAGCACTGATTTTCTCTAGTGTATCAGCACTGAGTTATTTAGCACAGTCACTTTTCTTATTTTGACACGTTTGGGAAAATTCACAGCATCTAACTGGCTTTCAAACTCCCACTTCTACCTATGTGGCTCGTTAATCTGTCATTAGTACACATGGGATGCAAAAGAAAACATGTAGCATAGGAATACTGACTGGCTTAAGAGCTGCTAAAGGTTTCCTGTTGAACTATGAGTGTGTTTTTCATCTTGGTTTTGTCTTGGTTTTTTGGTGGTGTTTTTTTTGGTGTGTGTTTGCAAAATAGAAAATAAGTTTGAGTCTTTATCTTGTCTGCCATAGGCATCATTCTACTGAAGTACCATAATTTGACAACCTTTATTCTTTATTACGGGAGAAAAAATTCCTTTTTCCTGGCTGCAATAACTGTATCCCTGTTTTTTGTTGATGTTATTGGGTGATGTATTGAGGATGCATTTGGATACTACTCTGACTGCAGATCCTGAACCTGTCTATGATGCAATCAGGTTTCTGGTCCAGACAGGCACAAAGCGTTGCATATTCTGTTTGCAGTGCAGAACCAGAGCAGAGATTCCAGGAATCCTGAGTTGATTTAAAATGTTCCTGTTTTGTTTGCAGAATGTATTTAAATTTTTTTTAAGCAGTTCTGTTTCCCAGCTCTGTTGTGAACCACAACAGGAATTTCTAGGAAAGGCCTAATGCTTTAGTTGTGTACAGAATGCTCTTTCAGTGCTGACTATCAAACTTAGCACAAAACACAGAAGCAAGGGTCATACCATTTTCATGAGTTCTGAATCTGTTGCTCCTTTTGTCAATTGACTCGAGCTCCCCACAGAGCTGGAGCCTTGCTTTCAATTTTCTTTACAAGGCATTTCTGCTTCAACTATCCATTGACAAGATACACTGCTTGACAAGACAGGGAGCTGAAGGAATACCTGTCCTGCTGCTCAGTACCTTGTTTCAGACCTCTTATACTTTCCCATTAGTCAGTTATTGGTTAAAAGATATGATTTAGGGACGGCTTGTGTTTCCTTATCAAAAGTCAGTGATTTTGTCACCAGCCTGTATTATCAGGCACCCTTTTGTATGACTGCTGGGGTGAAGTATATTTCACCAAGTATCTTGGATGACTCCAGGTGAAATTCCAGTTTGTTATGAACAAAAGTTATCACAAGGGTCTTTACCATGTTAACTGGTGCATTTCCTGAAGTGAGTGATAGGAATTTGATCATGGTAAAATTACAGAGATTATTGAATTAGCTGTCTTTCTCTCAGGTTTTTCATTCTTATGATATTGCTATGTAGATGATGAACAGCATCAACATTGTGGATGAAATAACCAGAGATCTCAATAGCATGATGCTGCATCAGTCCTTCTGTAAAGACTCGCTGTCTGGAATGTTTGATGGGCAGAAGGGATTAATCTGCAGCCACAAATATGCCATGGCTGTCAAAGTGGTATTGAAATTGCCAGGACAGTACACTAGCCTGTTTAGGCATTGCTGTTCCTAAATTGAATGACCAGAATTAGCAAAGAACACAGAAGACAGCTGTTCTCTTTGTTCACAGAGGTCCTCTGGAGTGTTTTGCACACTTTGTGGGTCCTGGCAATGTGTTTAGTCCTTAGGGAGTATCAGGCTCTTTCATGTCTGGTACTCAGGAATATTTTTTAGAGGACCGATGTTGGATCCTCTTAGCAACTTGAACTGTCATAGTTCAGTCATCAAGTGCCTTAAAAGCAGGAAATGCAACATTGTGGTTAATTTGGACATCATGAACTTCTAATGAAATGTCACATACTTTCTGGTTTTATCATTAATATCTAGACATTGTCTACACATTAATGCTTCAATTAAAAAAATACATAAAATTTCTTATTGAGACACTAAAAAAACCCAAAACTAAACTTTAAAATCTTGTGTTTGGTATGGGAGACACAAAAACCAATCAACCTCTACAGGTTACTAAACCTTCTTAGCTCCATGTAGATTACAGGAAGATTACTGATATACATGAAATTATCTCAGTACTTTGTATTTGTGTGAAATAATTTGAACAAGAGTAATAATACATCAATTGTCACTATCACCAGTAACAAGACATTGCTTATATTTAAGCAAAAATAAACAGTACAGCAATGTAATCAATATCAAATTAGATGATTAGCAATTTCACCTTAGCAATTGAAATGATGCTTAAGCAAAAATAATTACACCAAAAATAATCTTTGGGTGCTGAAAAGTGATTTTTGTTTGATTATAAACCAAACTAAATTACTTTTCTCAAGTTAATTAGGCATGCTATCTAAATTTTAAAAATTCTATTACTGCAGCTGTACTGTTACTTAATGACTAAATCGCAGCTTAGAAACAATTATGATCCTTCTTTCTTAGATTTTTGGTTTTACCCAACAGCTATTCTTTTACTTCCATGAACCAAGATACATGGATTAGAGGAGACAAATTCACTTTTTTTCTACCAAAAATTACAGATTATAATTTCAAATATATTCTAAAGCATGTATTTTGGTTTCTACTTTTATGAAGCTTTTGGAATCCGGGAACATTTCTTTCATAACTCTTTCCAGCACTGGATTTTAAAGATGCACTTTATGAAGGTACCAAGGTACACAGATATATTTTCACACCTTAAAATAAAAATTCTAACATGTCTCTCAGTTAACAAGAAATAAGAGAAAAACCTGGAAGACAAAATACTTGGTATTTATTGTGTTTTCAAAATGTTTTCAGCTCTTGCAATTTCATAGAATAATAGAAAAGTTTGGGTCAAGAGGGACCTTAAAGATCATCTAGTTCCAAGCCCTCTGCCATGGGCAGGGTCACATTCTGCTACACCAGGTTGCTGGAATGATATCTCTGGGCTTTTAAGTAACAATGCAAACAGAAAACAGTGGTTTTTCTTTACAAGACCTTTTCAGGAGCTGAAAAAATTCTGGCGAATTTACGGAATGTGCATATAGACATAGAAATATAGAGGTAAAGTCATAATAATTTTTTGAGAACACACAATCTGCAATTTTTAATTTGATTTTTTGAAGTTTATGGGACTATAAGAAACAAGAGGTTACAAGTGTGTTATTCAAAATAAGACACAATTTTAATTGCCTGTGGTTTAACTGAAAGTGTAGATTAGCAATGTGTAGAAAACTTTGTTTAAAAAGATGTGTTTCAGCCGGATGATCAAAATACAGACTGGCACATGTTGCCAATGGCCAAATTACTGCTGCATACAAGATGGCTGAAGTCATACATTACTTATGCTGACTTATGGATGTGAAATAAGAAAAAATTATTATTAGCAAATATCCAAATAGCTAAGAGATGCAAACTCGACAGCTTGTCATGTTGACGGAGCCTAATGAGCTTATAGTTGAATAGGATAAAGGTTCTAATGAGAGGAGAATGCAGAGTGCATAGAGCTATGCAGTAACAAGATGACTGCTGTAGCAACACATGGCCTTGTACCATGAACCATCCATCTTCCTCTTTGCAGAGCGTCTGCTGGCAAAGCAGTCTCTCCTTAAGAAAACAAGCCTTTGCTCATTTTCTAATATATTAAGGTTTGGTGCAGAAGCAGTTACAAACAGTATTCTTTTCATCAGAGACAGTTTTCCTATTTCAAAGCACACAAATATAGGTGGTTACTGCAAATGAGTAAATTAAGGTATCTCAGTTGAGCTGCAGTACCTGACTGAGCACTTACCCCACCACAAATGTAACATCAGACACTACCTTAAACCAACCTCTGCAATGGCAGCAGACTGTGCAAGTGGTCACTACAGGAAGGTTAAGAGGTACTTCTGTAGGCTGCATGTGCATGCAATTATTTTTCCATAATGTCAGTGTAGCCATTTATCATAAATTATCAAGTCTATTATTTTCCCAGTAATTTTTCATTTTCTGGAGTGACTTGTTGCTTGCGTAAGGCTGTACTGTGTTCAGCTGCATATGGGGAACAAGCAGAAATTAGCAGCAGTATTTTAAGATAACCTATTTTAAAGAATGAGGGAATGTTAAAAGCAAGCTCTAGGTATGAGAATGTTTCTCATCTAGTTAAAACTGCTTATATATCTGATAAGTACAGAAGAGAAAGACAAGCAAATAGATCATCTCTTAGGTTTGAAATGCCAAAAATCCTTAATGAAAAAAAAAAAAACCTTAGCCATATCATAGGCAGATATTGCAACTGCTTAGAAAGACTGGGGTTACATCCTTACATCCCCATTATGTATCTGAACTAAGTAGAAAAGCTAAAAGTCTTGGCTGTCTAAAAAGGGAAATTAAGCACCTTTGAGCTTTCTGCTTTTTAGAGGACTTTACTGAATTGTAATGTTTCTTTCTTCTTGGATGGAATCAACTTTCCTGACTGTTCTATCTGCATGCAAAATTCTTCATTATCTCTCTTCTTTGCACAGAATTTCCAGAAGATAAATTTAAGACATAAGCAGAGATTAAGGAATTAACTGTCAAAGTGAAGAACACCAGCCTGGGAGGAGCATGGAATGTTTAGACTTTCTGAAGAAACCCAGAGATGGAGTAGCTGAATTACTAACACTGATATCTAATCAGTGTTATCTAATCAGATATCTAATTAATTTAAAACTGCTTTGCTAAAGACTAGGGGATGGAAAACAAAACACCAATTTAAAAAAAGAATAAGCTGCACAACATTTGCAGATGTGCTAGTTTATAAACCTGGTGTCTACGGTGGACAAATTAGAAGAAACTACTAGTAAGAATAGAAGTGGTGTACATGTAAATAGATGTACTTTACCTTGGAAAAGTCAGCATGGTTTTTGCAAGGGGAGCTACTGTCTTAAAAATTTATTGGAGATCTTTGAAAGGGTCAGCAGGCATATGGATAAAGCTGATCTGATTGATATAATCTATTTGGATTTAGATATTAAGCAGTCATGCATAAGAAATAAAAAGGTCATAACTTAGACAAATAATTGGTTATAAAACAGGCAACAGAAAGGAAGAGTAAATAGTCAATTCTCCCAGTGAAGAGAGATCAGCAGTAGAATTCCACAGGGATATGTACAAGAGATTGTTCTACTTAGTATGGTTATCAGTGATAACCCTGCATAACAGGGTGAGAAATGATGTAAGAAAGTTGGGTGATGGTACTAAATTATTCAGGGTAGGATGAGGTCTGAGTAGTAAAAATTGCAGAAGGTTTTTATGAGATAAGTGAAAGAGCAGGGAAAAAAAAAAGGCAGATGAAATTCAGCATAGATAAATGTAAAAGGATGAGAAGAAGAAAAGGCTATTCTACTTTCACATACAAAGTGCACTGAGATAACTGTTGCAAGCCAGGAGCAATTTTTTGTTGCTGAGAAAGAGATTTACACTGAAATGTCAGCTACTGGTCAGTAACCATCATGAAGCCAATCATAGGAATTATAAAGAAAGAGCAAAACAGAGATCACTGTTCCACCACATAAAGTCATGGGTTCAGACATTCCCTAGAATATTCTATGCAGTCCTGAGCTTCTCATCTCAAATACATGAAGGAGAAGTAGAAAAAATGCAGAGAAAGGTGGCAAGAATGATCAACTGTCTGTAACAGCTTTCATACACAGAACCCTTGTGTGAGCTTGGAGTCTTCTGTCTGGAAAACAGTTGACATGGGGGAAGGATGTGATAGAAATTTTAAAAACTCCTGAGTGATATGAAGACAGTAGGTGAAGATGAAGCTGTTCACAGTCTCTTCTAGTTGAAGAACAAGAGAGTCAAATGAAACTCACAAAACCCAGCTTTTTTTTTTCTTTTTTAAGAGGAGGGAGAGGTGATATTTGATAGTTGATTATACAGGACATGAGACAGGAGCAAGTTCTTGCTGAAGAATATTTTGCATGGGAAAAATATTTGTGGACTTAAGGGGAGATTGGACAAGTTGGTGCAGAAAAAAACTATCAAGGTTTACCAAACACAAAAGCCCCTCATCTGGCACAGCAAATCTCTGAAATGGAAGTAGCTGGAGGAGAGAAGAATGATAAGGAGATATATAGATTGTTGCTCTTCTAGTTGTTATCATGGCTTCCAGACTTTTGTCCATTGCTAGAATCAGTTTACTGGAGTAGACCCCAGTTGGTTTGTCCTAGTATGGGTATTCTTACATTCATATATTCCAACCAAGCTTCCTTATCAGTGTGCCAATTGTCACATGCCAAAGCTGAATTTCAATGCATACCAAAGTGCAGGCAGTATAGTGGATGTATGAGCTGGGACTTATCCTGAACTAAGAAATAACTTATATGATAACATATCCAGTGTCATGCCCATTGAAGCTGGGTCAAGTGCACAGAGATGTACACCACGTTAGTGTTTCATCCCACACTTCTGTTCTATTTATAAAAGTTTGCTATGGGCTTCAAAAAGGAAAATATGTAGTTGAAGAGAGCCTGCAGATGGAGGGAGGATGATCAGTGGTATGCAGCAAGAGTAAAACTATGTAGACACATATACAAAGAATGATCCATCTGCCCGTTTGGCTTCTGGTAAACCCTGAGCACTTGTGACTGCAGTTATTATGGGCTGTGATGATGACAGCTACGTACATGCTCTGGAGATCATGAATGTGAAACTTCATTGCAACTATGTTTTCTTCAGGTTTTGGCTATTCAGACTCCTTTTCTCATATTTCCTACCAAATAAAAACAGAAGTTTCTGAATAGAAATGGCTTACAACATCTTAACAAATGTGTAAATAAATTAAGCATTAAACAAATCAGATCTTGTTTTGATTTGGGGTTTTTTTGTTTGTTTCATGTTTTGCCTTTGTCTGATTTATGATAATTGGCTTGTACTACTGACAGACTGACATATGTGAAACCTTCTATCCGTCACCCACTTAAACTAAGTTACATTATCTAATCTAAATATTATTCTGGAAAATATGCCTTATTCACATCATTGTTATTAATATCTTATATTTATTTATCATAGATTTTTATTATTCTCTGATATTGTTCTACCACCCTTCCTAGAAATTGCTTATGTTTCTATGTACCTTACACATATAATGTAACTTGTGGTAAGAGATGCATTGTGACCTTAAAGAAGAGAATTATTGCAAAATTATTAAAGATGCCTATAGTACCCTTGAAGTTAAAGAACAGGGCTTAAAACAGAGGTAATAGGGGGTCTATTGCTAGCCGTAGCAATAGACGTGTTGACATCCTGACATCATAGTTATGAAATTTATTTTAGTTTCTAAGCAAAAACAATGTAAGAAATTGTAAACTTTTTTTTTTTCCTAAAGTAAATGGAAAATCTTCAGTGGAAGACATATTTTCAGCAAATTTATTCATGTTTTTCCATCAAAGTTCACTCATTTTTTTCATCTGAAAATATGAAAGGCAGTAGAGATGCCTATTTGCAGCTAAAATTTTGGAACATAATCACTGTAATATTTTTGTTTCTAGAGTTAGTTCCTGCCATAACATTAATTGCGGACAAAGATAAGTATTTAGAACAAGCAAAAGTTTCCATTCTATCCAGTGATAAAAGGGAGTACTTAGAAGCAACCAAGAGAAGAGACTCTGTAGAAAAGAAAGTGCCACTTTCATTATAGTGATATATAAAAGCTGTGTCTGTAAACCTATCTAAGACTGTCCCTGAAGAGAGCTCGGACATTGCCTGTGGTTGAAAAGAGTTATGCAGCTGATGGTTACAATAGCTAGAGCACACCAGGATGATTGAAATTTGTTAGTTTGCAATTTATTTTGAAAAATAGACAGTGGATCAAGCGCTAGTATAAAGAAGATTCCACTTCAGCTACCTCTACAGTAAGAAGTTAGATAGACATGTGTCTAAGTATCTGTTATATTTTAAGACCTTAAAATCATAAAGCAACGTTCCTGTGGTTTGGTTCATGTTTTATTTTATGTTTTGCTTTCCTAGCAAGAGGAAAGTAATACCCAGGGAAGAATCAATGACGGAGGCACACACACACACACAAAA